>JAVLUX010000032.1:1712200-2312200 GCA_032164185.1 Moxostoma hubbsi
TTATTCAAACAAAAAAAAATTGTATCCTTCTTTATAATGAATGTAACAATAAACAGAAGCCACTTGAATTTGATTTCAGACTCACCTGAACTGCTTTACTGTCTATTATGACCTGATGAGCTTGTAATGCTGCACACGAATCACGACTCTCAAACCATGTCTGCTCAACATCGGAGAAGAAGTAGCACTTTCCACTATACGCTGTCCAGCCCTCCTTGCAGGGTTTGCACAGTGCATTGAATTCTGAAGCAAATAATTATGAAAAAATGTATATCTATAACAAAAAGTCAGCCCTATCTGACTTCAGACTAATTTTATTTTTAACCCTCAAATGATACTATAAATGGGTCAAATAGGATCCAGTTGTCTAATTTTAAAACATTCAAGTTGTGATATGGATTACTTTTATGCTGCCTTTATGTACTTTTTGGAGCTTGAAATATTTTGTCTTACATTGTAAGGACAAAAACACCTCATATATTCTTCAAAATATCTTAATTTATGTTCCACTGAAGAAAGACAGTCATGAGAGTTTGGGATGAACAGATGATTAGAGAATTATAATTTTTAGGTGAACTGTTCCTTCAAAACATACAGAATGCAGAATATTGACCAAAGAAAGCAGCGGCCACAAACAGTCACTCGTGGAACACTAGATGTGTTTATAGGATGGATGTTACTAACAGGATAGTTCACCTAAAAATGAAAATTCTCTCATCATTTTCTCACCTTCATTCCATCCCAGATGTGTATAACTTTCTTTCTTCAGCTGAAGACAAAAGAAGATTATTTAGAAAAATATCTCAGTTCTGTGGATGAGAGACAGATCAATATTTATGTCCTTTGCTTTTTTATTTTAAATCTCCACTTTATGACAGCATTTGTGTGAAGGCGTATCAACGCCATCACTGCAGGAAAAACTGTTGTTTTTGCCTGTAAATAATGTTGTCTTGACGAGTACATACAGTATCTCTGATGAGCTATTCAAGAGATTGGACAGATTTGCATGTTGAGAAACTCTCAAGTGAGATTGTGAGTGCGCATGTACTCTGTATGAACACGTGCGCAGACCGAATGCCGCTCACATAACATCAGCCATGCTTAGATATTATTTGTTGTTTTTATTTACTTATTTGTATAACATCCGTTTGCAGTTATATTCCCTCTCTATCATGATTCAGTAATGTAGAGAACTAGCATAAATCCTCACAATTCATAGATTTGATAGGCTGCTGATATTTCTAAAGATTATAACATAACAGGGGCCGCAAAAGATCGCTCGAGGGCCGCATGTGGCCCGTGGGCCGCGTGTTGAGTAGCGCTGTGATAGAGCATAGTGCCAGCTACACCATTTTGAAAAAGGTGTCTGCCGAATCTAAAACTGTATTACAGAAAGTAGAATAATTCACTCACCAGTGCAAGAGGAGAGACATTCTTCAACTCTGTGGTACTTGGATAAAATCTCTTTCTCAGAGACTGATACACAAGACTTGTTCACTTTGATAGAAAAGAAAGTAATTATAAATGAGTTTAGTTCATCAGTCAATGTTTTTGTTAACATCTTTTAATTATCTTTAAATATCATATATATACTTACTCTGACCTGACATCAGTTGTGAAACATTGTGCTGGTCATTCAGAGTGTCACACAAGGTGGATTTACCAGCATCTAATTGACAAAAAACACACATAGGCATTGCAGCACAAGCAAAATCCAAGTTTTGTGGCTTTTGTCCATTTCTATCACCTATGATATGGTGAATGTTGGAATCAAAATACACAAGACACGTATACTCACAAAGGAAACCACAGACGCCTCCGAGAGCAAAAGCCAGTGACACACCGAGAACTATTAGAGGAACTTTAATCCGCTTAAAGGAGGCGACTTCTCTCTCACACTGAACTGTGGGTTTACCTGTGGTTATAAAATGTACTGACTGAATTCAAATGCACAACATTGATTGCAATCCTATTCACATTTTAAATACAATGTCATTTTCAACTTGAAAACTTCAGTGTCCTGGTTTGTATTTAAACAAACCTTTTCTGTATTTTAAATATGATATAGATACGAGTAATCCCAGCAATAAAAGCAAACAACTAATTATACAATAAGTTACAGTTGAGAATGTAATGATACACTATAAAGTGCTTCAGTAGCAATGAACTATATGCATGAAACAATTAAACATATGACAGTTTACGTAGAAAGACAAAATGGCAAACATCAGCTTATTTACACTGAGCAACAGAAAGCTGACATCTGTGCCAGCCATTAACACAGATAGAAACATGCAGGAAGATACAAAACCACAAACTCTAAAAGTATGATCATGTTTTCCAACCATTTTTATATCAAGCAAAAATGAAAAAGACATTTGAAAATATGGTATAGATTTGGTGTTTTCTATCTTTTATTACACCGGCCGATTTAAAAGAGCAGCATATACTCTAAAACTGTTCTGTTATATAAATGCAATAAAACAGTTGTTAGGTTTATGGACTAGTTTTGGCCACTAGAGGCCCTCATTGCATTTGATTTCAGTTTTCCCGCCCTTGTATCATGTGTTATTGTTTTCACCTGTGCCTCATTTTCCGTGAGTGTATTTAAGTTGCTCTGTTCCTCTGTTCTATGCTCAGTGTTTGTTATGTTGAGACCAACACCTCTAGGCTTCTGTTGTTTTGAGGACACGCCGTTACTCTGAGGTTTCTACCCTTTTGATATTTGCAAAACCTTTTGGGGGCTTCTGTTGGTAACTATGTTACATTTTTTCCCCTGTTGACATTTTGGACTTTTTGAAGTGTATTTTTCCCCCTGCTGATTTTTGGACTTTTTGGAGTTTCTGTTTGGATTAACTTTGAACTGTATTACCTTCTGGTCTAATTAAAAGACAGTGAGTGTACTCCCTGACTAAGCTCTCTTTTCTGCAATTGGGTCCACATTCCCCATTTTTCCCTGAGCTCAGTTCCCTTGACCTTGCGTCTCCCAAGGGAGTCTGACAGAAACACTGAGCCAGTAGATGGACCCAGCAGATTTGACCAGTGCACAGGGTCTTCTCGAGGCAGTTTCCCGTCAGGGGGCTGCCTTAGCTCAGCATGAGACCCTGATGACCAAGCATGATGGCCTGCTGTCTGACATCCTGACCTCTCTACAAGAGATTTTTCGGCGACTGCCTACCCCCCCTGATCCAACCCCAGTTCCTGTGAATCAGCCAGGGTCACTTAGCCCCGGTCCTTTGGCTGAACCCAGATTACCTCCACCTCAGCACTTCTCAGGAGACCCTAGTGCTTGTAATGGCTTTCTCACTCAGTGTGCCCTTACTTTTGAGTTACAGCCATCATCCTTTCCCTCTGACAGAGCCAAGATTGCTTATATTATCACCCTCCTTTCTGGAAGAGCCCTGTCCTGGGCCACAGCTGTATGGGAGGCACGCAGCCCATTCTGTTCCAGTTATGCCTCGTTTGTTGAGGAATTTAGACGAGTTTTCAACCATCCTCTCCAAGGCCGAGAAGCCTCGAAGGAGCTCCTGTCCATCAAGCAAGGCAATCGTAGTGTGGCGGAGTATGCCATTCAGTTCCGCACCATCTCAGCAACAAGTGGCTGGGGCAAAGAGGCTCTTATCGTTTGCTTCCAGAACGGACTTTCAGAGGCCATCCAGGATGAGCTTGCCACCAAAGACCCACCTGACAGTCTCGAGGCCCTCATAGGTATGACCATCCGCTTAGACAACCGGCTCAGAGAGCGAGTGTATAGCCGTCAGCTTGTCCACTCAGCCCCTGTACGCCCTTTGGCCCAAATCTTCCAAGAACCCCCAGAACCTATGCAGCTGGGAAGTACCAGGATTTCCCCCGCTGAACGTGACCGTCGCATGAGGGAGCGGTGCTGCCTTTACTGTGGCCTAACAGGGCACTTCCGAGCTGCCTGTCCCGAGCTTTCGGGAAAAGCCCCATCCCGTGCAGACAGGGGAGGTCTGTGACGGGAGCTTCCCTAACCGCTCCTCTCACCAATTCAGGATTATTCCTCCCTGTCACACTTTCCTGGTATGATCGTAACCACTCCATGCAGGCTTGGGTGGATTCTGGTGCTGCTGGAAATTTCATGGACTTTTCCCTGGCTAAGAAGCTTTATATTCCCTGCGAATCCTTACCCTTTCCTCTGGCTGTTACTGCTCTGGATGGACGACCTTTGGGCCATGGAGAGATAACACATCAGACGGTCCCTCTTCGTCTTTCCATTTTTCAACACCAGGAGGAAATGGTTTTCCATCTCATCCAGTCTCCCAGCTTCCCTGTAGTCCTTGGGCACCCCTGGCTTCTGCAGCATAATCCCCATATCGACTGGTCTACAAACACCGTCCTAGACTGGGGTCTCACCTGTCACTCCACCTGCATTTTTTCGAGTTCCCCTGACACCACTCCCAAGTCCCAAGAATGTTCTGATCTCTCTCGAGTTCCACCTGTTTATCATTTTCTCCAGGAGGTCTTTAGTAAAAGTAGGGCCACCACATTACCTCCCCACCGTCCCTACGATTGTGCTATTGACCTGCTCCCGGGCACTATACCCCCTAGAGGCCGTATCTTCTCACTTTCTTGTCCTGAGCGGGCAGCCATGGATAGCTACATAAAAGAATCACTTGCCGCAGGATTAATCCGAGCCTCCACCTCTCCAGCAGGTGCAGGATTTTTCTTTGTGGGCAAGAAAGATGGTGGTCTTCGCCCATGTATTGATTACAGGGGCCTCAATAAGATTACTGTTCGGAACCGCTACCCATTACCTCTCATGTCTACTGCTTTTGAATTGCTTCAAGGAGCCTCAATCTTCACCAAACTCGACCTGCGCAATGCATACCACCTAGTGCGCATAAGGCAAGGAGACGAATGGAAAACCGCATTCAACACCCCCACAGGACATTATGAATACCAAGTTATGCCCTTCGGCCTCACAAATGCCCCCGCTGTGTTCCAGGCATTGATCAATGACGTCCTTCGGGACATGCTCAACAAATTTGTGTTTGTTTACTTGGATGATATTCTCATCTTCTCTGGGTCCTTGCACGAACACATTGGGCATGTTCAGAAGGTCCTCCGTCGCCTCTTGGATAATCACTTGTTCATAAAACCAGAGAAGTGCGAGTTTCATGTGTCCAAAGTGCAGTTCCTAGGATTCATCATCACCCCGGGCAATATTCAAATGGATCCTAAGAAAGTCCAGGCCGTTACTGATTGGCCCACCCCCACCTCCGTGAAGGACATTCAACGGTTCCTAGGATTTGCAAATTTTTACCGCAAGTTTGTGCGCAACTTTAGTGCTGTAGCAGCTCCTCTTACATCTCTAACTAAGGGTAAAAGTTCCAAATTCATTTGGAGTTCTGAAGCCGAGGATGCATTCCATGATCTCAAACATCGTTTCACCTCTGCCCCCATTCTGACTCTTCCTGACCCAGAAAGGCCTTTCGAGATCGAGGTGGATGCCTCAAATATGGGAGTGGGAGCTATTCTCTCTCAGCGTGGGGAGGACAAAAAGCTGCACCCCTGTGCCTTCCTGTCACACCGTCTAACACCTGCTGAGAGAAACTATGATGTGGGAGACCGGGAACTACTGGCCGTCAAGCTAGCGCTTGAAGAATGGAGACATTGGCTTGAGGGAGCTCAACACCCATTTTTGGTCCTCACCGATCACAAGAACTTGGAGTATATCCAACACGCTAAACGGCTCAATCCTCGCCAAGCTCGGTGGTCTCTGTTTTTCAACAGGTTTCAATTTACTCTGTCTTACCGCCCAGGCTCCAAGAATCTGAAACCCGACACTCTGTCTCGAGTCTACTCGCCCTCTAATTGTGAGGATTCTGTGAGGTCCATCATCCCTAGCTCTAAGATTGTGGCTCCAGTCAGGTGGGAGATTGAAACCATTGTTAGAAGGGCCCAAAATCAAGAACATGACCCTGGGGGGGGGCCTGCTAACTGTTTGTTTGTCCCAAGATCTGTTCGTTCTCAGGTCCTCCAGTGGGGACACCGCTCCCGCCTTACCTGCCATCCTGGCTCTGCACGGACCCTTGAGTTCCTCCTTAGAAAGTTTTGGTGGCCTACCATCAAGGAGGATGTCCGGACATTTGTGGCTGCATGCCCTACGTGCAACCAAGGAAAGGTGCCTCATCAATCAGCTCAAGGATTGCTTCATCCACTCTCCATCCCTCGTCGGCCCTGGTCTCACCTCTCTATGGACTTTGTTACTGGCCTTCCATCATCCCAAGGTAACACTACTATCCTCGTTATTGTTGATAGGTTCTCTAAGGCGTGCAGATTTATCCCCTTACCTAAACTACCCTCTGCCAAGGAGACTGCTGAGGTAGTTATAACCCATGTGTTCAGAGTCTTTGGGATTCCACAGGACATTGTCACAGATAGAGGTCCGCAGTTCTCCTCTCGTTTCTGGCGTGCCTTCTGCCAACTGCTAGGGACAACGGCAAGTTTGTCTTCTGGCTACCATCCGGAGTCCAATGGACAAACTGAGAGGTTGAACCAGGATCTTGAGACTACACTGAGGTGTATGGCTGTGAATAATCCCAGCACCTGGGCATCCTTCATCATGTGGGCTGAGTATGCTCATAACACTTTGTGTTCATCTGCCACTGGGATGTCTCCATTTGAGTGCCAGTTTGGATTCGTTCCCCCACTGTTCCCAGATCAAGAGCAGGAGGTTGGGGTGCCCTCGGCACGATTCTTTGTTCGACGTTGCCGCCTAACCTGGAGGAAGGCTCGGCAAAAGCTTCTCCAGGTGTCTCAGCAGTATCAGCGCCAGGCCAATCGTCGCCGCCGACCAGCTCCTACCTTGCGCCCGGGCCAACGGGTGTGGCTTTCGACAAGGAACCTGCCTTTACGAGTAGAGTCTCGCAAACTGGCCCAGCGTTACATTGGCCCATTCCGTATTGCAAGGAAAGTAAACCCTGTTACTTACCGTCTATACTTACCTAGGTCACTAAGAATTCATCCCACTTTCCATGTTTCCTTGTTAAAACCTGTTGTATCTTCTCCTTTTGTTCCCGCAGTCAAATCTCCCCCCCCGCCTCGCGTTATTGGAGGCCAGCCAGCATACACGGTCCATCGGATACTGGATTCTCGACGAGTACAGAGGTCTCTTCAGTATCTGGTGGACTGGGAAGGCTATGGTCCAGAGGAGCGCTCCTGGGTCCCTTCCCGGGACATCCTAGACACCGAGTTGATCAGGGAGTTTCATGCCCGTCGCCCTGATCGTCCTGGAAGGAACGTCAGGAGCCGTTCCTAGAGAGGGGGGTCCTGTTAGGTTTATGGACTAGTTTTGGCCACTAGAGGCCCTCATTGCATTTGATTTCAGTTTTCCCGCCCTTGTATCATGTGTTATTGTTTTCACCTGTGCCTCATTTTCCGTGAGTGTATTTAAGTTGCTCTGTTCCTCTGTTCTATGCTCAGTGTTTGTTATGTTGAGACCAACACCTCTAGGCTTCTGTTGTTTTGAGGACACGCCGTTACTCTGAGGTTTCTACCCTTTTGATATTTGCAAAACCTTTTGGGGGCTTCTGTTGGTAACTATGTTACATTTTTTTCCCCTGTTGACATTTTGGACTTTTTGAAGTGTATTTTTCCCCCTGCTGATTTTTGGACTTTTTGGAGTTTCTGTTTGGATTAACTTTGAACTGTATTACCTTCTGGTCTAATTAAAAGACAGTGAGTGTACTCCCTGACTAAGCTCTCTTTTCTGCAATTGGGTCCACATTCCCCATTTTTCCCTGAGCTCAGTTCCCTTGACCTTGCGTCTCCCAAGGGAGTCTGACAACAGTGAGGACGTTTCATGTATTACTGCCATTTTGGTGCATCGATACATCATTTTTGCTTCACAATCAAAACCGTACACATCATTAAATTAAATAATGTTAGGATTATAACCTACTAGAACTAAAATAAATACACGTTTTAATCCAAAATGTGTCATTAATCAACATTGTAAATGATTGTATTGTTGCATTGATAATCAAATGTGTTGTTAAACATATACAGTGTCAGTCATGCAAACATAAAACACCATCAGGGTAGCACATGTGACCCTAAAATTGTGCAATAAACATCAAAACCTCAGTAAAAAAAATAAGAAGAAACAAAATGATTTAAATCAAATGTGATGGGTCAAGCATGGATCCATTCTTACCCTGAAAATGGGAGTGCTTGTTGTTTGAAGAATGAATGCCGATTCCGGTGGCGGAATTTTCATAGATTTGTTCCATTTTACTAACCTTGAAAACTCTGAGACCTGTATGTGTGTGACTGTAAAAGAAGGAAGTTAACAGTAACTGACAATTATTAAAATAGACCATCTCATTTTGGTTTCATTTTAATAGACTTTTTTTTTTTTTTGGTCTATTTCAGAGGATGTGTAGGGGAGTATAGGAAGTGGTTACAGACTCAGTGGTGTGCATTCGACATAAATTAAAAAAAGAGCCAATGTATGTATGTGGCAGTTGTGCTGGCAGTGGAGTATTGTTGTATACAGTGTTATTTGGGTTTCCACAGTCTGCAGGATTTAATTCACAAAATAATCTACAGTAAGGAGGGTTTGGGGAGCTATCACTTGAGTGTAGTGTAGTTGCCTTACTTTTATGTTGCCCTTGTTATGTGCTGGTGGGGTTTCTGGATTGTTTACTTTGAGTGTCTCCTGTCTGTTGTTCTTTGGTCCTGTCCTAGAATGGTTGTAACAGAGTATAGCAGCCAGTCGGAAACAAGTAAAAGAATAAGACATGCAGAAGAGGAAGATGAGGAAGAGCAAGATGTGACTTGGAAAAGGACATGCAAAGATCAGACCCAAACCAGTGTTGGAATCACCACTAAAATGATAATTCTTCATCATTTACTCACACTACTGCCATCTCAAACTTTCTTCAGCGGAGCACAACCGAAAATATTTCAAAGGAGATATGAGGTGTTTTTGCCCATACAATGCAAGTCAATATGGTCCAACATTTTCACGCTCCAAACAGGACATAAAGGCAGCACAAAAGTAATCCATATGACTTGAGTGGTTTATTCCATGTCTTCTGCAGTGATACGACTGGTTTTAGGTGGGAAACGGAATAAAATGTAACTCCTTTTTGACATCTGTAATCTCCTTGGGACAATCACAATTTGAATCTTGATTGTACTTCCTTGTACTTGAGGAAGTGTCATTGCATGTGTCATTCATTCTCCAGCCAGCTGGATGAACAGAATTGAATTACCACATTAGACTACTAAATCTAAATTATTGATTGCATCTGTTTAACCGTCTGCTGCTGATAAAACAAAAACAATGAAAATAGTAGCATGTCCTATGCAGGAAAGTGTTTGTTGATTGATGAAATCAAAATTTTCATAGATTGCTGCCCATTTACTACACTCACAGTGAACTGTTCTCTGTGTTGTTGGATGGAAGTTCACTACAACCTCTGTTATTACTTCAAACAAACCCACACAGGAAGTTGAAGAATGCAGTTTTGTGTGGTTTCAGTAGCAAATGTTTTGAGTTTGTTCACATCTTGTGATACTTAAACTAAGCTGCTTATATTGAATGTGATCTCCTTTGGCGCATTCGTTTTTTATTATGGAGTTTCTGGCTTGTTTAATTTGGGTCTCCTCTGTCATTTTGGAGCTGTGGAGCTGTCCATGGTGCTGCTGCTAAAACTGTCAAGACTCAAACCAGTGTTGCATGTTGAAATCATAGTAGATGAATCTCTTAGACAGCTGAATATTGATCTCCTTTGCATCCTCTACAAACTAGTTATTAATGTCAATTCATGACAAGACAAATAATAGCCCAAAATATGTGGGCACCCCTTTCTATTTGATGGTTTGGCTATTACAGTCATTTTAATTTAGCCACATCATTGCTTTCAACACTTTGGCAACAGTTTAGTGAGGGCCCTTTTCTGTTCCAGCATGACAGTAATCCTCCTGTGCACAAAATGATGTATATACAGAAAGTGTTTATGGAGTCTGAAAACTTGAATGTCATTTGTTCATTGAACATTTCAATTGGAATGAATATTTAAAGGTATCGTGACTATTTATAATACTATTTCAAATAAAATAATGCTGCAACAGTCACAAAAAACATTTGAATTAAACTGTTATGCATAATTATAAGGCTTATTTTGTAGAAATGGAGCAATTGAGAGCAATATATGCATGTGCGTGTGTGGTGGTGGTGGTGTGCCTTTAACCTTTGTGTTGCTTTCGTTTTGTGCAAACACATTTTGAGTTCCTGGTTAAAAATGATTGCTGATAAATCTGTCATATTGCACATATTATTAAGATATTGTATTAGATCTTTTTTATCAACTTTTTTATTAGTAATTCTGTGTATATATATATATATATATATATGTATATTATGTTCAAAAAAGATGTCATTGTGACATGTCATTCATACGTTTTTAAAGACTTAATAGGAAATCACATATTCCTATTTTATTATTTTATTTATATATTTCAAGCTGAAAATTACTTCTAAAGGTGTATGAAGCAGACATGCAGAATAAAGCACATCTTAAGAAATATGACAATTTATATGACAAATAATTGTGAAAGCCCTTAAAAAGACAACTGATCATCAAAATCACAATTATTTGTTTGACAATTTATCATCAGCCAAATTTCATAATCGTGACAGTCCTAATTGGGATGTTCCTAAACACTTAATGTTTCTGTATTTTGCAGTCTAATACATTTATTTCCAATTGGAACACAACAATTGTAACAAAGTTAAATAAAACAAACAAAAAAGGAATTTCCTATAAATTCTGAGTTAATATGGTCTGTAGTAAACGTTTCTTGAAGATATGGGATCCTAGATGTCTCGTCCCATCATCTAGACCCACAGTCTCAGACAGATCACATTTCTGATGTAACATTATCCTGATGGATTTTGTATTGATATAGTTTTAATAGTGTCCTCTTTTGGAGAACAGTGAGTAAATCAAGAAGCACAAAAAATAACCTTTTCATTTGAATAATGTATGTATTCAACACAAGTTTAAAAATATGAAGTGACTGTATATTAATTAAAACCTTTCATTTAAAGCCAATAGGAAACACTTGATCTACAGACATGACCAAAACAGATTAAAGTTCACAGTGCAGATAGATATGATTAGAACATTTGATTCATACTGCTCTTAAAACAATGAGACATGAACATGGAAATGATTGGAAAAAGAATAATTACTGAGACGCACACATGGAAAGAAGTCCAAAGTCATTTTTCTTCAGATATTTCAAGAACTTTTTCTGGTAAACAGGTCTTCAATGAGAGATCAGCTTTATTCCGACTCTGGTAATTTTTAAAATTGTGTGTATTAAAACTGATCCTCTTTCAGGTGTCTCCAATTAAAAGGAAATTAATATATTAATACAGTGCATATCTTTTCGCAGATGTGTATAAATGGTAATCCTCATATCCCACATGATTTCTGTCTCTTCGGTTATCTGGTTCTCTTGAACCTGTATGTTTTGTGTACCAGAACCTTTGGAGGCAGAATCAGGAAGTCATGGGATGTAAGATTTTCAGGATCCTTGATTTTACATGTTTGCATGTGTTAATATAATCTTGAGATAATAGTAGATGTTAAAGTGATGTGTCTTGTGGTCCAGAAGTGAATGTATTCAAAGAAAATGTATATTTATGTGCACATTTTATGTAATTGAAAATAAAGGTGGAAATGAGTCAGAAGATGGATGCTAACATAATTGTCCCTGGAGAGAAGAGAAGTTTGTGAGCCTTTATGTTCTCTCTAGTGGTTATCGCATACAACTGTAAATTGTGAAGCTCCTGTCACTCTATATAGAAATACTAGAGGGCGCCAAACCCCTACAAGAAAGTGAAAACAACAACCTTGTTTCAAGTTGACAATAATTTTCTTACATTTTGAAGGACTTTGTTTAAAGTGTTGTTGCCCATCAGGAAGATTATATAGCTTTTACCAAATTTAACAAAATATGACTCTTGTTGCTCTCTCCTTGGTGTCAAAATGTGAGTCGTTGTCGTAACAAATATCTGGCTCATGATTATGATATCTTCTCACTTTCCCAAAGCCACATGGCAATCACAGGAGGGAAGCATCACACAGGTCAAAGTCATTACCCTCAGTGCTGAAACACACACCATTGAGACACTTACAATGGAAGTGAATGGGGCCTGTCTGTAAACGTTAATGTGGCAGCGGGGGCGTGGTCAAGCGCCCGTCCGGAGAGGGAAAGCGGAAAGGGTGCTTACACCTAAGCTAAATTATGTCTAACACCTGTCTCTAATTTCAGTGAGCACGGGGAGACCGGCATAAATAGAGAGCTTCACTACCTCCAAAGGACACAGAATTACGCCAGTCCAGTGTTGGCAATATAGAGAGAGAGACCTTAATTTGTTATGTGTAAAAGTCTGTATGTTTAGTGGAGTCTACGTTTATCTTCTACCCCTCTGTGTGTGAATAATTTAGAATTAAAACCCTTACCTGTGAGTCGAACCCCATTCCCGTGTCCTCCTTCCCGTCCTGTGAACCCAAACCGTTACCTGGGGCCGAAACCCGGGAAAGTTAAAGATTGGATCCTCCGCGTCCAAACATGGAAAAAGGTCGTCCCGTAGAGTCCTCCCAGCTGGCCGAAGTCCTCCTGTCCCTCACCACATTACATCAGAGCCACCAAAAGTCCCTGCTTGAGCTCAGGCAAGACCAAGATCGGCGGTTCTGCGAGATCGTGCGGGCCCAAGCAGAGGAACGACAGGTCATCCGGAGCCTCCTCAGCCAGGAGGCCGCTCCAGCCACAGCCGCGACCCCAGACACCCGTGCCACGTTACCCTCGCCCACGTTACAGAAGATGGGGGCGGCGGATGATGCAGAAGCCTTTTTAGATTTGTTCCAGCGAACCGCTGTAATTTGGGGCTGGCCGCAGTTTCAGTGGGCAGCCCGCCTTGTTCCTCTTCTGTCTGGGGAAGCCCAACTCGCGGCTCAACAACTGCCGGCAACGAACCTCCTGGCCTACGCTGATCTAAGAAAAGCCATTCTGCATCGGGTTGGTCGGAGCCCCGAGGAAAACCGTCAGCTCTTCCGGGGCATGAAGCTGGAAAAGTCCGACCGCCTGTTCGCCTTCGCCCAGTGGCTCCGTGATGCCTGCCGGAGGTGGCTGCTAGTGGGGGACCGTGACGTCGAGGGACTCGTCGATCAGGTGGTGCTGGAGCAGTTTATTCAACGCTTGCCCAGGAGAACGGCAGAGTGGGTCCAGTGCCAACGCCCGGCGTCGCTGGAGGCAGCCGTCCAGCTTGCAGAAGACCACATGGCAGCGATCCCAAGGGCGGACGAGCCCTCTCTCTCTCTCTCTCTCTCTCTCTCTCTCTCTCACTCTCTTCCCCCTCCTGTGTTTACTTCCGCTCTTCCCCACTCCCCCCAACCCTCTCGCTCTGTCCTCTCGCCAGGTCCCGTTGCTGCCCCACTCAGGTGAGGAGCCTGGTTGAGACCAACACCTCCATCATCAGCATCAGCCCATCCCTCCTCAACCACCTACAGCTGTTCTCCCCCTCAGGTGGGGGCGTCCGTTGAAGCAGGTACGGGTGTGGTGTCTGGGCCGGCCTGTTGGAGGTCCGGGGACCCGAGCCACTTCCGCGAGCGGTGTCCATTGATGAAGGTGGGGGCGGTGGTCCGGGTCGCCGATCACCCACATGCTGCCCCCGATCGGGCTGGAGCGTACCGGGTTCCGGTAAGAATCCAGGGGGGTACACAGCAAGCTTTGCTGGATACTGGTTGTAATCAGACCACCATCCATCAACGCTTGGTTCAACCCGAGGGTTTGGGCACGGCTAAGCGGGTAAGGGTGAGGTGTGTGAACTTTACGATCTATTGGGCATTAAATCAATTCGCACTAGCATGTACCATCCGCAGACAGATGGCCTAGTGGAACGATTTAATAAAATGCTCAAGAATATGATTCGTAAATTCGTACACAAAGACGCTAGGAATTGGGATAAATGGCTTGACCCCCTGTTATTTGCAGTACGAAAGGTCCTGCAAGCCTCCATGGGATTTTCCCCGTTTGAGCTGCTGTATGGGCGGCGCCCGCGCGGAGTGCTGGACGTCATCCGTGAAGCCTGGGAGGAAGGACCTTCGAGTAGTAAAAATGAAATTCAGTATGTTCTTGATCTTCGAGCAAAACTCCACACATTGGGGAAACTAACACAGGAGAATTTGCTCCAGGCTCAAGCACACTAACGCCGGCTGTATGACAGGGGTACTCAGCTAAGGGAATTTGCACCGGGAGACAAAGTTCTTGTATTGCTCCCCACATCTAGCTCCAAATTACTCGCCAAGTGGCAAGGGCCCTTTGAGGTCACACGACGAGTGAGGGATCTCGATTATGAGGTTAAGCGAACCGATAGGGGGGACGCACGTCAAATATACCACCTCAATCTCCTTAAATTATGGAGGGAGGCGGTCCCTGTGTCATTGTCTACGATGGTTCCAGAGAGGGCGCAGCTCGGACCGGAGGTGAATCCAAAGCCCGATTACAATGCCCCGGTCATTTGCGGAGACCACCTCTCCCCATGCCAATGTTCAGAGGTTGCCAAGTTGCAAAAAGAGTTTGCAGACGTGTTCTCTCCTCTACCGGGTCATACGAACATCATCGAACATCACATCGAGACCGAGCCGGGGGTGGTGGTTCGTAGCCGCCCTTATCGCCTCCCCGAGCATAAAAAGAAAATTGTTCAGGACGAATTGGATGCGATGCTCGATATGGGGGTAATAGAAGAGTCCCACAGCGAATGGTCTAGCCCGGTCGTTCTTGTGCCCAAGAGTGACGGATCTGTCTGGTTCTGTGTGGACTATCGAAAAGTCAACGCCGTGTCTAAATTTGACGCGTACCCAATGCCTCGTGTTGATGAACTGCTCGATCGGTTAGGTACTGCTCACTTTTATTCGACATTGGATTTGACAAAGGGTTATTGGCAGATCCCCTTGACACCAATTTCCCGTGAGAAAACCGCCTTCACCACGCCGTTCGGATTACACCAATTTGTGACACTTCCGTTCGGTTTGTTTGGGGCTCCAGCCACGTTCCAGCGTCTGATGGACCGTGTCCTCCGACGGCCCTCCGCTTACGCCGCTGCCTATTTAGATGATATCATTATCTATAGTAATGACTGGCAGCGGCATATACAACACCCGAGGGTGGTCTTGAAGTCGCTGCGGCGGGCGGGGCTCACAGAAAAACCCCAAGAAGTGCGCGATTGGGCGTGTGGAGGTACGGTATCTGGGGTTCCACTTGGGTCATGGCCTGGTGCGTCCCCAAATTGACAAGACCGCGGCGATTGCGACTTGCCCTAGACCTAAGACCAAAAGGGGGGTGAGGCAGTTCCTGGGGCTGGCTGGCTATTATAGAAAATTTGTGCCTATCTATTCAGATGTCACCAGCCTGCTGACTGACCTCACTAAAAAGGGGGCTCCAGATCCGGTCCAATGGTCGGAGCAGTGCCAACAGGCATTTACACAAGTTAAAGCCGCACTCTGTGGAGGGCCGCTCTTATTTTCACCTAACTTCTCTCTCCCTTTCTTATTGCAGACGGACGCTTCAGACAGAGGGCTGGGGGCCGTACTCTTGCAGGTGGTGGAGGGGGAGGAGCGCCCCGTGCTGTACATCAGCAGGAAGCTCTCCTTGAGGGAAACGATGTACAGCACTGTAGAGAAGGAGTGTCTGGCCATCAAGTGGGCGGTCCTCACTCTCCGCTACTACCTGCTGGGGCGGGCCTTTACTCTCTGCTCGGATCACACCCCACTGCAGTGGCTCCACCGCATGAAGAATACTAACGCCCGGATCACCCGTTGGTATCTGGCTCTCCAGCCTTTTAAGTTCGAAGTGGTCCACAGACCGGGGGTGCAGATGGCTGTCGCCGACTTCCTTTCCAGAAATGGGGGGGGAGTGGTAGGCAGGCCGGATGACGCCCCGGCCTGAGTCGGGCGGTGGGGCTATGTGGCAGCGGGGGTGTGGGCAAGCGCCCGTCCGGAGAGGGAAAGCAGTAAGGGCGCTTGCACCTGAGCTAAATTATGTCTAACACCTGTCTTTAATTTCAGTGAGCACGGGGAGACCTGCATAAAAAGAGAGCTTCACTACCTCCAAAGGACACAGAATTACGCCAGTCCAGTGTTGGCAATATAGAGAGAGAGACCTTAATTTGTTATGTGTAAAAGTCTGTATGTTTAGTGGAGTCTACGTTTATCTTCTACCCCTCTGTGTGTGAATAATTTGGAATTAAAACCCTTACCTGTGAGTCGAACCCCGTTCTCGTGTCCTCCTTCCATATGCATATGATTTTAGTGTGATAAAATCACTTACTAGCAATTAGTAAGTTAGGCTATATGCAATTTGACAAAATTGATGATGACATAACACCTGAAACAACTGTAAAAAATATATTTTTTATTTTTGTTAATCAACATTATTACAAAAATGCTTTAAATTGAGTTTAACTTGTATTGTACCAGGAATATTCCTTTGAAGGGGCTGTAGCATTTCATTACCATTGGGTACATATTCTTCTGTTTCTGTTTATAAAAACTGAAATGATCTGGCCATTGATTTAAATTTTTATTTACATTTAAAGCATGCAAAAAGTAATATTATATGCACGCATGCACACACTCACACACACACACACACACACACACACACACACGTTGGCCATTGATCATTATGAGGACTCTCCATATAATCATGTCAGACACAAAAGACATTCTATATTTTCAATAAAAAATAAAATAAACACAGTTTAGTTTGTTTTTTGAGTGATTTGAATTATGGGGACACTAGAAATGTCCTGACAAACCACATTTATAGCTTAGTACCATTGTAATTACCAGTTTGTAACCTAAAAATGTTTCCTTGTAAACCACTAAAACCTGCCCCAACACACTCAAACACAAGCTAAACTCTGCAAAAAAAGAAACTTCCCCTTTTCAGGACACTGTATTTTAAAGATAATTAAAAAAAAATCCAAATAACTTTACAGATCTCTAATGTAAAGAGTTTAAACAATGTTTATCATGCTTGCTCAATATAGAGACATTAACAGCTTACAGACAGTAGGCAATTAAGGCCACAGTTATAAAAACTTAGGACACTAAAGAGACCTTTCTACTGAGTCTGAAAAACACCAAAAAAAAGATGCTCAGGTTCCCTGCTCATCTGTGTGAACGTGCCTTAGGCATGCTGCATATAGGCATGAGGACTGCAGATGTGGCCAGGGCAATAAATTGCAATGTCCGTACTGTGAGACTGATAAGACAGCACTACAGGGAGACATGAAGGACAGCTGATCGTCCTCGCAGTGGCTGAAAGAAAAATCATTCAGATTCTTGGGCACTACCATCTCATAGGACCTGATGTGGGAGACCCACATTGACTCAGCAAAGGTTATTCTTCCTTCACCAGTTGAAGAAGTTCAACCTGCCACAGGCGCTGCTGATTCAGCTATACTCAGCAGTGATTGAGTCTGTCCTCTGCACAATAACTGTCTGGTTTTGTTCAGCTATGAAATCAGATATCAGAAGACTACAAAGGACAGTTCGGATTGCTGAGAGGATTATTGGTTGAATTATAAATTACATTATTAATGTCCTGACTATACATTGTGATCAGATGATGCCACTTTGGTGAATAAAATGACCAATTTCTTTACATAAGAGTAAAAGCTGTTCATTATTCCAAACTTTTGGCCGCCAGTGTGTGTATATATTAAGTATCTAACAAAAGTGAGTACACTCCTCACATTTTTGTAAATATTTGATTCTATCTTTTCATGTGACAACACTGAAGAAATGACACTTTCCTAAAATGTAAAGTAGTGAGTGTACAGCTTGTATAACATTGTAAATTTGCTGTCCCCTCAAAATAATTCAACAGACAGCCATTAATGTCTAACCGCTGGCAACAAAAGTGAGTACATCCCTAAGTGAAAATGTCCAAATTGGGCCCAAAGTGTCAATATTTTGTGTGGCCACCATTATTTTCCAGCACTGCTTTAACCCTCTTGGGCATGGAGTTCACCAGAGCTTCACAGGTTGCCCTCTTCCAGTCCTCTTCCACTCCTCCATGATGACATCACAGAGCTGGTGGATGTTAGAGACCTTGTGCTCCTCCACCTTCCGTTTGAGGATGCCCCACAGATGCTCAATATGGTTTAGTTCTGGAGACATGCTTGGCCAGTCCATCATCTTCACCCTCAGCTTCTTTAGCAAGGCAGTGGTAGTCTTGGAGGTTTTTTTGGGGTCGTTATCATGCTGGAATACTGCACTGTGGCCTAGTCTCCGAAGAGAGGGATCACGCTCTGCTTCAGTATCTCACAGTACATGTTGGCATTCATGGTTCCCTCAATGAACTGTAGCTCCCCAGTGCCGGCAGCACTCATGCAGCTCCAGACCATGACACTCCCACCACCATGCATGACTGTAGGTAAGACACACTTGTCTTTGTACTGCTCACCTGGTTTCCGCCACATACGCTTGACACCATCTGAACCAAATAATTTTATCTTGGTCTCATCAGACCACAGGACATGGTTCCAGTAATCCATATCATTAGTCTGCTTTTCGTCAGCAAACTGTTTGCGGGCATTCTTGTGCATCATCTTTAGAAGAGGCTTCGTTCTGGGACGACAGCCATGCCGACCAATATGATGCAGTGTGCAGTGTATGGTCTGAGCAATGACAGGCTGACCCCTTACCCCTTCAACCTCTGCAGCAATGCTGGCAACACTCTTACGTCTATTTCCAAAAGTCAACCTCTGGATATGACACTGAGCACGTGCACTCAACTTCTTTGGTTGATCATGGCGAGGCCTGTTTTGAGTGGAACCTGTCCTTTTAAACTGCTGTATGGTCTTGGCCACCGTGCTGCAGCTCAGTGTCAGGGTCTTGGCAATCTTTTTATAGCCTAGGCCATCTTTATGTAGAGCAACAAATATTTTTTTCAGAACCTCAGAGAGCTATTTGCCATGAGGTGCCATGTTGAACTTCCAGTAAATAGTATGAGGGAGTGTGAGAGTGATGACACCAAATTTAACACACCTGCTCCCCATTCACACCTGAGACCTTGTAAAACTAACAAATCACATAACACCGGGGAGGGAAAATGGCTATTTGGGCCCAGTTTGGACATTTTCACTTAGGGGTATACTCACATTTGTTGCCAGCGGTTTAGACATTAATGGTTGTGGGTTTTTTTTAAGGGACAGCTGTTATTCAAGATGTACACTCACTACTTTACATTGTAGCAAAGTGTCATTTCTTCAGTGTTGTCACATGAACAAATATAATCAAGTATTTACAATAATGTGAGGGGTGTACTCACTTTTGTGAGATACTGTAGATTGTTTCATATTTATTGTTAAACTGCATAATTCTTACTATTTACAGGTACTTACATTGATTTGTTGAACACGTGCTAGTACCGGTTCTGTATCCTTAACAAAAAACATAATTTCTTTAAACAGCACCTTTAAATGAGCGCATATTGACTAAAGATGACTCAAAATGCTTTTTGTAGTTGTTTTTGATCAACAACTGACTGTAAAGAACAGAAAGGGTGTTAAAAGAGACAGTATTCAATGATAAATGGGTTGAGTGGATCTCGTCTTGGACACACATCACACAGAATGACTTTTACTCTCAAACACTGTGAAAGTATCTCACGGCTACACATCTCTCAACTACACTACACAATTACTGGAGAGTGAAATGTAAACATTCTCCAGACAGTTGCCAAATAAATTCACTTTATGCACAAAGTGCAAATCTTGGTTGCAAATGGACAGGGCCACCTCGCCTCCGGACCCACGACTGCCCAGCCCCGGCAGACCAGTGCTGACGAGTCTAAAAGATGTCCCTACAGGACATCCTCCTCTGTCCCGTCCACTGCCAGGTAAGCGGAACAAGGTAAGTGCTTTGAGTTTTTTCTAAGCACCCAAGCCTTGGGATGCGCTTTTGCCTCCTGACGCACTATTACCTGCTCCCCCCCCCCCCGCTGCGAGACCCCACCAAGTACGTCCAAAACGATCGTCCCGTTTGTGCCCCTCGCACAGAGCTTAGATGCATGGCTTGCACTTCCCAGCCCATCACATTGGCTGGCCAGGACCATCAGACTCGACTACGTGATTCAATTCGCCAGGCTTCCACCTCATTTCAGTGGTATTCGCTCCACCCCGTTACGCAGCGAGAACACCTGCACCTTACGAGCAGAGATTGCCACTCTGTTACTCAAGGACGCGATAGAGCCTGTCCCTCCAGCCGAGATGAAGAAGGGATTCTACAGGCCTTACTTTATCGTACCCAAAAAAGGCGGTGGGTTGCGGACAATCTTGGACTTGCGAGTTCTCAACCGGACTTTAAACAGACTGCCATTCAAAATGCTCATGCAGAGGCATATTCTAACCTGCGTTCGGCATCAAGATTGGTTTGCGGCGGTAGACCTGAAGGACATGTAATTCCACATCTACGTTCTGCCTCGACACCGACCCTTCTTACGATTCGCGTTTGATGGCCAGGCGTATCAGTACAAGCTTCTCCACTTCGGCCTGTCCCTGTCCCCTCACATCTTCACCAAGGCCACAGAGGCAGCCCTTGCCCCACTACGGGAAGTGGGCATCCGCATACTCAACTACCTCGATGACTGGCTCATCCGAGCATACTCTCGAGAGTTACTATGCGCACCTCAGCCGCTTAGGGCTTCAGGTCAACTGGGAAAAAAGCAAGCTCTCTCCGGTTCGGAGCATCTCTTTTTTAGGTTTGGAGTTAGACTCAGTCTCAAAGTCAGCGTGCCTCACAACCGAGCAGTGCTCATGTGCCTTGCTCGCTTTAAGCCAGGTACAGTGGTTCCTCTCAAACAGTTCAAGAGGCTCCTGGGGCATATGGCATCCTCGGCCGCGGTCGCGCCACTCGGGTTGATGCATATGAGACCGCTCCAGCACTGGCTTCAGACTCGAGTCCCAAGATGGGCATGGCGCCACAGCACATACCGTATGGTTATCACCCCTTCCTGCCGTCAGACTTTCAACACTTGGACAGACCTCTATTTTCTGCGGACAGGAGTCCCCCTACAGCAGGTGTCCAGACCTGTTGTAGCCTTGCTGTGCAAGGTCAGGGAGGATGAAGAACAGGTCACCTTGGTGGCTCCTTATTGGCCCACCCGGACCTGGTTCTCGGATCTCACGCTCCTCGTGACAGCACCTCCCTGGCAAACCCTGGACAGACCTCTGTTTTCTACGGGCAGGAGTATCCTTACAGCAGGTGTCCCGATGTGTCCTGGTCATGACCGACGCCTCCAGATCGGGTTGGGGCGCCGTGTGCAACGGGCATGCAGTAGCAGGCCATTGGAAAGGGGCCCCACTGCTTTGGCACATCAACTGCCTGGAGATGTTGACTGTCTTCTTTGCAAACGTACTTCTCTGTCTGCTCGTATGAATGTAACACATCATAAGAAAGTTTTTCACCGCTGTTCACATGCACTTTCGATCACATCATTTATTTAGATAAATGTTTTCCATCTGTAAGGACTAAATATTAAATTAAACAAATGACAATAAAATGCAAAGTAATCTCTTCAGTAATCAAAATAATTTGTGAATGTAACTGTATTCTAATTACCAATGATTTAAACTGAAAAACAGTTACTTATATTTTATCTTTTAAATACGTAATCCCGTTACCTGCATTCTGATCCTCCCCAAACCTGGAAATTCTTACATTGGATTTTTGCCGCACAGATGTGGCACCTGTGCACTTGATGTTTGATTGTGGTGGGATGAGGCCTAATTGTGAACTTTGGCACTGATGTCCCAATGATAATTGTAAATTGAACAACCCAAGCCCCTCAACTGGGAAAATAATCAACATAACGCTTCAAAAATAAGTTGCATTCTACATAAATTAACGCATCAAAATGTCATGCAAAAAAAGAGATGGTAAGAACTCTTCTTGTCAGCAAGTTAGAGCAGTTTTTGGACAGTAAATGTGATTTGTCATTGCAAGTTACTAATATCCCTTCTGCTTTGACTAGAACCTTACTGTGACCCCAATACATTAAAATAAACTTACTATTCTTACTATAATTTACTATTCTTAATTAACATTAACAGAGACATGTGAGGGGCTTAACTACAACAATAGAAACATCAGTCCAATTTTGTAAATATTCATTATATATTGGTTTCGTATTGAGATACATTTTAAACTCTAACATGATTAGTGTGGTGTGTTACTGTTTTCATGCCCAAAAGTTGTTGAGTGGGGGGTTTGTTTCCATTGTTGATGGTTTTGTGCCAAATTAGATCGTGCAACCCCAGTCAAAAACTAGAACACTAGCAATCCGAGCTGTGGACCAACATTTTAAATACAACATATTATGCTGGTTACCAGCTATGCTGTTTTATTTAGTTTGGTTGTTACTTTTCAGCAGAGATCACAACTGTAGTTTGAAAGATGTAGAAGTAGCTGCATTAGTGACCTCTATTTATATTCTGATAAAATCAGCTCAAAGTAAAGTTATCTGATTCCTTGCAGCATCAATTCCTTAATATTGTCCCTGCCTGTTCTGTTTTGCTGATTATAGTGACCAGGTCAGCTCTTCTTCAGGCTCAGACTTCTTGACCAGTTGTTTTTATCAGGACTGAAAAAGTACAATTTATCATGACAAGCATCATGACTATAATATTCTTTACCAACGCCTGTGTGTGCATTGGTCTGAAATAGAAACAACTCTTGTAAATGAAAGCACAGTGTAGTTCTAGCGGGAAGACTAGCAGCTGTACATCATCACACCATTAGCTGGGTAATTCCAAGCCAATCGTATGTAAGCCATTGCTTTATAAGTCCGCTCACAATTTGTCACATTGCTGTTTCAGTGTACTAACATGCAAATAGACACGTTTCAACCTCTTCAGGCCACAGAAGAACCAGTGCATAGCAGAACCAGTGCACAGAACATCTCTGGAAGCCTGCCTTCCCTTTCCAACGACGTCATCACTTCATCTCAGCTTCTGCCAACATCAAACCCATGTGGAGTAAACAACCAGCAAACCCGGATCTTCACCCATATCTCATTAATTTGGGAGATCTCTCTCAATCGAAATGCACGACCCAACGCAGAAGGAGCACGCTCCATCAAAATCATGGGCTCAGGCAACAGCTGGTTTCCATCAGAAATAAGCTAAGTCATTTTCATATCCATCAAATGCAATCATATTTAGTCATGGGTCTAGGCCTTTCATTGCCATGCTGCATGTTCATTAGAAAGTTGCAATGCTGTCTGTTCATCATAATGCATCCACTTCAATATCAAAGCCAGTATTTTCATGTCAACTGTGCATTCACTTGCAATTCAGTACATTTGCATGGTTTTCATAATAAAGGTATGAAGTCCCGTTTTGACATTGTATGCTTTCATTCGTACTCCTGGCACAAATAAACAAATTGCTGTTTCTGGAGGATCGCTATCATGCAACAGAGATCGGATATCAATATTGAACCCTTAGACCTTTGAAAAGATGTATCATTTGTTAACATTAATTACATTTATAGACGGTAAATTAAATATTAAATGTAAGCAGAGTGACGTCACTCCCGAGTGTGAACAAATGCGTTTCAACAGGTTAATATAGTCTTCACCAAAGCTTTGTGAAAGGGTCCTTGGTGAAATAAATTACTTATTTAGTTTGGTACAACATTTCGAGTGATGTTCCCCGAGCATCTCCAATTGCGCATTAATACCGATCCATAAAACAGCGTTTTCTTACACTATACATACTTCCACATTCTCATCGCAAGCACGACTGTTCCTATCTCATGGCATATTTACATTTTATTTCAGGCATCATTAAAGTGCAGAAATTCGTGTGGCATGTCTTCATAAATCATTCACTCGTTGTTCAGACCACGTTTCAATCTGTGGGGATCTTCAAGCCTTTGGGGCTTTATCCATGTTCCAAATTTCAAAGCTCAGTCTAACAGTCATATCAGCCCAACTACATTACTTTTAAATATCAAAGCATTTCAATATGAGCCGTTCCCTTTTAATGCGCATGGTCAGGGACGTTACGTTTTAGTAGCAGGTAAGTAGGTCTGTCAATCACTGGATATAACCTGTGCCAAGTCAAGCTCATTAATATAATCTGGCTACTGTTTAAGGGAACCATTATGTCCATTTAAAAAAAATTTTTTTTTAAGATGTAATAAGTCCCAGGTGTTGCCAGAATGCATCTGTGAAGTTTCAGCTCAAAATACCCCCATGGATCATTTACTATACCATGTTATTAATGTCTCTTTAGGGTGGAATCAAAAACAAGCTGATTTTGTGCATGCCTCTTTAAATGCAAATGAGCTGCCGCTCCCGCCCCCTTTCCGGAAGAGGACTGTGCCTTTTCAGCTCCTGCTTCAGAGACTACAGCAACAACAAATCAGAACCCATATGATTGACAGCGTAAGTACCGGAGTTCAGCCATGAACACATATATATGAATATATATGTATATCCAGTCTCCGTGAATGCAGGCAGAGACAATGGTAACTTATTAACCATGGAATCAGCTATCAAGCACATTCGGAAAGGAGATTTGCAAACATTCACAAATATAAAGTGCGATACTTGCATCTTCAGGACATAAAGCTGGGACACAAACAGTTGGTACTGATCCGTGCTTGAGAATCACATTTTTGAAGATCCTGATTTATACTGACACACATTCACATATCAGTCTATTTACTATATTAGCAGTAAAATGATTTGCACAAACATACACACATTTTTGTATGTTTTGGGGCACATTTCCTTAAAAAAAAAAGTTTAAAAAAAAGGGACCACATCTCTCGAATTTCTAGGTATCCCACTCGATTCTCTAAACATGCAAGCTTTCCTGCCTAAAGAAACACGACAGGATCGGGTCTATTTGCACGTCGTTCTCTGGTCATAATGCAATCTACAATCCCTATCAGACCATCTCAATTTTGGCATGCTTATCATTCCTTCGTCTCCTGCCTCCCCACACAAGCTCTTTCCGTAGATAACCTCTCCTACCTATCAATCGATGATGGCTGCCATGAATCTCCGGACAACATGTCCCTATTCACGGACGCGGCTCCCTCCATAGGATTTAGGGCTTACTTTCTAGGATCATGGTGCACAGGGAAATAGCCAGAATTATACATTTTCAATATAGCTTCCTACGCTCCATCCACTCTCTTCGAGATTAATCCCATTGTTAGATAATTTCGTCATTTAATGCATTTAATACATTTTCTTGATCTGCAATCCTCGTCTTGCTGCGGCTCAGCTGAAGGACGGAAGATATGACACAGACACCAAAGCTATCAAATCCTTCCACGTTTATTCCTACAGCACTTCATTATATGGTACAGCAAAAGAAAATTCCACTATACCCTCAGTGAAATAGTTCTTTACCCCATTGGGTAACATATACGTTTGAGTACAGAAATGGGAAACACATTCCCCAAGCTGCTGCATTTTGTGATGACACAGCAAGATACATCAACAAGAGAAGTTTAAAAGAGGTCTTTATTATTCCACACCCACAGTCACAGCCAGCGTCATATGGGTTCCCTTCAGACACGCAAACGTACGTAGTTATGCAAAAATTCCGCAGTCGTCACTATAAATCAATAAAGGCTGGTCCTCCTTGAACCATCATGTCCCTTATGAGACATCTGACATGGCAGTGTATTTCCTGCAACTTCATTATCCAAGCCACTTCCCTGGGTTTCCAATGTAATTTCTGTCTCCTTCACTCGTTTCGCAGGAGTTCTACAGACCAGCTCCTACTGGCACCCTTCGAGGTATACTGGAATCCACAATGAAGATACTCGGCCGCCGGTCTCCCCAATCGTACCCGAAATGGTCAACCTAACCCAAATCCTCAAACAAGCTCAACTCTCCATCAGCCATAAATTCTCATGCATATCTGGTGGTGGTTGGTGGCTCTCTCCCAGCAGATCCGATTCAATTCAAACACGCCCACTGTGCATAACTATGTCTACCCCCCTTGCCAGGGCTTCAATTATCTCAAGCATGGTTCCTTTGCATAGGCATTGCACAAGCCAGCTGCCCTCGCCGGAAAGCTGGCACGATAATGGGATATCCTTCAACAGGGTATTGCACAACAACATTGCCATTATTGTGTGGCTCTATGCATGCTGTAACCCATCAAAAAAAAAAGAAATAGAAAAAAAAAACATTTTCAAAGGGATTGCACGCAACGTCGCCATTATCGTATGGCTTCCCTTGTCAGAGGGTTTTCATATCAAATGTTGTCTTTCAGCAAAGGGATTGCACGCAACGTCGCCATTATCGTATGGCTTTAGACACATTGTCCACTTTCGGCAAAGGTACCTCAAACAACTCTTCCCTCATCGGAGGGCTTTCATATCAAATGTTCTCTTTCAACGAAGGGACTGCACGCAACGTCGCCATTATCGTGTGGCTTTACACATGTTGTCCACCTCCAGCAAAGTTACCTCAAACAACTCTTCTCTCGTCGGAGGATTTTCATATCAAATGTCTTTCAAGAAGGGACTGCACGCAACGTCCTTACAAATGTCCTCGCAACCCATGGAGATCATCACATCGGTGGTGGGTTTGTGCCACAGCTGGGAGTGTGGAAGCCAGGGGCCTGGTTCCGGGGCACCGTACCTGCCAAAGAGAGCCGGTGGCTGTGATAACGATGGCCGGGGAGACCGGAAATAGAGCCCAGGGAATGAGGAAACTGCCCTTTTCTGAAAAATGTGTGTACCGCAGCCTGTTGGGCATGCAACAAAACAAAGGTTAAATGAAAACAAGGATTCTCCACCCGAGCCTCCGGTGTGAGAAGTAGTGGTCTGCTTACCAGCTGCCATAGTGCAGTTTCCTGAGTCCCAGGGCTACCTGTCTCAGGGGTGCTTCGAAGCCTTCTTGGGGTTCTTGGCGGCCGGTCGTGAGGCGGATGGCGAGCTGGTGTTGCCACCACAGAGGGACGCCCAGGGCGATGAGTAAATAGAGTGTGGTGTCTGTAGCTCAGCCGAGGCAGAATATGCTGTATAGACTCTTTCTGCTTTCTTACCATTGAGAACTGCCAGGCAAAGTCTCCAACGGTGTCGCCAAACAGCCCAACATGGGAGATGGGGGCGTCAAGGAAGCAAACCTTGTCAGCCTCTCATGACTCGACCGGGTTGAGCCAAAGGTGGCGTTCCTGGACCACCAGGGTGGACATTGCCTGCCCCGGTGCACACGCCATGACCTTCGTTGCTCGGAGGGCGAAGTCAGTTGCCGAGCACAGCTCCTGCATTAGTCCCAGGTCAGGATTACCTTTGTGTAGTTCTCTTAGTGCCTTTGCTTGGTACAGCTGCAGGAGTGCCATGGCATGCAAGGTGGAAGTGGCGTGCCCAGCACCGCTGTAGGCTTTAGCCGTCAGTGATGAAGTCATCTACAGGCTCTGTACTGGAGCCTTGGGCGACTCCGCCAAGTGGCGGTGGTCTGCGGGCACAGGTGCACCGCAACTGCTTGGTCAACTTGGGGAATAGCCGTGTAGCCCCTTCCTCCCCGCCATCGAGGGTAGTGAGAGCGGATGAGCTCACGGACCATATGCGGGCAGAGAAAGGTGCCTGCCAGGAACGCGTGAACTCTTCATGCACCTCCGAGAAGAAAGGAACGGGGGTGGAGCATGGCCGTGAGCAGCGCTCTGGCCCCAGAAACCAATAATCGTGCCATGAGGGTTCGGTGGGGGGGAGGAGGGTTCCACTCCAGCCAGACACTCTCGGCTGCCCGGGCAAGCAAGGCCACCAGCTCTGCGTCAGCCTGCGACTGAGCTACCGCACCTGAGGCTGGGAGTCCAGCCGAGTCCTCAGCGTCAGACATGACGAGCCCACTCTCCGATGCTGTGAACGATAACTCATCTTCGTCACAAACCCGGAACGAGATCGCGGGTCCGGCGTAAGACGGACCGGCAACCTCACTCCAGAGATCGGTCGGAGCATACTAGAATGACAGGGAATGGGAGATCCGAGGGGGAATACCCGCCGGAGATGGTTCCACTAATGTCCCCATGTCGCCCCCAGTTCTAAACGACCCCACCTCATACCCGTAGGTAGAATGACCGAGTTGGGGAGCCGCTGGGTTGGCTTGCCCTCTTACGAAGGGTCGTAAGAGGGCATGGTCATGTCCTCGCAATGAGGGCACAAACCATCCACGAATGCTGACTCTGTGTGGGTAGCACCTATGCATGAAATGCAGCAATTGTGGCCTTCAGAAGTGGAGAAAAATCGGCCGCAACCAGGAATTACACACAAACGAAAAGGCTCTTTAAGAGAAATATAAACTCTTTTATTGATTTTTTTATATATATATATATATATAAGGATGGGCTCTGCTGCACCGCTGAAGCGCCCAGGGGTGTTGCTCGACACAACCATAGTGTGTGAGGGGGAGAACCACTGAAATGCGCTGTAGAACCAGCAGCTTTTGGTAGAGGAGAGATGAATGGAACGGCAGGAAGAATTCAACTCAGTGAATGTTTCTGCTTGGCTTTGAAGAAGAAATCTGAATGTGGGTTTGCTGCATCACTCCTTTTATACCCGTATGTCCAGGGGAGTGACATGCAAATCCAACATGCCAATTCCCATTGGCCTTTTCTCCAAAAATCTGAGATTTTTGGGCTCCCAAGAGTGACCACTAGTGTCAACTCATCGACACAGATAATGACAATAAAGTGATTTGATTTGATTGATTTGACAGGGAACATGTTTTTCTCACTTGTGCTGTTTTTTTTCTTGAGCCAACAGTTGCTTCGAAACCATAATGTGCTGTTCATTCAGTGATTCAAAATCTGCAATCTTATTAACATCTGATTAAAGATGTCACGATTTCCCATTGTCTGCCTTGTGTTTTTCCCTCACCTTCACTGTAAACTACGTTTCCCACAATTCCCGGCCCTCATCACATCCTACCATCCCATCATTGTTTGCACCTGTTCATTGTTAACCCTGTGTTTTTATACCCTGTTGTTTTTCCACCCACTGTCGATCGTTGAATGTTGTTCCAGTCGTGTTGCACCGAGTTCCTGTTGCGCCAGTCCTCTTCCCACCGAGTTCCTGTTTGCTCCAGTCGTGTTTGTTTCCCTCTTGTTTACTTTCGTTTTCCCCTCGTGGACCTTTTGTTTATTCTAGTGTTTTGTTTACTTTGATTCAAAAGTGAAGTCCTCCATGGCTCCGCCTTCTACGGCTCTGCCCCAGAAGTCCTACATGGCTCCGCCTCCTATGGCTCTGCCTCCCAGGGCTCCGCCCCTCTAGCCTTCCACGGCTCCGCCTCCCATTTCTCCGCCTCCCGAGCCTTCCACGTCACCAGAGCCTTCCACGATTCTGCCCCTGAAGTCCTCCACGACTCTGCCTCCCTCGGCTCTGCCCCTTGAGCCTTCCACGGCACCGCCTTCCACGGCTCTGCCCCTATGTCCTCCATGGCTCCACCCTTGAAGTCCTCCACGGCTCTGCCTTCCACGGCTCCGCCCCTGAATTCCTCCACGGCTTCGCCATCCACGGCACCGCCCACTAAGCCTCCCTGGCCTCCTGACCCTGTCCCTGTCCTGTGGCCTTCTCCCTGGCCTCCTGACCCTGTCCCTGTCCTGTGGCCTTCTCCCTGGCCTTCTGACCCTGTCCCGTGGCCTCCTCCCAGGCCTCCTGACCCTGTCCCATGGCCTCCTCCCAGGCCTCCTGACCCTGTCCTGTGGCCTTCTCCCAGGCCTCCTGACCCTGTCCCTCCTGAATCCTTCCCTGTCCTACGACCACCTCCCAGACCTCCTGACCCGTCACCTGTCCCGTGTACTGTCCGTTGGGCCCCCACCCCTAGCCCCCCTTCACTCCTGGGATGTTTTGTTTTTTTCTTTCCCCTTTTTTGTTTTGGGGCATCTGGAATCCGCCCTTTTGAGGGGGGATTCTGTCACGATTTCCCATTGTCTGCCTTGTGTTTTTCCCTCGCCTTTACTGTAAACTACGTTTCCCACAATTCCCAGCCCTCATCACATCCTACCCTCCCTCATTGTTTGCACCTGTTCATTGTTAACCCTGTGTGTTTATTCCCTGTTGTTTTTCCACCCAGTGTCGATCGTTGAATGTTGTTCCAGTTGTGTTGCACCGAGTTCCTGTTACTCCAGTCCTCTTCCCACCGAGTTCCTGTTTGTTCCTGTCGTCTTTGAACCTAGTTCCTGTTTGCTCCAGTCGTGTTTGTTTCCGTCTTGTTTACTTTCGTTTTCCCCTCGTGGACCTTTTGTTTATTCTAGTGTTTTGTTTACTTTGATCTGCTCAATTAAAAAGCTGCACCTAGATCCCCACTCCGCGCCTGCTCCATTCCTTTTCGTAACAAAAGAGAAAGAAAATAGCAGTAGATGTGGTGTCAACCAGTGTTGGGCAGTTAAATTTTTTAGCATAAACTGCAAACTACTCCACAGAAAAATTAGCCACTTAAAATCAGTCCTTTAGAATAGTCTTCCTGGTGTTTCCTGGTGAAATAAGCACTAGAGGTGTGAAAAAATCAAAGCATTTTATTCCCCCTCACACAAACCACGAGTAAAACTGCTGATTATCAGTTCTTAAACACTTGCTTTTTGCTTTGTTCCTCAACAGTGCTATCTTATGTCATCAAACACATTATCCATAGCGAATTCCTTAAAAGGCAACACATTTTAAAGGGGTCATGACATGAGGAATTAAATTTTCCTTGATCTTTTGACATAGAAGAGTTCATTGTACTATAAAAACATCCAACTTTTAGTTTCAGAACTCAAAACTTTATCACTGCAAAAAAAGCATTTGTTGAAACCAAGCTGCCAAAACTACTCATTGCCTCCATATTTTGATGTCACACTGTGGTAGACATTTGCATAGATATAATTGGCTAGGAGGCCCCACCCACTCATGGAGGAAAGCAAAGCACTGTCACCAAAGTTGCTCATTCAATCCAACGAGAAAAACAGGGAGAAATATCCAAAATTCTAGAGACTGTTGTGTGTGAATATCCCAGGAGATCAACAGTTACAGAAATACACAAACCAGCCCATCTGGCACCAACAATTATGTCTCAATCAAAATCACTGAGATCAAATTTTTCCTGAACTCCTTACTCGTATCTGCACGATTTTACACACTGCTACCACACAATTGGCTGATTAGATAATTGCATGGCAGTGACGGAACTACAGTTTTATACTTGGGGTGGCCGCTGCTACTTTTGGGAGTTCACACACACACACACACACACTGTTTGTCTACAAGTGTTCAACATCCAAAATATTTTCATAAAATAAAGCTTATGCACCAAGGAGACAAGATACAGTAGTGTGTGTTTGTTACATGAACTGCTGAGTTTATTTACAAAAAAAAAATAAAAAATAGTCGCATAGTGGAAAGAATTGGGTCTTTTTGTGTTTATAAGTGTTGAACATCCATACTCCTGGCAGCTCTGGCTTGCTGTCTTGCTCAGAACAAGAGGTCTCTGTGTCATCCCTTGATACATTTATTTAAAACACAAGAACCATTAGTGTATAATCACAAGCTTTTGGTTCCCATCAACTTCCATAGTAAAGACAAAAATACAATGGAAGTTGACGGGAACCCAAAACTATTTGATTACCAACATGCTTCAAAATATCTTCTTTTGTGTTCTGCAGAAGGAGTTCATACTGTTTTGGAATGACACGAGTAAACGATGACTGAATTTGCATTTTTGTGTGACCTATCCTTTTAATCTGACAAAATCATCTCAATGTAAATTCCTGAATTTGGCATGTGACTGACTGCCAGTGTCTGGTAGATGCTCTGACCTGTTGGTGGTCCAGAAGTCTGACCACACTGACTCTGACTATCCTCAGTGTAAAGCAGTTCAAGGGAAAGGAGGAGGCGAGAACCAGCTTGACAATATAAATAATATTTTAATAATAAACTGAAACCAAAAGACAAAACACACACACATGATGGACATGTCCGTAAACGATCTCTCTCTCTCTCTCACCATCCTCTGCAGTCAGCCTTTATCCCTCTTGGAGGCTTGATTAGCCTAATTAGGGCACGCCCTCCCAGGGGTTAAAAATGGGGTTTAGAATGAAGATAACCCAGGGTTAAGCAATGTGTGAAAAGCCATATGGTTTAAACATTTCCACACACGCTGGTAAGACAAAACTTAATTTGTTTACTTGTGGCCATATCAACACTGTGTAGAGAAAAAAATGGCAGAACTTTGAAAGATATTGCCAAAAGTTACGTTTTAAGGAGCAAAAGTAAAAATTCACAAGTAAATGTTTCATCTACGTTTTTAGTGTTTGTTTAAAACTAGGCAAACTTGGTCTCATTTTAATCTCCAATCTGTAAGATAGCCTCTTGCATAATCATATAATTCTTATCTTCCCAGCAGAATTGACTAGTCAGGTTTAAATCCCAGTTGCAGCAACAGGGCATGTTGTAACGCTACATTAGAATGTGCCCCAGTAAGAACTAACTATATGGAATTCAATGCAGTCAGATATGTGTGTGTGTGTGTGTGTGTGTGTGTGTGTGTGTGTGTGTGTGTGTGTGTGTGATTAATCCAAGCAGTATTTCGGTCAATCCTGTGTTTTGTTGTGTATTTATTGTCAAGTGTCAAAATCATTGCTATAATATATATGCCAAATATAATATGACTTAAATTGACGAAATATTTTTGTTTATCTTTTATTTATTATAATTAGATCAGATATACAGTAGTTGTTGGAGGGGGTTTTAAGCAGTCATAATGATCAGTGGGGCACAATGCAACATTTCACTTTCCTTTTTTCCAGGTAGAGGGCGAAAAAGTATACGCTGTATTCATAAAACAAGTCCACATATTTGTACCAGACATGTGAAAATTAACGTGAAAAATAAAAATTATTTGAACCCCAAGTGCATTTACACATACCGCAGAGCATTACTTTAACATTTATAACAGAATTATTATACAGAGATTGCACACCTTGCACCAGAAATGCATAAAAGAAGCCATGAAAAATAGTACTTTGTGACAATTTGAGTTTTTGAGGCTTACAGTGTTTAAAGTATGGCAAATACAGAGCCTGTCAAAGCAAAGGGCTTTTCACTTTTTCTCAGGAATCAACTGGGGAGGCGGGCCTGGGTAGCTCAGCGAGTAAAGTCATGAGTTTGAATCCAGGGCGTGCTGAGTGACTACAGCCAGGTCTCCTAAGCAATGAAATTGGCCCGGTTGCTAGCGAGGGTAGAGTCAAATGTGTTATAATAATATATTATTATTATACATCTTTCCACAAACTCTTTCCAGTGTATTTGAACTTCTAGAAAAAAGCTGAAAGGTGATTAAGATTTTTAAAAACTTGAAGAAATGCTGACTTGTCACAGCACCTGCACACTTTGCCTTGTTCATGTACATTTTAACTTAATATCTGCATGGGGAAAAAAAAAGTTATTGGACAAAAGTTTTCTGAGCTATAAAGTGCTTATTTTGTGTGCTTTCCCTAAACAAAGAAAAAATCCACTCATCACATTTCCTCTGGTTGTACATGTTTTAAAGATCTAACAATTGTTTGCCCTGCCAGGAATCCTGCTCTCTGTAGTTCCTCCCATGCTCCACCAGAGGGCTCCATCACCTGAGTATTGACTCTAACTCTCCAGACTCCATTTCCCATAATCCCTGTACCAGGAACTGATTACCTCCTCACCTGTTGCCTATCTACTCAGCTATTTAAGACTCATTCTCACTCTATGTCTTTGCCAAGTCTTGTTATGCCCTGGCTGACTTTTCTGAGCGGTATCTGTATTTACTGCCAAACTTGTATATGATCCTGGCCTGTTATACTGATTTGACCCTTTGCTGCCTGCCTACTGTTACTGCTTTGTTTACTGGGATATTACCTGTGATTGCCTGCCGCCTGCTCTGACCTCTTGCCTGTTTTCATCTCTCTGATTTACCTTGGATACTACTATTGCTGGTGATTGACCCCTGCCTGTCTATATTACTATGTTTACTGTTAATAAAGCTGCCCATGGATACCAACTCCACTGACTCATCATTACAGGCCCTTTATAGGACTTTTATTCACCAAAGTGGCATTCAACTGGTCACAATGTATAGTCAGGACAATAATAACATGAAATATTACTATTACAATTTGAAAAAATAAATAAAATATGTTCAGAACTACTTCAAAGTGTTCTCATAAAAAAGGGTATATGTTAGATTTGATTGAATGCTATTTATATACGGCCAGCCAGTGCATGCAAAGGATTTTATAGAACTTTAATTTTTAAGAAGGTAATGTAATAATAAACTATCCAAGAAACAATGTAATATTTTACTATTAACATAGATACTGCAGATAGACAGACAAAAATGACACATGGGAAAGAAAGCTGACTGTTGTGCCAACCATTAACACAAACATGCAGGAAGTTACAAAACCTCAACCTCTGAAAGTGTGTTCACATTTTACAACCATTTATATGTCGAGCAAAAATGAAAAGGGCTTTGAAATTATTGTAAAATTTTTGGTGTTTTCTGTGTTTTCATGGATTTGCAGAGTCTACTGAGCAGAAAACACTGTAAAAAAATAAATAAATAATAATATAATAATATATATATAATATACTCAGGTGCTGGTCATATAATTAGAATATCACCAAAAAGTTGATTTATTTCTGTAATTCCATTCAAAAAGTGAAACTTGGATATTATATTCATTCATTACACACAGACTGATATATTTCAAATGTTTATTTAATTTAATTGTGATGATTAAAACTGACAACTAATGAAAATCCCAAATCCAGTATCTCCTAAAATTTGAATATTACTTAAGACCAATACAAAAAAAGGATTTTTAGAAATGTTGGCCAACTGAAAAGTATGAACATGAAAAGTATGAGCATGTACAGCACTCAATACTTAGTTAGGGCTCCTTTTGCCTGAATTACTGCAGCAATGCGGCGTGGCATGGAGTCGATCAGTCTGTGGCACTGCTCAGGTGTTATGAGAGCACAGGTTGCTCTGATAGTGGCCTTCAGCTCTTCTGCATTGTTGGGTCTGGTGTATCGCATCTTCCTCTTCGCAATACCCCATAGATTTTCTATAGGGTTAAGGTCAGGTGAGTTTGCTGGCCAATTAAGAACAGGGATACCATGGTCCTTAAACCAGGTACCGGTAGCTTTGGCACTGTGTGCAGGTGCCAAGTCCTGTTGGAAAATGAAATCTGCATCTCCATAAAATTGGTCAGCAGCAGAAAGCATGAAGTGCTCTAAAACTTCCTGGTAGACGGCTGCGTTGACCTTGGACCTCAGAAAACACAGTGAACCAACACCAGCAGATGACATGGCACCCCAAACCATCACTGACTGTGGAAACTTTACACTGGACTTCAAGCAACGTGGATTCTGTGCCTCTCCTCTCTTCCTCCAGACTCTGGGACCTTGATTTCCAAAGGAAATGCCAAATTTACTTTCATCAGAGAACATAACTTTGGACCACTCAGCAGCAGTCCAGTCCAGTGTCAACCAATGAACCAAAAGGCATGAGAGAGGGCAGAGCCAACTAAATATGTTGTTCAGATTGTATTTGTTTTAAATTGTTATGCTCTTTGTTTATATACATAAACAAAATTTATACTTTAAATGAACATGTGTAATAGTATTCTTTTTTTCCATTTATTTCAATTTGTGGGATGCTGCAGTTTTGCAAATTAGTTATTTATTTTTCATTGATGTGGAGCAATATTCTTTTATCAGTACCGCCACTCCCTACACATTTATATTTATGCATTTGGCAGATGCTTTTATTTAAAGTGACTTACAGAGCCCTTTCTACAGGGACAATTCCCCTGGAGCAACATGGATTTAAGTGCCTTGCTCAAGGAAATCAAACCGACAACCTTCTGCTTACCAGTTCAGTGCTTTAGCTCACTACGTCACCACCATCTACATGCATACTACGCAGTCTGCGTAGGGCACCAACTCCCTAGGGGGTCACCATCTTACCCTAGGAGGGCACAAGAAAGTCCACCAGCTGCCCTTACACACACGTTATATGTTATTCAAGGACCCAAAAGCAGTTGCAGAACATAGACGATTTCTTCATAGACGATTTTGGCGAGAGAGCGAGATAAAGTAGAGCCAGAGACGCTAGTTTGAGAGAGATAGTTGTGTGTCTGTTCGTTTATGTTTTATGTTGTTTTAAGTTGATATAATTAAACCTTTATGTTGATGTAGGGAAGTCACACAGTATGAGGGAAGGTGGACACTGGGACAGGAGGTTTCAGGTCTCAGGTGAGCTTTAAATCACAAAATTCAGGGTAACACAGTCTCAACTGGCACAGTAACTTCTTCAGCTTCACAAGCTCTTTAGCATCACAGGCTCTTAGTCACAACCTCTTAATCATCAAAAAGTCTTTGCTCAGACTGCCTCCGATCCGCCTGGAGAGGCGCGGCTGTCATCCGTTAGACAGTGGAGGAGTGGCCGAGGAAAAAGCTACGGCGTATCAGAGAACTGGTGAGTAAGTTTTTTTTTTCCCATCTCTCTCTCCTCTCTCTCTCTCACGGCCTTTTCCCTCTCTTTTAAATTTTACAGTGTTTTTTTGGGGCGGTACTACACTGTTACAGGAAGTTACTGTCACTATTTCGGTTTCCCTCCCTTGTCCAGGTAGACCAGGGATGACCTGCTGACAGATGGGCTTTGGGCACGCCCTCCCCCAAGGAAAGGGGGGGGGGGGGTGTACGTCATGCCGGGGGCTCCCCAGCCTGAGAGAACGAGGGAGGAATGTGGCAGGGTGGAGGGCGGGGCCGGGTCATGATTCTACACACCCGGTCCCATTTTAGTCTAATCAAGCCTCCGAGAGGGATAAAGGACGACTGCAGAGGATGGTCATCATGTGTGTTTTGTCTTTTGTTTTAGTTTATCATTAAACTATTATTTATATTGTCAAGCCGGTTCTCGCCTCCTCTTTTCCATTCTAAATCCCTTTACAGTTGATTATCAAAATAATTGTTAGTTGCATCCCTACAGTACAGATACTAGCGACAACAAGCGATAAATTCGCTGCATGTGTGTATGGGGCTAGATGAGGAGGCATGACAAAGAGTGGCGCAATGCTCCACTTTATTTTGCTAAGTCGAATGAAGAGGCCAGTTTTCTGTTACTACGACCACAACGCACATGAGCAATGACACAGTCCTGCATCAGGGTGTGTGTGTGTGTGTGGGGCCCACATTTAATTAAGAGTATATTGTTAGAATATTATACTTGATGTTGTGAAAAAGGGTTTCCTTGTATTAGTTCATATTCACTAGTTAAGTAACATACTTTGAATTCAGTGTTAATTGCACTATAAGTTTATACTGTGAATTAAAGTTTGCACATACTGTCAAAGTCCAAGAGCAAAATAGAGTTTTTTTATATTGACTATCCAGTGTAAGTGTATACATTGATTGACATTGATGAGTGATACATTGATGAGTTTATTCTTTGAATTTTGCACTTGAGTTCTGTGAGTGTGTATGTGTTGAAGCATATTTGAATATATTCACAGAGTAACATCACTCTTAGAAATATTGGTAACACTTTAGATTACAGCCCGCAATTTACAGCGTAAGTACACCGAATTTACAGCATATCTTTGTGCAATGATAGTGTACTGTGGCAGCGGGGGCATGGTCAAGCGCCCGTCCGAAGGGGAGAAAGCGGTAAGGGCGCTTGCACCTGAGCTAAATTATGTCTAACACCTGTCTCTAATTTCAGTGAGCACGGGGAGAGCGGCATAAAAGAGCCACAACACCGCCAGTGAGGGTCAGAAATGCCAGTCCAGTGTTGGCCTTGAGAGAGAGAGCGCTATTTAGATTGTTTCATGTTCACTGGCCTCTAAAACATTAATTAAAAGCTTACCTTTTGAGTTACGCCCCTGTCTCTGTGTCCACCCTCCTCGTCAGTCTTGTGAATCCCGTTACACTGGTGCCGAAACCCGGGAACATTCCAACGATGGAGAAGGGTCACCCCGTAGAGTCCTCCCAGCTGGCCGAAATCCTCCAGTCCCTCGCTACCCTCCATCAGAGCCACCAACAGTCCCTGCTTGAGCTCAGGCAGGACCAAGATCGGCGGTTCTTCGAGATCATGCGGGCTCAAACAGAGGATCGCCCCGTCATCCGGAGCCTGCTCAGCCAGGAGGCCACACCGGCCACAGCCGCGACCCCGGACGCCCGTGCCACGCTGCCGCCGCCCACGTTACAGAAGATGGGGGCGGCCGACGATGCAGAAGCCTATCTAGATTTGTTTGAGAGAACGGCGGAAGTCTGGGGCTGGCCGCAAGACCAATGGGCAGCCCGCCTCATTCCTCTCCTGTCCGGGGAAGCCCAACTCGCAGCGCAACAACTGCCGACAACAAGCCTCCTGGCCTACGGCGATTTAAGGAAAGCCATCTTGCAGCGGGTAGGTCGGAGCCCCGAGGAAAACCGACAGCGCTTCCGGGGCATGAAGCCAGAGAAGTCCGACCGCCCGTTTGCTTTTGCCCAGCAGCTCCGTGATGCCTGCCGGAGGTGGCTGTTTGTGGGGGACCGCGACGTCGAGGGTCTTCTCGATCAGGTGGTGCTGGAGCAGTTCATCCAACGCTTGCCTCAGAAAACGGCGGAGTGGGTCCAGTGCCACCGCCCGGCGTCGCTGGAAGCTGCCGTCCAGTTAGTGGAGGACCATATCGCGGTGATCCCGAGGGCGGACGAGCTCCCTTTCTCTCTCTCTCTCTCTCTCTCCCTCTCTTCCCCCTTCCCTTGTGTTTACTTCCGCTCTTCCCCACTCCCCCCATCCCTCTTCCTCTGTCCTCTCTCCAGGTCCCGTTGCTGCCCCACGCAGGCGAGGAGCCTGGTTGAGACCAACACCTCAACCGACAGCATCAGCCCATCCCTCCTCCACCACCTACAGCTGCTCTCCTCCTCAGGTGGGGGCGTCCGCCGAAGCAGGTACGGGTGTGATGTCTGGGCCGGCCTGTCGGAGGTCCGGGGATCCGAGCCACTTCCGCGAGCGGTGTCCGTTGATGAAGGTGGGGGCGGTGGTCCGGGTCGCCGATCTCCCACATGCTGCCCCCGATCGGGCTGGAGCGTACCGGGTTCCGGTAAGAATCCAGGGGGGTACACACCAAGTTTTGCTGGATACCGGTTGTAATCAGACCACCATCCATCAACGCTTGGTTCAACCCGAGGCTTTGGGCACGGCAAAGCGGGTAAGGGTGAGGTGCGTGCATGGGGATGTTCATAGCTATCCGATGGTGACCTTGCTGCTTAAATTTCGAGGGGAAAAGCATAAAGTGGAGGCAGCGGTTAGTTCCCGCCTCACCCATCCTCTGATTTTGGGGACCGATTGGCCTGCATTTAAGGATGTTTTGGGGGGAACTGGGAAGGATGGGTCCTGCATTAAAATGGGGAGATGTGCGTTGTGCGATGCTTTGGCAGGAGAGGCGGAGCCGGGGCCATCCTCGGCTGCTCCGAATCGGGATGACGAGGGAAGGGGCAGGCCTTCCGCCCCTCCCCTTCGCAGGGAATTCCCTGACGTAGATTTCCCTTTGGAGCAGTCGCGGGATGAAACACTTAAGCACGCGTTTGATCAGGTGAAAACAATTGATGGTCAACGTCTCCAGCCGGACATCGCTCTCGCATACCCCTATTTCGCGATTATAAATGAGCGGTTGTATAGAGTGACGCAGGACACTCACACAAAGGAAAATATAACTCAATTGTTAATTCCACGGAGCCGTCGGGAAATGCTGTTCCAGGCGGCTCATTATAATCCCATGGTGGGTCACCTAGGTGAAAGGAAAACACTGCTCCGTCTAATAGCCCGTTTTTATTGGCCGGGCATTAGCGGAGACGTCCGCAGGTGGTGTGCGGCGTGCCGCGAATGTCAGCTGGTAAATCCGCCGGCCACCCCAAAAGCGCCTTTGCGCCCCCTTCCATTAATCGAGGTTCCCTTTGAAAGAATTGGAATGGACCTCGTCGGGCCATTGGATCGGACAGCACGCGGACATCGTTTTGTATTAGTCCTGGTGGATTACGCAACACGATATCCGGAAGCAGTGCCTCTAAGCAATATCTCTGCACGTAGTGTTGCAGGGGCACTCTTCAAAATAATCTCCCGGGTGGGGATTCCGAAAGAAATCCTCACCGATCAAGGCACAACATTTATGTCACGCACACTACGCAAACTTTATGAACTATTGGGCATTAAATCGATTCGCACTAGTGTGTACCACCCGCAGACAGATGGCCTGGTGGAACGATTTAATAAAACGCTCAAGAATATGATTCGTAAGTTCGTACACGAGGACGCTAGAAATTGGGATAAATGGCTTGACCCCCTGTTATTTGCAGTACGAGAGGTCCCGCAAGCCTCCACGGGATTTTCCCCGTTTGAGCTGCTGTATGGGCGGCGCCCGCGCGGAGTGCTGGACGTCATCTGTGAAGCCTGGGAGGAAGGACCTTCGAGTAGTAAAAATGAAATTCAGTACGTTCTTGATCTTCGAGCAAAACTCCACACACTGGGGAAACTAACACAGGAGAATTTGCTCCGGGCTCAAGCACGCCAATGCCGGCTGTATGACAGGGGTACTCAGCTAAGGGAATTTGCACCGGGAGACAAAGTTCTTGTATTGCTCCCCACATCGAGCTCCAAATTACTCGCCAAGTGGCAAGGGCCCTTTGAGGTCACACAACGAGTGGGGGATCTCGATTATGAGGTTAAGCGAACCGATAGGGGGGACGCGCGTCAAATATACCACCTCAATCTCCTTAAACTATGGAGGGAGGCGGTCCCTGTGTCATTGGCTACGGTGGTCCCTGAGAGGGCGGAGCTCGGACCGGAGGTGAACCCAAAGCCCGATCACAATGCCCCAGTCATTTGTGGAGACCACCTCTCCCCGTGCCAACGTTCAGAGGTTGCCAAGTTGCAAAAAGAGTTTGCAGACGTGTTTTCTCCTCTACCAGGTCGCACGAACATCATCGAACACCACATCGAGACCGAGCCGGGGGTAGTGGTTCGCAGCCGCCCTTATCGCCTCCCCGAGCATAAAAAGAAAATTGTTCGGGACGAATTGGATGCAATGCTCGATATGGGAGTAATAGAGGAGTCCCACAGCGACTGGTCTAGCCCGGTCATTCTTGTTCCCAAGAGTGACGGGTCTGTCCGGTTCTGTGTGGACTATCGAAAAGTCAACGCCGTGTCTAAATTTGACGCGTACCCAATGCCTCGGGTTGATGAACTGCTTGATCGGTTAGGTACTGCTCGCTTTTATTCGACCCTGGATTTAACAAAGGGTTATTGGCAGATCCCCTTGACACCAATTTCCCGAGAAAAAACAGCCTTCACCACGCCGTTCGGATTGCACCAATTTGTGACACTTCCGTTCGGTTTGTTCGGGGCCCCAGCCACGTTCCAGCGTCTAATGGACCGCGTCCTCCGCCCGCACTCTACCTACGCCGCTGCCTATTTAGATGATATTATTATCTATAGTAATGACTGGCAGCGGCATATACAACACTTGAGGGCGGTCCTGAAGTCGCTGCGGCGGGCAGGGCTCACGGCAAACCCAAAGAAGTGCGCGGTTGGGCGTGTGGAGGTACGGTATCTGGGGTTCCACTTGGGTCATGGCCAGATGCGTCCCCAAATTGATAAGACCGCGGCGATTGCGACTTGCCCTAGACCTAAGACCAAAAAGGGGGTGAGGCAGTTCCTGGGGCTGGCTGGCTATTATAGAAGATTTGTCCCTAATTATTCGGATGTCACCAGCCCGCTGACTGACCTCACTAAAAAGGGGGCTCCAGATCCGGTCCAATGGTCGGAGCAGTGCCAACAGGCATTTACACAAGTTAAAGCCGCACTTTGTGGAGGGCCGCTCTTGTATTCGTCTAACTTCTCTCTCCCTTTCTTATTACAGATGGACGCTTCAGACAGGGGGCTGGGGGCCGTACTCTCGCAGGTGGTGGAGGGGGAGGAGCGCCCGGTGCTGTACATCAGTCGGAAGCTCTCCTTGAGGGAAACGAAGTACAGCACTATAGAGAAGGAGTGTTTGGCCATCAAGTGGGCGGTCCTCACACTCCGCTACTACCTGCTGGGGCGGGCCTTCACTCTCTGCTCGGATTATGCCCCACTGCAGTGGCTCCACCGCATGAAGGATACTAACACCCGGATCACCCGTTGGTATCTGGCTCTCCAGCCTTTTAAGTTCGAGGTGGTCCACAGACCGGGGGTGCAGATGGCTGTCGCCGACTTCCTTTCCAGAAATGGGGGGGGGAGTGGTAGGCAGGCCGGATGGCGCCCCGGCCTGAGTCGGGCGGTGGGGGTATGTGGCAGCGGGGGCGTGGTCAAGCTCCCGTCCGAAGGGGAGAAAGCGGTAAGGGCGCTTGCACCTGAGCTAAATTATGTCTAACACCTGTCTCTAATTTCAGTGAGCACGGGGAGAGCGGCATAAAAGAGCCACAACACCGCCAGTGAGGGTCAGAAATGCCAGTCCAGTGTTGGCCTTGAGAGAGAGAGCGCTATTTAGATTGTTTCATGTTCACTGGCCTCTAAAACATTAATCAAAAGCTTACCTTTTGAGTTACGCCCCTGTCTCTGTGTCCACCCTCCTCGTCAGTCTTGTGAATCCCGTTACATGTACCGATAGATTACTTCCGTGTAGGTATAAGAGAACAATATTTAAAGTATGTAATGTATGACCTTCTATGCAAAACAACAATCTTATGTTTGCGAGCAATTTAGCAAGAACTCTAAACAGTTAAAATGATGGGGGTTTTTTGTTGTATGTGCGCTTTGTTTGTCAGAGGCTCTACATTATATTCTCTAATGCTTTACTCTCAGTGTGTTGCTTGAAATTATTCAATAAAAAACAAATGTTGAAGAGTTAAAGTGTGTCCCCTGTCTATCAGTGTCTTGACTTTTCAAAAAGTAATTTGTAAAACTGCTTGAAAAACATATACAAAACATGTATACATATCTGTCTTCTGATTTAAATCTTGAAGTCTGTCCCAAATGCAAGCTTTTATAACTCATGCACTGTCATGGCTAACTAGTGTCCCATCTGTCTGCACTTACCAAAGTCTGGACTCAGAGGAAGACTACGGTACTATGACTTAAGGTGCAATTTGGGACAAGGCCAATGTGATTTTTAAATGGCAAAAGGCTGTTATTTAAATAAATATGTAGTCTGTATGTGTCTTGCATTACAAAGTGAATTAGCGATCTGCTCGCTGTCTTCACAAGTACTTGTGCGCAGTATTGGACTCGAATCCGATACCAGTATTGGGACTTCCCTACTAAAGTGTTTGTCAGGTCTGGGAGAAAGGACTCAATCACAGGGCATGGGATGAGTGAAGGAACTTTATTACAGGAATATATTGCCTATAAATACATGAAAGTGTATATGAAGCAGGTGAAACAAATACACAGTCAAGGTATAACAAGGGGTGTGACCCAGCGGTATGAGCGTTATTTTATCTAGAGAAAATTCTCATTGAAAGATCATATGAAAACAACTTTAATCAGACAGCTGATAACTTTTAAAACTGTGTGTAATAACAGTGATCCTCTTTTAGTTGAATATTAAAATGAATATTTCTGTTCACAGATGTACTTTTTCTTGTATTCGCAAGAGGCATCATACCAAGAGCGTAAAAAGACATTCTCCTGTCCCATACAAGCACAGTTCTCTCCTGAAAGATTATGTTCCCTCCAGTTATCCGGTTCACTTGACCCAGAAGACCTCCTGTACCAGAACCTTTAAATGCAGAAACAGAAAGTCAATGGAGATAACATTTTCAATCACAATAGTATTTACAAAGTTTAAAAGAATTGATTGATGCATGAAAAGACAATAAATGAACAATAAAGCAAGTTTAATCAGTGGTTAAACAAATAGCTAAATAGTGAAGTAAATACAGAAGTCTAAGGTTCGAATAAAAGAATACAAGATGTATATTTAGAAGTCTATATAGTGTCTACTGTAAGTATGTGTGTAAGCGTCACCTTGGACTTTGGTGCTAAAACTAATGAGTTTCTCTGAACAATCTAGTCATGTGTTATTTATTCTAGCAGCATGTGAAGAACAAGAAACATATTCAAAACAAGTGTTGTGCTGTAGTTTTAGGTTCTCTATCTTTTAGCTTAGACATATTTTACATATTAGTTAGTGTGAAGTGTACAGGATGTGTTGTTTACAAACTGAATATACACTTCACACATCCTCCAAAACACAGTTCCTTCATCGCCAAAGTTAATAAAACACAATCTCAAAAAGTCACACATTTAAGAAAAATAACACTTTTAGATTTGAATACCTTTGGTGTTGGTTATACTTTATTTTATAGCTCTCTGGAAAAATGGATTCTGATTGGTCTATCGCAGCATTAGGCAGTGAAATAAAAAAGGGTATAAAATAGTGAAATATCCAGAGGACAGGCGGATGGGGCTGCATAGAGTGCCGAAACTCTGCAGTTGTAGAATTTTTAAAATGAAATATTTAAACTGGTGTGAGACCGTATATGACTTCCCGATCGGATGTGACAACAGTTAATGTGTGATTAAATGTGTACACAGTATGTGTCATTTATTTCTACACAAACAAAACTTACATATTTGAAATCACATCTTTGAATTTGTACTTCCTATTTGCTGAATTTCGTTTTTTTTTTTTTTTTTTTGTTAATTATCACAATTACTACAAAACTATTAACAATAAATGCTTTTAAATATTAATCATGAGCTTAATTGAATTAATCCATCTGCTCTACAAAATCACACACGATATGAAGGTTGATTACACGTACTAGCACTTGACACATGCGCAGATTACATTACTGATGGCATTAGGAAGTGGAATCGAGCTTGAAATCATGATCACCACAAAGAATGACAAAGATTTACAGTATAGTGTAAAAGGAGTTATAATTTGGTGTGTTTTCACCCACAATTGATTGGATCGCATCAGAAGGCATGGAATAAACCACTAGAGTTGGATGAATTACTTTTATGCTGCCTTTATGTGCTTTTTTCCTACTTCAAAGTTTTGGCCACCCTTCACTTGCATTGTATGTTCAAACAGATATCATATCTCCATTAAAATGTCTGTTTGTGTTCTGCTAATGAAAGAAAGTCATACGAGTTTAGGTGTGAATAAATGATGAGAGAATCATCAGTTTTAAGCTGAACTATTCCTTAAGACAGAAAGCAAAACAACAGAGTTCTTACTCTACTCCTGTTTCAATGAGAGTTTGGTTATTCGCCCAAATCCACCGTCCCTCTGTGTCTTGATCATTCAGACCAATCCAGTGAGTCTCTTGAATTTTAGAGACCAGAAAATCCTAATGTAAAAAAAGGACTTTTAACGGTTTTGCAGTTATTCAAACAAAAAAAAGTTTGTATTCTTCTTTATAATGAATGTAAACAATAAACAGAAGCCGCTTGAATTTGATTTCAGACTCACCTGAACTGCTTTACTGTCTATTATGACCTGATGAGCTTGTAATGCTGCACACGAATCACGACTCTTAAACCATGTCTGCTTAACATCGGAGAAGAAGTAGCACTTTCCACTATATGCTGTCCAGCCCTCCTTGCAGGGTTTGCACGGACCATTGAATTCTGAAGCAAATTATTATGAAAAATTATGTTGATATTTATTAAAATATGACACACCTACCTGACTTCAGAATATTTTATTTTTAACCCTCAAATGATACTGTAAGTGAGTCAAATAGGACCCAGTTGTCTAATTTTAAGACACGGCTTAAAACACTCAAGTTGTGATATGGATTACTTTTATGCTGCCTTTATGTCCTTTTTGGAGCTTGAGCATTTTGGACCACTTTGACTTACATTGTATGGGCAAAAACACCTCATATATTCTTCAAAATATCTTAATTTGTGTTCCACTGAAGAAAGAAAGTCAATAGAGTTTGGGATGACATAAGGATGAACAGATGATTGGAGAATCATCCTTTTTAGGTGAACAATTCCTACAAAACATACAGAATGCAGAATATTGACCAAAGAAAGCAGCGGCCACAAACAGTCACTCGTGGAATACTAGATGTGTTTCTGAAGCTCAACTGAAAGAGCAGGACTACTCAACTTCGGAAAGGTCAGGGGCCACAAAGTTGGATCAAATCAAAATCAAATCAAAATCAAATCACTTTATTGTCACACTACTGTGTACACGAGTGCAACAGCAGGTGAAATTCTTGTGTGCAGTTCCGAGTAACATTGCAGTCATGACAGTGACGAGACATAAACCACTTTACAATAAACAACATATTTACACAAAACAATTTACATAACAAATGTACACATACTTACACAACAATTTACATAACAAATGTACACAATACACACAATGTAGAATACACATACACTAGATACGGGTATAAATATATATAAACACTAATTGAATTGGGAGAACATATTGACAGAGTGATGATTAATAAAGTGCAGTGCTGATTGTTGATCGTGAGAGATCATGTGTTCAAAAGTCTTATTGCTTGTGGGAAGAAGCTGTCATGTAGTCGGGTGGTGCGGGTCCTGATGCTGCGATACCGCCTGCCTGATGGCAGCAGTGAAAGCAGCCCATGACTCAGGTGGCTGGAGTCTCTGATGATCCTCCGAGCTTTATTCACACACCGTCTGTTATATATATCCTGGAGGGAGGGAAGCTCACCTCCGATGATGTTTCTGGCAGTTCGCACCACCCTTTGCAGGTCTTTGCGGTTGTGGGCGGTGCTATTGCCGTACCAGGCGGTGATGCAGCCAGTCAGGATGCTCTCTACAGTGCTGGTGTAGAACCGTGTGAGGATGTGGTGGTTCATTCCAAACTTCCTCAGCCGTCTCAGGAAGAAGAGGCGCTGGTGAGCCTTCTTCACAACGGCCTCAGTGTGGACGGACCATGTGAGTTCCTCAGTAATGTGGACACCGAGGAACTTGAAGCTGCTGACTCTCTCCACCGGTGCTCCATTAATGGTGATGGGGCTGTGTTCTCTGTCTTTCTTCCTGAAGTCCACCACAAGCTCCTTGGTTTTACTGACGTTGAGGAAGAGGTTGTGCTCCTGACACCAGCGTGTCAGAGTGTGCACCTCCTCTCTGTAGGCCGTTTCATCATTGTCAGTGATCAGACCTACAACCGTCGTATCGTCAGCAAACTTAATGATGGCATTGGAGCTATGTGTTGCCACACAGTCATGTGTGTACAGGGAATACAGGAGTGGGCTGAGAACACAGCCCTGTGGTGCTCCAGTGTTGAGGGCCAGTGATGAGGAGATGTTGCTGCCCATTCTAACCACCTGACGTCTGCCTGACAGGAAATCCAGGATCCAGCTGCACAGCGAGCTGTTTAAGCCCAGAGCCCGGAGTTTCTCATCAAGCTTGGAGGGCACTATGGTGTTGAATGCTGAGCTGTAGTCTACAAACAGCATTCTCACATACGTGTTCCTTTTTTCCAGGTGGGAGAGAGCAGTGTGTATTGTAGATGCAATAGCATCATCAGTGGAGCGGTTGTTACGGTAGGCAAACTGCAATGGGTCCAAAGAGGTGGGCAGAACAGAGCAGATGTGATCTCTGATCAACCTCTCAAAGCATTTGCTGATGATGGGGGTGAGGGCAACAGGACGCCAGTCATTTAAGCAAGTGATTTTTGATTGCTTCGGTACAGGCACAATAGTTGATGTTTTGAAGCATGTGGGGACTACAGACAGGGATAGGGACAAGTTGAAAATGTCCGTAAAAACACCAGCCAGTTGGTTCGCGCATGCTCTCATGACGCGGCCCGGAATGCCGTCTGGACCCGCGGCTTTACGGATGTTCACCCGTCGAAAGGATCGGGTTACATCCGCAACAGAGACGGAGAGTGAACCATCATCTGTAGTATCGGCCGCGAGTGCTCTCTCTGTGAGGGCGGTGTTGTTGTTGTCCTCGAAACGAGCATAAAATGTATTAAGCTCGTCCGGGAGAGAGGCAGCGGTGTTCATGGCGGAGTTTTTATTCCGTTTATAGTCCGTGATGGTGTTAATTCCCTGCCACATACTTCTGGAGTCAGTGGTGTTGAACTGTTCTTCAATTTTGTGCCTGTACTGGCGTTTGGCTGCACGGATGGAGTTACGGAGGGCATAACTGGCTTGTTTACGCTCCTCCGCGTTCCCGGAATTAAAAGCGGTGGTCCGCGCAGTAAGTGCCGCGCGAACATCGCCGTTAACCCATGGTTTCTGGTTGGGGTAGATCCGTATATTTTTTGTCGGAACAACGTCCTCTACGCACTTCCTGATGAAACACGTTACGCTATCAGCGTAAACCTTGATGTCGTCATCGGAGGCAGACCAGAACATCTCCCAGTCCGCGTGATCAAAACAGTCCTGTAGCGCAGAGTCTGATTGGTCCGACCAGTACTGGATCATTCTGAGGGCGGGTGATTCCCGTTTCAGTTTCTGCCTGTAAGCGGGCAGAAGCAGAACGGAAGAGTGGTCAGATTTGCCAAATGGTGGGCGGGGGAGGGATTTGTAGCCATCCCGGAAAGGAGAATAGCAATGATCCAAAACCCGGTCCCCTCGTGTGTTAAAGCTGATGTGTTGGTGGTATTTTGGTGCTATTGTTTTGAAGTTGGCTTTGTTGAAGTCCCCGGCAACAATGAACGCGGCCTCAGGGTGCGCGGTTTCCTGCTGACTTATACTGCCATACAGTTCCCTAAGTGCCCGGTCTGTGTCGACTTGTGGGGGGATGTACACAGCTGTGATAATGACCACTGTGAATTCCCTCGGTAGCCAGAATGGTCGACACAGAAGCATGAGAAATTCCAGATCAGTAGAGCAGAAAGACCTGATAAAATGTATATTCCTCTGATCACACCATGATTTGTTGATCACAGGGCCGTGCACAGGGGGGTGGCCCGGTGGCTAGAGCCACTGCCCCTCTGACCTCATTGACTGAGGTGCCCCTGTTCCCCACCCCCACCGCTCCGCTCAAAGCATTCCGCTGATTCCGCTAATCCGCTCCAGGTTTTCCCGCTCGCTCCGCACTCCGCAGCATCACTCACAGTATATGTGTCTGCGACTCTGCGGCGCTCTCGTACAACATAATATCAAGTTCTCAGAATTAGCTGCTTGTCTAATCAAACTACTCTCGATCAGATCTAATACAAATAACTACATTTTCTGTTGTTGGCACACTTTGTAGACAAAAAACAATGCCTTCACAAAAAAGAAGACAGAGAAAGAGCGAAGGGAGGCTGCTAAAGGCAGTTCAACACTGCAAACATGGATTCAAAGCTCCAGCAAGCCAGCAGGTAAATCATCATATAGAACAGTTAGCAGACAGTTTGTCAGTTTAATTCTTGTAAGTATATTTCCCATTATAATCACTTGTCTTAGTTGAGACTAACACATCATAGGCTCTAAATGAGTTGTATATTAGCATAGTAGATGTATTATTAAATTAAAATGTCTATAAATATTACTCCATTGAAGATGAGGCAGAGGCCCAGAGAGTGAGGGAGAGCCCACTGAGCATCAGCCAAATCAGACACTTGCAGGTAAGTGTTGTTAAACTGGCTGACAGTAAAGGATTCTGAATATGCTAGAGTTTGATAACAAGAAAGGTAGACATTAAATTATTTGAATGGAAGAGTAATTATATTACAAGAACATAAATTGAATTAGCACTAAGCCTAACAATTGTATTTAAAATATGATTGTAACAGGTTTGTTATTCATTCTCTATATTAAGATGAAACTGCCTCAGAATCAACTCAACAGAGTAAAAGTGAAGGTCTTGGAACTGAGCCAGAGACAGAAAAACTGTAACGGTAAAAAGTTTCTATTATCACCAATGAGTAATTGATGTTCTATCAAAACATCTAAAATAAAGTCTAAAATGTATTTGAGCATGTGCAGTTTTGTCTTTTAATTGTATATTTTGTAATAACTGTATAATTTGTGTTAACAAGCAACTTAGTACCCCTTTTTTTGGTTTAGGCCACTGCCCCTCAAAATGTCTGTGCACGGCCCTGGTTGATCATAAAACATACACCTCCACCTCTGCTTTTACCTGAGAGGTCTTTCGCTCTGTCCGCTCGGTGCACAGAGAAACCCGTGGGTTCGATGGCCGAGTCTGGAATCTCCGCGGACATCCAGGTTTCCGTAAGACAGATAACGCAGCAATCTCTCGTCTCTCATTGGAAAGAGATCCGCGCTCTCAGCTCGCAGAGCTTGTTGTCCAGAGACTGAACATTTGCCAGTAGTATACTGGGTAGCGGGGGGCGATTTGCGCGACGTCTTAATCTGATGAGAACGCCGGCTCTTTTTCCCCTTTTCCGTCTGCGTTTCCGCGGCCGGGCAGCCCAAACAAAGGGCTCCGCTGGCGTGTTTGTAAACCGCGGGTCGGCATTGAGGAATGTGAAGTCCGGTTTTCGGTGTGTGATTGCCGAACCAATGTCCAAAAGCGTTTGTCTGTCGTACACAATAAGGCAGACAACATCCAAGACAAAAAAAACACAGAACTGTAAACAAAACAAACAATAAACTGCAGTGTTTTGAAGGAGCTCGGGACGCAGCAGCCATACTCGGCGCCATCTTGAGACATCTTGGATCCCTCTACCCTCGCAGGCCGCACTCTTAATTTATATATATATATATATAGGTTAATAGTTTTATAGGATGGATGTTAGTTAACAGGATAGTTCACCTAAAAATGAAAATGCTCTCATCATTTTCTCACCTTCATTCCATCCCAGATGTGTAAAACTTTCTTTCTTCAGCTGAAGACAAAAGAAGATTATTTAGAAAAATATCTCAGTTCTGTGGATGAGAGACAGATCAATATTTATGCAGATGGCTTTTTTATTGTAAATCTCCACTTTATTACAAAGCATTTGTGTGAAGGCGTCTCAACGCCATCACTGCAGGAAAAACTGTTATTTTTGCCTGTAAATAATGTTGTCATGATGAGTACATACAGTATCTCTGATGAGCTATTCAAGAGATTGGACAGATTTGCATGTTGAGAAACTCTCAAGTGAGATTGTGAGTGCGCATGTACTCTGTATGAACACGTGCGCAGGCCGACTGCCGGTCACATAACATCAGCCATGCTTGGATATTATTTGTTGTTTTTATTTACTTATTTGTATAACATCCTTTTGCAGTTATATTCCCTCTCTATCATGATTCAGCAATGTACAGAACTAGCATAAATCCTCACAATTCATAGATTTGATAGGCTGCTGATATTTCTAAAGATTATAACATAACAGAGGCCGCAAAAGATTGCTTGAGGGCCGCATGTGGCCCGTGGGCCGCGTGTTGAGTAGCGCTGTGATAGAGCATAGTGCCAGCTACACCATTTTGAAAAAGGTGTCTGCCGAATCTAAAACTGTATTACAGAAAGTAGAATAATTCATTCACTAGTGCAAGAGGAGAGACATTCTTCAACTCTGTGGTACTTGGCTAAAATCTCTTTCTCAGAGTCTGATACGCAAGACTTGTTCACTTTTATAGAAAAGAAAGTAATTATAAATGAGTTTAGTTCATCAGTCAATGTTTTTGTTAACATCTTTTAATTATCTTTAAATATCATATATATACTTACTCTGACCTGACATCAGTTGTGAAACATTGTGCTGGTCATTCAGAGTGTCACACAAGGTGGATTTACCAGCATCTAATTGACAAAAAACACACATAGGCATTGCAGCACAAGCAAAATCCAAGTTTTGTGGCTTTTGTCCATTTCTATCACCTATGATATGGTGAATGTTGGTATCAAAATACACAAGACACGTATACTCACAAAGGAAACCGCAGACGCCTCCGAGTGCAAAAGCCAGTGACACACCGAGAACTATTAGAGGAACTTTAATCCACTTAAAGGAGGCGACTTCTCTCTCACACTGAACTGTGGGTTTACCTGTGATTATAAAATGTAATGAATGAATTCAAATGAACAACATTGATTTTATTTAAAATATGTGAATAGGATTTCTGTATTTTAAATATGTTATAAATATGAGTAAGCCCAGCAATAAAAGCAAACAACTAATTATGCAGAAAGTTACAGTTGAGAATGTAATGATACACTATTTTAACACTGTATACCACTGCATGCATTTGGTTGTATCAGTCTGCCTCATCTATAGCCTGTATGTAAAGTGCTTCAGTAGCAATGAACTATATGCATGAAGCAATTAAACATATGACAGTTTACATAGAAAGACAAAATGGCAAACATCAGCTTATTTACACTGAGCAACAGAAAGCTGACAGCTGTGCCAGCCATTAACACAAATAGAAACATGCAGGAAGTTACAAAACCACAAACACTGAAAGTATGATCATGTTTTCCAACCATTTTTATATCAAGCAAAAATGAAAAAGGCATTTGAAAATATGGTATAGATTTGGTGTTTCTATCTTTTATTACACCTTAAAAGAGCAGCATATACTCAAACAGTTCTGTTAAATAAATGCAATAAAACAGTGAGGACGTTTCATGTATTACTGCCATTTTGGTGCATATATACATAATTTTTGCTTCACAATCGCAACTGTACAAATCATTAAACTATATAATGTTGAATTACAACCTAATAGAACTAAAATAAATACACTTTTTAATCCAAAATGTGTCGTTAATCAACATTGTAAATGATTGTATTGGTGCATTGGTAATCAAATGTGTTGTTAAACATATACAGTGTCAGTCATGCAAACATAAAACACCATCAGGGTAGCACATGTGACCCTAAAATTGTGCAATAAACATCAAAACCTCAATGTACTGATACATACTGCTATAAAATATAAGAAGAAACAAAATGATTTAAATCAAATGTGATGGGTCAAGCATGGACTTGTGGGGATGTCTGATATATTTGAATTGTTTTCACTGTAGTATTAACAATAGTTTAATGTAAAAGTATTTATAATGTTTTAATAAACATAATATACATTTTTACTTTTAAGAAAATCACAAATCAATTCTTACCCTGAAAATGGGAGTGCTTGTTGTTTGAAGAATGAATGCCGATTCCGAAGGTGGAATTGTCGTAGATTTGTTCCATTTTACTAACCTTGAAAACTCTGAGACCTGTATGTGTGTGACTGTAAAAGAAGGAAGTTAACAGTAACTGACAATTATTAAACTAGACATCATCTCATTTTGGTCTCATTTTAACAGACTTTTTTTTTGGTCTATTTTAGAGCATGTGTAGGGGAGTATAGGAAGTGGTTACAGACTCAGTGGTGTGCATTCGACATAAATTTAAAAAAAAAAGAGCCAATGTATGTATGTGGCAGTTGTGCTGGCAGTGGAGTATTGCTATATACAGTGTTATTTGGGTTTCCACAGTCTGCAGGATTTAATTCACAAAATAATCTACAGTAAGGAGGGTTTGGGGAGCTATCACTTGAGTGTAGTGTAGTTGCCTTACTTTTATGTTGCCCTTGTTATGTGCTGGTGGGGTTTCTGGATTGTTTACTTTGAGCGTCTCCTGTCTGTTGTTCTTTGGTCCTGTCCTAGAATGGTTGTAACAGAGTATAGCAGCCAGTCGGAAACAAGTAAAAGAATAAGACATGCAGAAGAGGAAGATGAGGAAGAGCAAGATGTGACTTGGAAAAGGACATGCAAAGATCAGACCCAAACCAGTGTTGGAATCACCACTAAAATGATAATTGTTCATCATTTACTCACACTAGTGCCATCTCAAACTTTCTTCTGCGGAGCACAACCGAAAATATTTCAAAGGAGATATGAGGTGTTTTTGCCCAAATAATGCAAGTCAATATGGTCCAACATTTTCAAGCTCCAAACAGGACATAAAAGCAGCACAAAAGTAATCCATACGACTTGAGTGGTTTATTCCATGTCTTCTGCAGTGATACGACTGGTTTTAGGTGAGAAACGGAATAAAATGTAACTCCTTTTTGACATCTGTAATCTCCTTGGGACAATCACAATTTGAATCTTGATTGTACTTCCTTGTACTTGCGGAAGTGTCATTGCATGTGTCATTCATTCTCCAGCCAGCTGGATGAACAGAATTCAATTACCACATTAGACTACTAAATCTAAATTATTGATTGCATCCGTTTAACCGTCTGCTGCTGATAAAACAAAAACCTCATTAAATGTAAGCCTAGCAGAACCACCAAAATAAACTAATTGGAAATTAACAGAATGAAAATAGTAGCATATCCTATGCAGGAGAGTGTTTTTTGATTGATGAAATCTAAATTTTCATAGATTGCTGCCCATTTACTACACTCACAGTGAACTGTTCTCTGTGTTGTTGGATGGAAGTTCACTACAACCTCTGTTATTACTTCAAACAAACCCACACGGGAAGTGGTAAAATGCAGTTTTGTGTAGTTTCAGTAGCAAATGTTTTGAGTGTTCACATCTTGTGATACTTTGTCTTAATGAAATAAGCTGCTTTTCTTGAATGTGATCTCCTTTGGTGCATTAGTTTTTGATTATGGAGTTTCTGGCTTGTTTAATTTGGGTCTCCTCTGTCATTTTGGAGCTGTGGAGCTGTCCGTGGTGCTGCTGCTAAAACTGTCAAGACTCAAACCAGTGTTGCATGTTGAAATCATAGTAGATGAATCTCTTAGATAGCTGAATATTGATCTCCTTTGCATCCTCTACAAACTAGTTATTAATGTCAATTCATGACAAGACAAATAATAGCCCAAAACTATGTGGGCACCCCTTTCTATTTGGTGGTTTGGCTATTACAGTCATTTTAATTTAGCCACATCATTGCTTTCAACACTTTGGCAGCAGTTTGTGGAGGGCCCTTTTCTGTTCCAGCATGACAGTCCTCCTGTGCCCAAAATGAGGTATATACAGAAATTGTTTATTGAGTCTGAAAACTTGAATGTCATTTGTTCATTGGACATTTCAATTGGAATGAATATTTAGAGGTAACGTGACTATTTATAATACAATTTCAAATAAAATAATGCTGCAACAGTCACAAAAAACATTTGAATTAAACACTGTTATGCATAATTATAAGGCTTATTTTTTAGAAATGGAGCAATTTGAAGCAATACATGCATGTGCGTGTGTGGTGGTGGTGGTGTGCCTTTAACCTTTGTGTTGCATTCGTTTTGTGCAAACACATTTTGAGTTCCTGGTTAAAAATGATTGCTGATAAATCTGTCGTATTGCACATATTATTAAGATATTGTATTAGATCTTTTTATCAACTTCTTTATTAGTAATTATGTGTGTATATATATATATATTATGTTCAAATAACGTGACATGTCATTCATACGTTTTTAAGACTTAAAAGGAAATCACATATTCCTATTTTATTATTTGATTTATGTATTTCAAGTTAAAAATGACTTCTAAAGGTGTATGAAGCAGACTTGTAGAATAAAGCACATCTTAAGAAATATGTCAATTTATATGATAAATAATCGTGAAAGCCCCTTAAAGAGACAATTAATCATCAAAATTACAATTATTTTGTTGATTGGCTCCTGAACACTTAATGTTTCTGTATTTTGCGGTCTAATACATTTATTTCCAATGGCGGTCATTTTTGACCGGGAACACAACAAGTGTAACAAAGTTAAATAAAACAAACAAAAAAGGAATTTCCTATTTTCTTTTTATTATTATTTATTTTTATTTTTATTTTAGACTGGGGTTCAATTTGGTCTGTAGTTAACATTTCTTTATAGATATGTGATCCTAGATGTCTCGTCCCATCATCTAGACCCACAGTCTTAGACAGATCACATTTCTGATGTAACATTATCCTGATGGATTTTGTATTGATATAGTTTTAATAGTGTCCTCTTTTGGAGAACAGTGAGTAAATCAAGAAGCACAAAAAATAACCTTTTCATCTGAATAATGTATGTATTCAACACAAGTTTAAATATATGAAGTTACTGTATATTAAGTAAAGCCTTTCATTTAAAGCCAATAGGAAACACTTGATCTACAGACATGATCAAAACAGATTAAAGTTCACAGTGCAGATAGATATGATTAGAACATTTGATTCATTCTGCTCTTAAAACAATGAGACATGAACACGGAAATGATTGGAAAAAGAATAATTACTGAGACGCACACATGTAAAGAAGTCCAAAGTCATATTTCTTCTGATATTTCAAGCACTTTTCTGGTAAACAGGTCTTCAATGAGAGATCAGCTTTAATCCGACTCTGGTAACTTTTAAAATTGTGTGTATTAAAAGTGATCCTCTTTCAGGTGTCACCAATTAATAGGAAATGAATATATTAATACAGTGCATATCTTTTTGCAAATGTGTTTTCATATTTGCAAAATGCATCAAACCTATAGTATAAATGGTAATCCTCATATCCCATACAAGCACATGATTTCTGTCTCTTCGGTTATCTGGTTCTCTTGAACCTGAATGTTACCCATCTGTCAGTCACTCGACGTTGTGTCAATGAGTTGACACTGGGGTCACTCCTGCGGAGCCCAGACATCTCTGATCTTGAGAAAAGGCCAATGAGAATTGGCGTGTAGAATTAGCATGCCACTCCCCCGGACATACGGGTATAAAAGGAGTGACGCTGCACATCCACATCAGATTTCTTCTTCAGAGCTGAGAAAGCAATCACAGATCTGAATTCCTCTGCCGTCTTCGTCATCTCTACAAAGCTGTTGGTTCTACGGCGCTTTCCAGCGGTTCTCCCCCTCGCACACTGCGTTGTGCTGAGTATACACCCCTGGACGCTTCAGCAGCAGAGAAAAAAGAGCTCACGGAGTGAATAACTTATACTTATAAATATATTTATATACTCATAAAAATATATATAAAAACACAAATAAAAAGAGTATATTTCTCTAAAAGAGTGGTGGTAACGGTGAAGTGTCTTTTTCAAGATGTCTTTCTGTTTGTGTATATTTCCTGGTTGTGGTCGTTGTCTCTCCCCGTCTGATGGCCACGATCGCTGCCTCTCGTGTCTGGGTGCTACCCACGTGGAGTCAGCGTTTGTGGATGGTTCATGTCCTTACTGCGAGGGCATGACCATGGCTACTTTGCGGTCGCGGCTTGCCCTAGTAAGAGCGCAAGACACCTCAAGTGTAAGCCACCACCCGACTCGTTCCTTTTACCTACGGGTATGAAGCAGTGTCGGCTAGCACTGGGGGCGATATGGGGACTTCAGTTGGAGCCTCTATAACTCTATAACAGCGGGTATAACTTCACGCATCTCCCACTCCCCGTCATGCTCGTATGCTCCAACCGAGCGCTGAAGCATTGTGTTCGGTTCGTTTCACGGTGGACCCGCGATCTCGTTCGGAGCGCCTGGCGACGATGAGATCTCGATCGTGGCATCGGAGAGCGGGTTCGTCATGTGCTGACGCTGAGGACTCGGCTAGACTCCCACCCTCGGGTGCGGCAGCTCAGTCACAGGCTGACGCGGAGCTGACAGCCATGCTTGCCCAGGCAGCCGTGAGTATTGGGCTGGAGTGGAATCCTCCGCCTCCACCCAAACCCTCGCGGCTCGACGATTGGTTCCTGGGGCCAGATCGCCGCTCACGGCCACGCTCCGCCCCCGTTCCTTTCTTCACGGAGGTGCATGAGGAGCTCAGGCGCTCGTGGCAGGCAACTTTTACTGCCCGCACGCAATCCGTGAGCTCCTCCACTCTCACTACCCTCAACGGCGGGGCAACAATGGGCTACGCGGTGATTCCCCAGGTGGACCAAGCGGTCGCGGTGCACTTATGCCAGCAAAACGTCTCCAACTGGTGGAACCGCCCGAGGCTCCCGTCCAGGGCCTGTAAGCTGACATCGTCTCTGACGGCTAAAGCCTAGAGTGCCGCTGGGCACGCCACCTCCGCCTTGCATGCCATGGCACTCCTGCAGGTGCACCAAGCCAAGGCATTTAGAGAACTACACAAGGGTAGTCCTAACTCTCGGCGACCGACTTCGCCCTCCGGGCAACGAAGGTCACGGCGTGGGCTCTAAGGCAGGCGATGTCCACCTTGGTGGTCCAGGAGCACCACTTCTGGCTCATCCTGGTCAAGTTGTGAGAGGCTGACAAGGTACGTTTCCTTGAACCCCCCATCTCCCAGGTTGGGCTGTTTGGCGACACCGTTGGAGACTTCGCCCGGCAGTTCTCAATGGTGAGGAAGCAGACGCAGGCTATACAGCACATCCTGCCCAGGCGGAGCCACAGACCCCGCACCCCGTCTGCTTGTCACCCAGCACATCGCCCTGCGTTGCCAGCACCAACACCAGCCCCGCCACACCCCGCCCCTCGGGGCCAACCCTGATGCGGAGCTACCTGCAGGACGGCGACGCAACCCGCTTCATGGCCGGCCGCCAAGAACCCCAAGAATGCTTTGAAGAGTCCCTGAGACGGGTAGCCCCAGGACTCAGGAAACTGCACTACAGGAGCTGGTAAGCAGACCACTCCCTCCCCCGTCGGACCTCCCGCTTCCACGTGCACAGCCGTGACACAACCGCCCCCGAGCCAACGGTCTCCGTGGGCCACGAGGATGAAATTCTTCATCCCCCGTCCCAGGCTGTTCCGTGAGCGATCGCAAGGAGCCGAGTAAGTGCTTCGATGTCCCTAGACTCAGCACCCTTAGGCTCCGCCCCATCGCGAGGCCCCGCCTGCCGGTACGTCCGACACTATAGTCCCCTTGGTCCCTCTCACACAGAGCTTGGGGGCATGGCCCGTGCTCCCCAACCCATGGCTGATCATGACCGTCCGACTCGTTTATGCGATTCAGTTCACCAGGCACCCGCCCAGGTTCAATGCCGTCCGCTGCACTACTGTGAGAGGTGAGAATGGCGCTGCCTTGCGTGTGGAAATCGCCTCCCTTCTACAGAAGAGCCTGTCCCACCAGCCGAGATGAAGAAGGAGTTTTACAGTCCCTATTTCATCATACCCAAAACAGGCACAGATTCCCGTTCAAGATGCTCACACAGAAACGTATTCTAGCGAGCGTCCGGCATCTGGATTGGTTCGTGGCATTAGACCTGAAGGACGTGTACTTTCATGTCTCGATCCTTCCTCGACACAGACCATTTCTCGAGGGACCATTTTTCAAGGGTCAGGCATATCAGTACAAAGTCCTCCCCTTTGGCCTGTCCCTGTCCCCTCGCGCCTTCACGAAGGTTGCAGAGGCAGCCCTTGCCCCACTGAGGGAAGCGGGCGTCCGCATCTGCAACTATCTCGACGACTGGCTAATCTTAGCTCACTCACGAGACATGTTGTGTGCTCACAGGGACATGGTGCTCAGGCACCTCAACCACTTGGGACTTCGGGTCCACTGGGAAACGAGCAAGCTCGTCCCGGTTCAGAGCATCTCTTTTCTCGGTATGGAGTTGGACTCTGTTTCAATGAGGTCTCACGCACAGTCAGTGCTGAGCTGTCTGCATACGTTCAGACAGAACACGTTGGTCCCACTGAAATCCTTTCAGAGGCTCCTGGGGAATATGGCATCCTCAGCGATGGTCACGCCGCTTGGGTTGAGACCACTCCAGCACTGACTACAGACACGAGTCGAAAGACGAGCATGGCGCCACGGCACACACCGCATCCTCATCACGCAGGCTTGTTGCCACTCTCTCAGCCCCTGGTCAGACCTAGCGTTGTTATGGGCAGGAGTTCCCCTAGGCCAGGTCTCCAGGCATGTCGTGGTTATGACAGATGCCTCCCAAAGGGGCTGGGGCGCCGTATGTAGCGGGCACTCAGTCGCCTTGGACTGACCCGCGACTGCATTGGCACATCAACGTTGGCACATCAACCTCGAGTTGCTGGCAGTACTACTTGCCCTGAGGAGACTTTTTTCGTTGACCCGGGGAAAGCACGTGTTGCTCCAGATGGACAATACAGCTGCGGCGGCGTATATCAACCGCCAAGGCGGTCTACGCTCTCGCCGCATGTCATAACTCGCCCGCCGTCTTCTCCTTTGGAGTCAGCACTGACTCAACTTGCTGAGAGCCACTCCCATCCTAAGCTACCTCAAAAGCACAGTGGATGCGCTGTCGCGGCAGGTTACATCCAGGGGAGAGTGGAGGCTCCACCCCCAGGTGGTTCAGCTAATCTGGAGTCGATTCTGCCAAGCGCAGATAGACCTGTTCGCTTCCCCAGAATGCTGTGTCCGGTGCGTGCTCTTCAATCTACTTGGACCGCATGCAGAGCTTAAGAAGCTGAGCAACTCTTTGTTTGCTTCGGCGGACAGCGGAAGGGAAGCGCTGTCTCCAAAAAGAGGATGGCCCACTGGGTCGTCGATGCCATCACAATGGCATACCACGCCCAGCACGTGCCGCCCCCTGCTGGCCTTCAAGCCCATTCTACCAGGGGCGTTGCGGCTTCTTGGGCATTGTCCCACAGCACCTCTCTAGCAGACATATGTAGAGCCGTGGGTTGGGCAACACCTTACACCTTTGTGAGGTTCTATAACCTCAGGGTTGAGCCAGTTTCATCCCATGTGTTATCAGGTGACACAAACAGGTAAGTTCGGGCAGCTGGCAGGTGTGTCGCTTGTGCATAGCGCCTTTCCCCTCCCATGAGGCGAAGGCCATGCGCTCTTTCCCCAGTTGCGTTCGCAAGAAGTGTGAACTCTGGACGTTCTTCCTCCCTATCATAGCGGCCGTCAAGTCTTCGGAGAGGCTCGCTGCCACTCCGGTGCGGGTGTCACCAGGCCCCCATGGTGAGCTAAGTGCTCCACATGTGCTGGTTGTCCCCCTGGGCAAACCCGTGTGATGTATATTCCGCAAAATGGTTACCCTTCCAGTAAACCGCGTCTTCCTTGCACAGAGGGCCTTCTGACCTTGGTCGACATGTTTGTAGTAACTCCTCCCCTCTGGGGTTGGATCTACTATAATGCCGCTCCACATGATGTGCTTCCACTCCTAACCGTCAAGATCGTGTGTGTATTCCACCTAATTAATAAAATTTATATAATCTTGAGGTAACAGTAGATGTTAAAGTGGTGTGCCTTGTGGTCCAGAAGTGAATGTATTCAAAGAAAATTTATATTTATGTGCACATTTTATGTTATTGAAAATAAAGGTGGAAATGAGTCAGAAGATGGATGCTAAGATAATTGTCCCTGGAGAGAAGAGAAGTTTGTGAGCCTTTATGAGAACATAAAGGCTCTAGTGGTTATCGCATAGAACTGTAAATTGTGAAGCTCCTGTCACTCCATTTAGAAATACTAGAGGGCGCAAACCCCTACAAGAAAGTGAAAACAACAACCTTGTTTCAAGTTGACAGTAATTTTCTATCATTTTGAAGGACTTTGTTTAAAGTGTTGTTGCCCATCAGGAAGATTATATAGCTTTTACCAAATTTAAAAAAAAATATGACACTTGTTGCTCTCTCATTGGTGTCAAAATTTGAGTCGTTGTGGTAACAACTATCTGGCTCATGATCTTTATCTTCTCACTTTCCCAAAGCCACATGGCAATCACAGGAGGGAAGCATCACACAGGTCAAAGTCATTACCCTCAGTGCTGAAACACACACCAGTGAGACACTTACAATAGAAGTGAATGGGGCCTGTCCGTAAACGTTAACATTCTTCAAAAGTTTTAAAAGTATTGCCACAAGACAATATGCACGTTAACATGATTTTAGTGTGATAAAATCACTTACTAGCATTAGTAAATTAGGCTATATGCAATTTTACAAATTTGATGACAACATATGTTTATATATAAAAAATATATCTTTATTATTTTTTTATTTTTGTTAATCAACATTATTTCACAAATGCTGTAAATTGTGTTTAACTTATATTGCACCTGGAATATTCCTTTGAAGGGGCTGTATAACAGCATTTCATTACCATTGGGTACATATTCATTCTTTGTTTGTTTGTTTAAAATCTGTTTATTTTGCCAGAACAGAAACTATAAAAACTGAAATGATCTGGCTATTGATTTAAATTTTGATTAACATTTAAAGCATGCAAAATGTAATATTATCACACACACACACACACACACACACACATTGGTCATTGATCATTATGAGAACTCTCCATAGATATAATTATTTTTATACTGTACGAACAAGAGATTCTATCCCCTAACACTACCCCTAACTCTCACAAAAGACATTCTACATTTTCAATAAAACACAGTTTTGTATGTTTTTTTAAGCAATTTGAATTATGGGGACACTAGAAATGTCCTCGCAAACCACATTTATAGCATAGTACCGATGTAAAATGTCCTCGTAAACCACTAAAACCTTACCCCCCCACGCACCCACGAACGCACGCACGCACAGTGATACTCGCCCATGCAAAACTTGTTGACACTGCGGTGTGCTGTGCAATTGATAAGTTGGGTCACTACGGTGTTCTGAGTGGTTGCTAGGTAGTTGCTTACTGGCCTAAATCAAATGTGGGTTGCTAGGGTTTTCTGGGTGGTTGCTAGGTAGTTGCTTACTGGCCTAAATTAAAAGAGCCCACCCCAAGTCTACTTTAATGTAAGTCTGTGGAATTTTTTCACCCCTTTTATTGTCTGCCAGGAAGAAAATTGCTTTTGAAAAAATTGCTTTTGAAAAATAGCCCAGAGCATTCTTCGGTCAGACGCGAATGCTGAGCATCCATGAACAGGACGTGCAATACAAATCTCTTCATCGGCAGAGTGCTTGAGCACTGAAAGCGCACAGCCCGATTTTTCTAACCACGCATCTTTGAATGGCTAAAATGTGCATGCTCCTGGAATTATTTGCACTACTTAGTGATATGTGATTAGTTACTTGGTTTCTAGGGTAAACCCATCTGGTTGCTAGGCAGTTACCAAGGTGATACTCAAAAAAATTTTGAGAAAGCTAACTGGGGAAAATATAAAATAATGAGTGAGGAAGGAATGAAAATGATCAGGATTAATGAAGGCAAAGATATTGAAAGGATAAATATAGAATTAGTTTCAGTGATACAGAATGCTGCAAAAGAATGTATCCCAAAAAGGAAAGGAAAGAGGAAATAGTTCCATGGTGGAATGAGAAGTGTACAATAGCAGTCAGAAAGAAAAGGAAAGCATTTAAAATATTGACGAAAACACGTAATTGGGAACATATGATAATATACTGTATAAGAAAATTCAATCAGAAACAAGGAAAATTATAAGGGAAGTAAAGAGAGAGTACTGGAGATCATTTTGTGAGGAAATTGGTAAAAGTACTCCAGTTGAGGAAGTGTGGAACATGATTAAAAAGATGAGATGAATTAGGAAAGAATATGAATATCCAGTATTAAGTGTGGATGAGGAAAATGCAATAAGCAACAAAGAAAAAGCAAAAATGTTCCTGAAAGAGGTTTTAAAAATAAATAGTTCGGATAACTTGACAAAGGAGAGTAAGGAAATGAGGGAGAAGCTTCTGAGGAAGCATCCAGATATATTGGAAAGGAAGAGGGCAATGGATGGTTTATTGGATAGTCCGTTTTCATTCCCTGAATTAAAACAAGCATTAAAAAAATGAAGGTAACAACTCCAGGACAAGATGAAATAAGTTATATTATGTTAAAAAAGTTAAGTGAAGAATCACTTGGAGAAATATTAAAGTTTTAGAACAGAATATGGGAAGAAGGGATTTTACCTCAGAGATGGAAAGAAGCTTTAATTATTCCTATAAAGAAACCAGGTAAAGAACCAGATGTACCTCTAAATTACAGACCAATAGCTTTAACCACCCATTTATGCAAATTAATGGAAAAAATGATTACTGACAGGCTAATGTATCATTTGGAGAAAATTATGTTCTTTCATATCAAAGTGGATTTAGATGCGGAAGGGGAACGATGGATTCAATAGTGAGTTTGGAATCAGATTTAAGGAAAGCCTTGATAAATAAAGAAACAGTAGTAGCAGTTTTCTTTGATATTCAAAAGCGTATGAAGGAAGGTTTGCTGATAAAATTAGATCAGATTGGAATAGGTGGAAGGTTATATAATTGGATTAAAGGTTTTTTAATTGAAAGAAATATAAAAGTGAATATTGGAGAGTATATATCAGGGAAAGGTCTGATTGAGAACGGGACCCCACAGGGTAGTGTCATAAGTCCATTGTTATTTACTATTATGATTAATGACTGTGGCACGGTGGAGGGCGGTGCCGGGTCGTGATTCAAAACGCCCGGTCCCGTATTCGGCTAATCAAGCCACCAAGAGGGTTAAAGGCCGACCGCGGACGATGTGCGGGAGAGAGAGATCGTTCACGGACATGTCCGTTGTCTTATGTGTTTGTATTTTGAGTTCACCATTAAACCTTTAGTTTATATGTTAAGCCGGTTTCTCGCCTCTTCCTTGCCCGTGACCTTGATCTGTGTTACAATGACGTATTTGCAACAATAGATATTCATGTAGGAAAATCATTGTTTGCAGATCATGGAGCTCTTTGGATTAGAGGAAGAAATGTGGATTATATTGTGTTTAAAATGCAATCAGCTTTAAATAATGTTGGGAAATGGTCTTATAAATGGGGATTTAAATCCTCTGTGGAGAAAACTAAACATATTTTATAAAGTTAAGTAAGTTAAGTAGAGATATAAATCTAAAATTATATAATAAAGACTTAGAACAAGTTAAAGTGATAAGATTTCTAGGAATGTGGTTTGACTTTAATATTACCAATAATACCTCTATGGATCTTACCACAGCCAAAAGTTCATTTATTCCTATTAGACGCAAGACAGAATAAAGGTCAAAGTGCATTAGAGGCAGAATCAACAAGGGAGTATATATGGACTGAGTATGAATGGTTTATACAGATGGATCTAAAGATCCAGGGAACGGTCAAGTGGGGGTAGCGTACGTCATCCCAAGATTGAAAGTGGCAGAAGGAAAAAGGGTATCAGGTAAAGTTTCGGTGAATTACTAGCAATTAACAAATGAAAGATATGGGATTAAACAAAACTCTCATATGTTCAGACTCAAGCTTTGCCCTGTTATGTCTGGAAACTCAACAGTCTGAAACTAGACAAGATATATTGATGGAGATTCTTCAGATATTATATATAATGCAGCAAACACATAAGACAGTTCAGTTTTTATGGGTTCCAGCTCATATTGGAGTATCAGGGAATGAGGAAGCAGATAAATTAGCAAAACAAGTAATGCAAAGGAAAATATAGACATGCATATAATGTATAGTAAGTCAGAAATCAAATCAATAATAAAAAAGGAGTTACATAAAATATGGCAATTTTATTGGGATAATGAACAAAAGGGTAGACGTCTACATTTAATACAACCATTAGTAGGAAGAGGAAGGAATTCAGGCGGGAGCAGGAGAGAAGAATGTATTTTGTCTAGACTCAGACTGGGACATACAGGACTTAACTCAACAATGTATGTAACAGGAAAACATCTTACAGGATTGTGTGATTGGTGTGGAGTTAGAGAAACAGTGGAACATGTTTTAATACAGTGTAACAGATATAAAGAGGAAAGAAATAAACTAACAGATGAATTACAGAAGAAAGGAGAACAACAATTAACCTTAAAGAAGCTTTTAAATCCAGTAAGAGGGGATTGTCTATTAATACAATTTCTGAATAGAACACGGTTATTTGAAAGAATATAGCTTGGCCATAACAGGTTTTATTTATTTATTTATTTTATTTTTCTCTCTTCCTCTCCATGTGCAGTGATGGACTTGGGGCTGAAATGGAGGATCTGAACACGCAGCGCCATTGGAAGCACGAGTCCTGAAAGGTCTGTGGAGGAGGGGAAAGAGTATCTGATCTGTAACACACAGCAGATAAACAGAAAGAAGAAGAAGAAGAGAACACGGTTGATGAAGCCGCTTCTGTTGTGCCGCCTAAAAAGCCATAAAACAGAAAAAAATTGAAATTATTTCAGAAATAAGAGACAGAAAGATTTGAAAATATTGTGGATTTAACGTTATTGAGTCAAACGATCGTGAGTGAGTGCTCACTCGGATTCAACAACAGAAAAAAAAACTTCTTAACTGGATTTTTTACTCTTCAGGAAACTTTATTTCAATTAAATCAAGTTCTCTTGGTAGGTGAAAATAAAACTATCTCATCTTTTGAGATTTTGCTTAAATATTAAATGTTGCTATACGCAGTTATATGTAAAAGGTGTATAAAAGCCAATTTTGGGTTCAAAGAAAGAGAAGATAATATGTGAATGTTTCATAATGAAAGGAAAGATGTAATATTTAAAAGTTGAAAGTTACTTTGAAGAGTTTTATAAGTGTTATTACAAGTATTTGCACGTGTATTTGAGTATTTGAGTGCACACCTGCTGCGGGTGATGAGGCCCAATATATATCATTTGAATATATATCGATTTATATTAATGTGATCTTAGCATGTTAATGTCAGATGAAAAAAAGGAAGTAAAATATGTGTAATTGTTACTTTATTTGCAAGTTGATTGTTGTAATGTATATAATGCATTGAGTACCCAATTGTGTTTTTTGTCTTGTCCTGCAGCGTAGTTATGACACAACATACATTATTATCAAAAAAGATTTATGAAAGAAAGCAGAACATTTAATATTTTAGTTATAAATTTGTAAAAAGATATGTAAATAAACAAATACATTTAAGGCATCTACTTAATGCCACCTGCAGTAGTGATGGGCCGTTCACGAACATGTCGGCTCTAAGAGCTGAATCTATTTATAAAAATATTTAAAAAATGAATAGAATTAACTAATGCAAAGAACTAAAAAATAAAAAAAACAATATAGGCATAAATGCTCAAACACACACACATTTGTACTGACTGTCTGCTCAGACTAACATCCTCACCTGTTGTTACTGTCAATCAGACATGCAGTGTCAACCAATGAACCAAAAGGCATGAGAGAGGGCGGAGCCAACTAAATATGTTGTTCAGATTGCATTTGTTTATTGTATTTTGTATTTGTTGCTCTTTGTTTTTATACATTAAAAAATATACTTTAAATGAACATGTGTAATAGCATCCTCCTTTTTTACATTTATTTCAATTTGTGCGATGCTGCAGTTTTGCAAATTAGTTATTTATTTTTCATTGATATGGAGCAATATTCTTTTATCAGTACCGCCACTCCCTACACATTTACATTTATGCATTTGGCAGATGCTTTTATTCAAAGAGACTTACAGAGCCCTTTCTACAGGGACAATTCTCCTGCAGCAACATGGAGTTAAGTGCCTTGCTCAAGGACACATTTTTGGTGGCTGTGAGATCAAACCGACAACCTTCTGCTTACCAGTTCAGTGCTTTAGCTCACTACGTCACCACTACCTATATGCATACTACGCAGTCTGTGTAGGGCACCAACTCCCTAGGGGGTCACCATCTTACCCTAGGAGGGCAACAGAAAGTCCACCGGCTGCCCTTACACACACGTTATATGTTATTCAAGGACCCGAAAGCAGTTGCAGAACATAGACGATCGCTTCACGCTCATATCACGTGAATATGTCCAGATTCTCTCTTGAAAGAAAGGCAGACAGATAGTGATGATGCACGGCCATCACTGATTCAGCTGATCAGCGGGAGATTGAAATAAATTGGAGCTAGAGACGCCAGTTCGAGAGATAGATGCTCACATTTATATCATTAAACCTTTATGTTGACGGTTCAGCCAGTTCCCGCCGCCTCCTTGCCCGTCCTTAAAATGTTACAGTGGTTCCAAAATCTGGGAGGGAGGAGGGATACGCTTTTTGTGGAGTCCACTGGGAGAGCAGCCGCAACCATCTGCCTCGGGATAGAGGGGTTGCTGCCGGCCACTGAGAGCCAGAGGAACACACAAACGAACAGACTGCTGCCGAACACCAAAGAAGTGGTCTGCCAGGGGCCGGAGGACTCGCTGCCATCTGCCGGGAGAGGAGCAAGCTGGCTTCTGCCAGAGGGTGGAGGACTGGGCAACAGTGCATACTTTCCCTCTCCTAACAGGGAGAGACCGGTGGTGTCCCGGCCTAAAACAGGCGGGTGAGGAGTGTGACGAGGAGGCGGGAGTGGCCATGATGATGCACGGCCGGATTGGCGAGAGAGTGAGAAAGTGCAGCCAGAGATGCTGTTTTGCACTAGTTTTTTAGCCCAGCAGTACAGAGACTAGCGACATCAAGCGATTAATTCGCTGCATGTGTGTACGTGGCTAGATGAGGAGGCATGACGAAGAGTGGCGCAATGCTCCAGATAGCGCTACGAATCTGCTCTGGCAGCAAGGAAGAGAGTGAAATTCGAAGAAGCGATCACATGCCGGAACCGGATTGGTTCGTGAGTGCTTTATGGACCACAAATTGTTGCAGAAGGAGATCAGCTTCTTTCAAAAAGAGCTCATAAAACAAGCTTCTATCCTTGTTTTATTTTGCCAAGTCGAGTGAAGAGGCCAGTTTTCTGTTACTACGACAACAACGCACATGAGCAATGACACAGGCCTGCATCAGGGTGTGTGTGTGTGTGTGTGTGTGTGTGTGTGTGTGTGGCCCACATTTAATTAAGAGTATATTGTTAGAATATTATACTTGAAGTTGTGAAGAAGGGTTTCCTTGTATTAGTTCATATTCACTAGTTAAGTAACATACTTTGAATTCAGTGTTAATTGCACTATAAGTTTATACTGTGAATTAAAGTTTGCACATACTGTGAAAGAGAAAAAGGGAGTATTTTTATATTGACTATCCAGTGTAAGTGTATACATTGATTCACATTGATGAGTTTATTCTATGAATTTTGCACTTGAGTTCTGTGAGTGTGTATGTGTTGAAGCATATTTGAATATATTCACAAAGTAACATCACTCTTAGAAATATTGGTAACACTTTAGATTACAGCCCGCAATTTACAGCATATCTTTGTGTAATGACAGTGTACCTATAGATTACTTCCGTGTAGGTATAAGAGAACAATATTTAAAGTTTGATGGATAAAGGTGTAACAACCTGGAAAATTACAAATAATTTATACTGTATTTTATAACTAAGGGGTAACTATTCTAATATTATGTGGTATGAATGACCTACTATGCTAAACAACAATCTTACGTTTGCAAGCAATTTAGCAAGAACTCTAAACAGTTAAAATGATGGAGTTTGTTGTTTTTGTATGTGCGCTTTGTTTGTCAGAGGCTCTACATCATATTCTCTAATGCTTTACTCTCAGTGTGTTGCTTGTAATTATTCAATAAAAAAACAAATGTTGAAGAGTTAAAGTGTGTCCCCTGTCTATCAGTGTCTTGACTTTTCAAAAAGTAATTTGTAAAACTGCTTGAAAAACATATACAAAACATGTATACATATCTGTCTTCTGATTTAAATCTTGAAGTCTGTCCCAAATGTAAGCTTTTATAACTCATGCACTGTCATGGCTAACTAGTGTCCCATCTGTCTGCACTTACCAAAGTCTGGACTCAGAGGAAGAATACGGTACTATGACTTAAGGTGCAATTTGGGACAAGGCCAATGTGATTTTTAAATGTCAAAAGGCTGTTATTTAATTAAATATGTAGTCTGTATGTGTCTTGCATTACAAAGTGAATTAGCGATCTGCTCACTGTCTTCACAAGTACTTGAGCGCAGTATTGGACTCGAATCAGATACCAGTATTGGGACTTTCCTACTAAAGTATTTGTCATGTCTGGGAGAAAGGACCCAATCACAGGGCATGGGATGAGTGAAGGAACTTTATTACAGGAATATATTGACTATAAATACATGAAAGTAAACATGAAGCAGGTGAAACAAATACACAGTCAAGGTCTAACAAGGGGTGTGATCCAGCGGTATGAGCGTTATTTTATCTAGAGAAAATTCTCATTGAAAGATCATATGAAAACAACTTTAATCAGACAGCTGATAACTTTTAAAACTGTGTGTAATAACTGTGATCCTCTTTTAGCTGAATATTAAAATGAATATTTCTGTTCACAGATGTACTTTTTCTTGTATTCGCAAGAGGCATCAAACCAAGAGTGTAAAATGTAGTCATCTCCCATACAAGCACAGTTCTCTCCTAAAGGATTAACTTCCTTCCAGTTATCCGGTTCTCTTGACCCATACTTCCTGTGCCAGAACCTTTAAATGCAGAAACAGAAAGTCAATGGAGATAACATTTTCAATCAGTTTCCAGAAACCTTGTGATGGTTTGTTTGAAATAAAAAGAAAATATTTAAAATAATGTAATAGTTCATAATTTATGAAGCAAGTTAAATTCACAAGGAAACACAATATATCTGTGATGCAACGTACAGTGAGTCCAAAATACATCCGTTTAAAAAATAGATTTTTTATTTTATTTAATACAAAAGTTTAATAGAATTGATTGATGCACGAAAAGACAATAAATGAACAATAAAGCAAGTTTAATCAGTGGTTAAACAAATAGCTAAATAGTGAAGTAAATACAGAAGTTTTGGGTTTGAATAAAAGAATACAAGATGTATATATAGAAGTCTATATAGTGTCTACTGTAAGTATGTGTGTAAGCATCACCTTGGACTTTTGTACTAGTTTCTCAGAACAATCTAGTCATGTGTTATTTATTCTAGCAGCATGTGAAGAACATGAAACATATTCAAAACAAGTGTTGTGCTGTAGTTTTAGGTTCTTAACTTTGACATATTTCACATATAAGTGTGAAGTGTACAGGATGTGTTCTTTACAAACTGAATATACACTTCACACATCCTCCAAAACACAGTTCCTTCATCGCCAAAGGTTAATAAGACACAATCTCAAAAAGTAAAACTCACAAATTTAAGTAAAATCACACTTTTAGATTTGAATACCTTCAGTGTTGGTTATACTTTATTTCAAAGCTCTCTGGAGAAATGTATTCTGATTGGTCAATCGCAGTATTAGGCAGTGAAATAAAAAAGGGTATAAAATAGTGAAAAATGTCCTCAGAAACATTGTATAACAGACTAAACAATCTAATTTGTTTGGTTATCTAGATCTTATACTACATATTGTTTCATGTTTTCATCATAACTTTTTTTTTTTCAAAACCCTAAACTTTGTTACATTTTAAATGAGAAAAACAAAAAAATGCAACATTGTCTTTGATATTTGGTAGAAACTGTAGCCGCCTTTTCACTGCACCGGACAGACAATATAACGGATGTCTATCATTCCCCGTCTGTCGCTCACTTCGACGTCGTGTCGAAGAAGCGACACTAGGGGTCTCTCTTGAGCGCCGAAAGATACCTCTGATCTATGAAAAAAGGCCAATGAGAGTTGGCGAACAGTATTTGCATACTCCGCCTCCGGATACGGATATAAAGGCGAGAGAAATACGCTCGTTCATTCAGTAATTTTCTTCGGAGCCGAAGGTCGTGTGTATGCTGACTGCTGCGTATTACACTGCTGATCCTGCTTCTGATCCTCTGACGCTCTGCTGCTGTTGGATTTACGGCGCACTACAGCGGCTGTTTTTCTCTTCTCTGCCGGTGTGCAGTTTGCCCCTGGGCGCTTCGACAGCGCAGAGTTTGAAAGAGTTCCACTATATAAAGAGTTATATTTCTCATAAAGAGTTTATTTCTCTAAAAGAGCAATACATAGCGGTGTTGAACGCCCTTTTCAGGGCGCGTCTTTTTAAAGATGCCATTCAACCCCTGTGTAGTTCCTGGATGCGGTAGAGTGCTCTCCGCTTCTGACGGCCACAGGCGCTGTCTCGTGTGTCTGGGCGCCGATCACACTGAGGCTGCGTTTGTGGATGGCTCATGTTCTCACTGCGAGAACATGAACATGGTAACGTTGCGGTCGCGGCTTGCTTTCAATAGAAAGCACGCCACTCCAGCCGCCCCCCCGTATCGCTCCTTCTTCCCACGGGATTGAGGACGATGCGGTTGGCGCTGGAGGCGATTTGGGGAGGGCAGCGGGTGCGCTTCCGCCGGGCACGTCCCCTCGGACCACCCGCCCCCCGACACGCTCGTTTACCTCCGTCCAGTCTCGAGGTAACGGCGACTCGCCTCCGGACCGGTCTGCCTATCCTCTTGAGCCTGAAGCCGATGAGCTCGCCGCTCCATCGGAGAGCGCGGCGTCTGACGCTGACTCCTCCCCTGGACTGCCGCCTTCGGGCCAGCAGGCCCAGGTTGAGGCGGATGCGCAGATGTCCAACATGCTTGCCCGGGCCGCCGTCGGGGTGGGGTTGGACTGGAAACCTCCATCCTCCCCACACCCGTCACGGTTGGATGACTGGTTCCTGGGGTTTGGGCGCCGCTCACAGCCACGCCCCCCCCCCGGTCCCGTTTTTCCCGGAAGTGCATGACGAGCTGACATCGTCATGGAGAGCGCCGCTCTCCGTCCGTCAAAAGCCCTGCTCGTCCGCTCTCGCTACCCTCGAAGGCGGAGAGGCCCACGGGTACACGGCGATTCCCCAGGTGGATAGGGCAGTTGCGCTCCATCTTTGTCCCGGTGACCCTACCACCTGGCGCGGGCGCCCTGTACCCCCTTCCAAGGCTTGTAGGACTTCATCCTCCCTCAACAACAAAGCCTACAGCGCCGCGGGACAGGCCGCCTCCGCCCTGCACGCCATGGCTCTCCTGCAAGTCCACCAGGCCAAGGCGCTCAGAGATCTGCACGAGGGTAGCCCTGATCCCGACGTGTTGCAGGAACTGCGCTCAGCGACCGACCTCACCCTCAGGGCCACGAAGGTCACCGCGCAGGCACTCGGGCAGGCGATGGCCACCCTAGTGGTCCAGGAACGTCATCTGTGGCTCAACCTGGTCGAGATGCGTGAGGCCGACAAAGTTCGCTTCCTCGACGCCCCTGTCTCCCAGCTTGGCCTCTTCGGCGACACCGTCGAGGACTTTGCCCAGCAGTTCTCCACGGTGAAAAGACAGACGGAGGCCATCTCACACATCCTGCCTCGCCGCAAACCTGCCGCCAGGGCCACTGCCCCGTCTGCTCGCCGAGGGCGTCCTCCTGCGGCTAAGAAATCTGCTCCGCCTCAACCCGGGCCCAGCTCTCAGCCCCTGCGTTGAGCACACCGCAAGAAGCAGACGCCCCCCGTCTCCCGGACTCCCTCGAGGACCCGGAAGGCTCCCAGGCGGTCCTGAGACGGACGACCCAGCGACGCAGACGTTAGCTCCAGAGGTGGTAAGACCACTCCGTCCCCCGGTGGAGGGCCGGGAGGAGAATCTTTTGTTCTTAAACAATTTAATTTGCCGCCCCCCCTTAGATGGGGTTGCGGTACCCACATTCTCAGTAAAAGAGCTATTTCCTGTGTCTCTGGGTCACCTGGCCCGCAAATGCCGTTCTCACGGCACTTTGCCCTTAGATCCCGACAGTCCTGGCCTCCTGGACACGGACCACCCGTCTTCAGCCACACGACTGTCCCCCGGCCGGCCGGTTCCGACGAGTCTAGAGGATGCCTACCCAGGACCTCCTCCTCAGTCGCTAACCCGCCCCCTGCCGGGTGTGCGGAGCAAGGTAAGTGCTTTGAGTCTTTTCTCAGCACCTCAGCCACGGGTCGCCCCGTCGCCGCCCAACGCTGCCCTACCTGCTCCGCCCCGCTGCTCCGCCCCGCCGGGTACGTCAAAATTAATCGTCCCTTTAGTGCCCCTAGCGCAGAGGTTGGACGCGTGGCTTTCACTTCCCAACCCATCTCGCTGGCTGGCACGGACCATCCGACTCGGTTACGCAATTCAGTTTGCCAGGCCCCCGCCCCCCTTCATGGGCATCCGCTTCTCCGCAGTACACAGCGAACACGCCCACTCCCTGCGCGCGGAAATCGCGACTCTTCTGGCCAAAGACGCAATAGAGCCTGTCCCTCCAACCGAGATGAAGAAGGGTTTCTACAGCCCCTACTTCATCGTACCCAAGAAAGGCGGCGGCTTACGACCAATCTTGGACCTGCGAGTTCTCAACCGAGCGTTGCACAAACTCCCGTTCAAAATGCTCACGCAGAAGCATATTTTAACCTGCGTCCGGCATCTAGATTGGTTCGCAGCGGTAGACCTGAAGGACGCGTACTTCCACGTCTCTATCCTGCCCCGACACCGCCCCTACCTGCGGTTTGCGTTCGAGGGCCAGGCGTATCAGTACAAAGTCCTCCCCTTCGGCCTGTCTCTGTCCCCTCGTGTCTTCACGAAAGTCGTAGAGGCAGCTCTTGCCCCGCTCCGAGAAGCCGGCATCCGCATACTCAACTACCTCGACGACTGGCTCATCCTAGCCCACTCGCGAGAGTTACTATGCGCTCACAGAGACCAGGTGCTCAGGCACCTCAGCCGTTTGGGGCTTCAGGTCAACTGGGAAAAGAGCAAGCTCACTCCAGTTCAGAGCATCTCTTTTCTCGGGATGGAGTTAGACTCGGTCTCAATGTCCGCACGTCTCACAAAGGAGCATGCTCAGTCAGTGTTGAACTGCCTCGCCGCCCTCAGGCCGGGCACAGCGGTCCCCTTAAAACTTTTCCAGAGGCTCCTGGGGCATATGGCATCCGCCGCGGCGGTTGCGCCGCTGGGCTTGATGCATATGAGACCGCTCCAACACTGGCTTCGGACCCGAGTCCCGAGACGAGCATGGCGCCGCGGCACGCACCGGGTAACAATCACCCCCGCCTGCCGACAAACATTCAACCCCTGGACAGACCTCTGTTTCTTACGGGCTGGAGTACCCCTACAGCAGGTGTCCAGACGCGTCTTGGTCACAACCGACGCCTCCAGATTGGGTTGGGGTGCCGTCTGCAACGGGCACGCAGCCTCAGGCCATTGGAAAGGGGCCCAGCTGCGTTGGCACATCAACTGCCTCGAGTTGTTGACTGTCCTCTTTGCCCTGCGGAAGTTTCTCCCATTAATTCGGGACGAACATGTCCTAGTCAGGTCGGACAGCACCACTGCGGTCGCGTACATAAATCGCCAAGGCGGCGTACGCTCCCGTCACATGTCACAACTCGCCCGTCGTCTCCTCCTTTGGAGCCAGCACCGACTCAAGTCGCTGCGTGCCACTCACATCCCCGGCAACCTCAATGTGGTAGCGGACGCGCTGTCACGACAACACTTGCCTGGTGGAGAGTGGAGGCTTCACCCCCACTCGGTTCAGCTGATTTGGGAACGGTTCGGCAAGGCCCAGGTAGACCTGTTTGCCTCCCGAGAGACCTCCCACTGCCCGCTCTGGTACGCCCGTTCAGAGGCTCCCCTCGGGACAGATGCACTGGCACACAGCTGGCCAGTGGGGCTGCGCAAGTACGCATTCCCCCCAGTGAGCCTTCTTGCACAGGTGCTGTGCAAGGTCAGGGAGGACGAGGAGCAAGTCACTCTCGTGGCTCCCTACTGGCCCACCCGGGCCTGGTTCTCGGACCTCGTACTCCTCGCGACAGCCCCTCCCTGGCGAATTCCTCTGAGGAAGGACCTTCTTTCTCAGGGACAGGGCACGCTCTGGCATCCGCACCCAGACCTCTGGAATCTCCATGTCTGGTCCCTGGACGGGACGCGGAAGATCTAGCTGGCCTACCACCCACGGTCGTAGCCACGATCAACCAAGCCAGAGCCCCTTCTACCAGGCAACTCTACGCTCTAAAGTGGCGTCTGTTCGTCAATTGGTGTTCTTCCCGGGCAGAAGACCCACAGAGGTGCGCAGTTAGGTCAGTGCTCCTGTTTCTACAGGAGAAGTTGGAGGGGAGGCTGTCCCCGTCCACCTTAAAGGTGTATGTTGCTGCTATCGCAGCTCACCACGACCCAGTAGACGGCAAGTCTCTGGGCAAGCACGACTTAATCGTCAGGTTCCTAAGAGGTGCCCGGAGGTTAAATCCCTCCCGGCCAAACCTGTTCCCCTCCTGGGATCTCTCGGTGGTCCAAAAAAACGCCGGTCTTCAGAGATCCCCTTTCGAGCCGCTAGAATCAGCCGGACTCAGGGCCCTCTCTCTAAAGACGGCCCTGCTGATCGCGCTCGCCTCCATCAAGAGGGTCGGGGACCTGCAAGCGTTCTCTACTAACGACACTTGCCTGGAGTTCGGTCCGGCAGACACTCATGTGATCCTAAGACCTCGACCGGGCTATGTGCCCAAGGTTCCTACCACGCCCTTTAGAGATCAGGTAGTGAACCTACAAGCGCTGCCCCGGGAGGAGGCAGACCCAGCCCTCTCACTATTGTGTCCAGTACGTGCTTTGCGTGCCTACCTGGAACGCACCCAGAGCTTCAGACGCTCTGAGCAGCTCTTTGTCTGCTTTGGAGGACAGCAGAAAGGGAATGCTGTCTCCAAACAGAGGTTGTCTCACTGGGTGGTGGAGGCCATTCAGTTGGCCTACCACACCCAGGCCGTGCCGCCCCCCTTACGGGTGCGGGCCCACTCCACTAGGAGTGTGGCATCCTCATGGGCACTGGCTAGGGGCACCTCCCTAGCAGACATTTGCAGAGCTGCGGGCTGGGCAGCACCTAACACCTTCACGAGATTTTACAATCTCAGGGTTGAGTCAGTTTCGTCCCGTGTTCTCTCAGGTCCGAGCCCGTAGAACTCGGTACACGTCGACGATCTGACCGGGTGATCCGCTTGTACCAGCGCCGTTTCCCTCTACCGAGGCAGAACAGTGCGCTTTTGTCCCAGAGGACCTAGGTCCCTGGTTGATTCCTCCCTAGCACTTCGGACCCGCAGCAGTTCATCGGAGGAACGTGCTGGTCCAGTCCACTACGGGTACCTCCGGCTACCCCTACTGGAATAAGTGCTCCACAGATCAGGCCTCCTACGGGACTCCTCCTGTGTGTATTTCCGCGGCACGGTCACCTTACGAGCTGACCCGCGTCTCCCTTAGGCAGTCCTTTGCTGTCCTCCGGTCGCCGTGTTGTAGCAACTCCCCCCTCCTTGAGGTTGGATCTACCACCGCGCCATTTCCTCCCACATACCCCAAGTGGCCATGTGATGTATTTTGCCACCTTTACCTCCCCTGTTGGGCGGGTGTGGCCTCCGCAGGGTCTTTTCCCCCTAAAAGAATAGGACTTCGGAATAAGACCCCCTTCCCTCGATGCGGTAAGGGCCCCGGCTGCTCTTGCTCTATGCCGAGAAAACATAGAGAGAAAAGAGGCCCAGCCAGGCTTGGCCCGTTCCCTAGTTGGGAGCGTCACCTTGTTCCCCCCTAGGGTAACCAAAAGGATGCTGACGCTTTTTCGGGGCATTGGGGAAGAGTACGTGCAGCCTGAACACAGTTGGTCGCTTGTGCACGTGCAAAATACCTGCCCGCTTCTGTGTCAGCAGTACACGTACACGGCTCAGCGCATGGCGAGTTTTGAAGTGGACCCCTAGTGTCGCTTCTTCGACACGACGTCGAAGTGAGCGACAGACGGGGAACGTCTCGGTTACGTATGTAACCTCCGTTCCCTGATGGAGGGAACGAGACGTCGTGTCTTCCCGGCCACGTCGCTGAGCCGAGCCGCTGAGATGCCCGGAACACTCCCGGCTCCTCAGAAAAATCCTGAATGAACGAGCGTATTTCTCTCGCCTTTATATCCGTATCCGGAGGCGGAGTATGCAAATACTGTTCGCCAACTCTCATTGGCCTTTTTTCATAGATCAGAGGTATCTTTCGGCGCTCAAGAGAGACCCCTAGTGTCGCTTCTTCGACACGACGTCTCGTTCCCTCCATCAGGGAACGGAGGTTACATACGTAACCGAGACGTTTCCAGTGGAGAGTCGGATGGGGCTGCATAGAGTGCCGAACATCTGTAGAATTATTCAACTGAAATATATAAACTGGTGTGAGACCGTATGTGACTGCCTGATCGGATGTGATGAAATATCAACAGATTACTTTATACTGAATGCCTACTTTTTGTATATTGGACGATTGTGAACATGGAAGTCAGAAATAATCATTTGCATTGCAAATATATCCCAAAAGGCTTCTGCAACAGTAAATGTGTGATTAAATGTGTACACAGTGTGTCATTTATTTCTACACAAACAAAACTTACATATTTGAAATCACATCTTTGAATTTCTACTTCCTATTTGCTGAATTTCGTTTTTTTTTTTTTTTTTTTGTTAATTATCACAAATACTACAAAACTATTAACAATAAATAATGATAATAACAATAAATGCTTTTTTATATGAATCATGAGCTTAATTGAATTAATCCATCTGCTCTACAAAATCACACATGATATCAAGGTTGATTACACGTACTAGCACTTGACGCATGCGCAGATTACATCACTGATGGCATTAGGAAGTGGAATCGAGCTTGATATCATGATCGCCACAAAGAATGACAAAGATTTACAGTATAGTGTAAAAGGAGACATAATTTCATACTAGTTTAGGTGTGAATAAATGTTGAGAGAATCGTCAGTTTTAAGCTGAACTATTCCTTAAGACAGAAAGCAAAACAGAGTTCTTACTCTACTCCTGTTTCAATGAGAGTTTGGTTATTCGCCCAAATCCACTGTCCCTCTGTGTCTTGATCATTCAAACCAATCCAGTGAGTCTCTCGAAATTTAGAGGCCAGAAAATCCTAATGTAAAAAAAGGACTTTTAACTGTTTTGCAGTTATTCAAACAAAAAAAGTTTGTATCCTTATTTATAATGAATGTAAACAATAAACAGAAGCCACTTGAATTTGATTTCAGACTCACCTGAACTGCTTTACTGTCTATTATGACCTGATGAGCTTGTAATGCTGCACACGAATCACGACTCTCAAACCATGTCTGCTTTACATCGGAGAAGAAGTAGCACTTTCCATTATACGCTGTCCAGCCCTCCTTGCAGAGTTTGCATGGAGCATTGAATTCTGAATAATTAAATATTATGAAAAAAACTATTATATCTTCAAGTTGTGATATGGATTACTTTTATGCTGCCTTTATGTCCTTTTTGGAGCTTGAGCATTTTGGACCACTTTGACTTACATTGACAAAAACACCTCATATAATCTTTAAAATATCTTAATTTGTGTTCCACTGAAGAAAGACAGTCATTAGAGTTTGGGATGAACAGATGATTAAAGAATTATATTTTTTTAGGTGAAATATTCCTTCAAAACATACAGAATGCAGAATATTGACCAAAGAAAGCAGCGGCCACAAACAGTCACTCGTGGAATACTAGATGTGTTTCTGAAGCTCAACTGAAAGAGCAGGACTACTCAACTTCGGAAAGGTCAGGGGCCACAAAGTTGGATCCCTCTACCCTCGAGGGGTGCACTCTTAATTTATATATATATATATATATAGGTTAATATTTTTATAGGATGGATGTTAGTTAACAGGATAGTTCAGCTAAAAATGAAAATGCTCTCATCATTTTCTCACAATCATTCCATCCCAGACGTGTATAACTTTCTTTCTTCAGCTGAAGACAAAAGAAGATTATTTAGAAAAATATCTCAGTTCTGTGGTTGAGAGACAGATCAATATTTATGTCTTTGGCTTTTTTTATTGTAAATCTCCACTTTATTACAAAGTATTTGTTAGACGTCTCAACGCCATCACAGCAGGAAAAACTGTTATTTTTGCCTGTAAATAATGTTGTTATGATGAGTACATACAGTATCTCTGATGAGCTATTCAAGAGATTGGACAGATTTGCATGTTGAGAAACTCTCAAGTGAGATTGTGAGTGCGCATGCACTCTGTATGAACACGTGCGCAGACCGACTGCCGCTCACATAACATCAGCCATGTTTAGATATTATTTGTTGTTTTTATTTACTTATTTGTATAACATCCTTTGCAGTTATATTCCCTCTCTATCATGATTCAGCAATGTAGAGAACTAGCATAAATCCTCACAATTCATAGATTTGATAGGCTGCTGATACAGTGAGGAAAATAAGTATTTGAACACCCTGCTATTTTGCAAGTTCTCCCACTTAGAAATCATGGAATGGTCTGAAATTGTCATCGTAGGTGCATGTCCACTGTGAGAGACATAATCTAAAAAAAAAAATCCAGAAATCACAATGTATGATTTTTTAACTATTTATTTGTATGATACAGCTGCAAATAAGTATTTGAACACCTGTCTATCAGCTAGAATTCTGACCCTCAAAGACCTGTTAGTCTGCCTTTAAAATGTCCACCTCCACTCCATTTATTATCCTAAATTAGATGCACCTGTTTGAGGTCGTTAGCTGCATAAAGACACCTGTCCACCCCATACAATCAGTAAGAATCCAACTACTAACATGGCCAAGACCAAAGAGCTGTCCAAAGACACTAGAGACAAAATTGTACACCTCCACAAGGCTGGAAAGGGCTACGGGGAAATTGCCAAGCAGCTTGGTGAAAAAAGGTCCACTGTTGGAGCAATCATTAGAAAATGGAAGAATCTAAACATGACTGTCAATCTCCCTCGGACTGGGGCTCCATGCAAGATCTCACCTCGTGGGGTCTCAATGATCCTAAGAAAGGTGAGAAATCAGCCCAGAACTACACGGGAGGAGCTGGTCAATGACCTGAAAAGAGCTGGGACCACCGTTTCCAAGGTTACTGTTGGTAATACACTAAGACGTCATGGTTTGAAATCATGCATGGCACGGAAGGTTCCCCTGCTTAAACCAGCACATGTCAAGGCCTGTCTTAAGTTTGCCAATGACCATTTGGATGATCCAGAGGAGTCATGGGAGAAAGTCATGTGGTCAGATGAGACCAAAATATAACTTTTTGGTCATAATTCCACTAACCGTGTTTGGAGGAAGAAGAATGATGAGTACCATCCCAAGAACACCATCCCTACTGTGAAGCATGGGGGTGGTAGCATCATACTTTGGGGGTGTTTTTCTGCACATGGGACAGGGCGACTGCACAGTATTAAGGAGAGGATGACCGGGGCCATGTATTGTGAGATTTTGGGGAAAAACCTCCTTCCCTCAGTTAGAGCATTGAAGATGGGTCGAGGCTGGGTCTTCCAACATGACAATGACCCGAAGCACACAGACAGGATAACCAAGGAGTGGCTCTGTAAGAAGCATATCAAGGTTCTGGCGTGGCCTAGCCAGTCTCCAGACCTAAACCCAATAGAGTATCTTTGGAGGGAGCTCAAACTCCGTGTTTCTCAGTGACAGCCCAGAAACCTGACTGATCTAGAGAAGATCTGTGTGGAGGAGTGGGCCAAAATCCCTCCTGCAGTGTGTGCAAACCTGGTGAAAAACTACAGGAAACGTTTGACCTCTGCAATTGCAACCAAAGGCTACTGCACCAAATATTAACATTGATTTTCTCAGGTGTTCAAATACTTATTTGCAGCTGTATCATACAAATAAATAGTTAAAAAATCATATATTGTGATTTCTGGATTTTTTTTTTTAGATTATGTCTCTCACAGTGGACATGCACCTACGATGACAATTTCAGACCCCTCCATGATTTCTAAGTGAGAAAACTTGCAAAATAGCAGGGTGTTCAAATACTTATTTTCCTCACTGTATATATTTCTAAAGATTATAACATAACAGGGGCCTCAAAAGATCGCTCGAGGGCCACATGTGGGCCGTGTGTTGAGTAGCGCTGTGATAGAGGATAGTGCCAGCTACACCATTTTGAAAAAGGTGTCTGCTGAATCTAAAACTGTATTACAGAAAGTAGAATAATTCACTCACCAGTGCAAGAGGAGAGACATTCTTCAACTCTGTGGTACTTGGCTAAAATCTCTTTCTCAGAGTCTGATACACAAGACTTGTTCTCTATGATAGAAAAGAAAGTAATTATAAATGAGTTTAGTTCATCAGTCAATGTTTTTGTTAACATCTTTTAATTATCTTTAAATATCATATATATACTTACTCTGACCTGACATCAGTTGTGAAACATTGTGCTGGTCATTCAGAGTGTCACACAAGGTGGATTTACCAGCATCTAATTGACAAAAAACACACATAGGCATTGCAGCACAAGCAAAATCCAAGTTTTGTGGCTTTTGTCCATTTCTATCACCTATGATATGGTGAATGTTGGAATCAAAATACACAAGACACGTATACTCACAAAGAAAACCGCAGACGCCTCCGAGAGCAAAAGCCAGTGACACACCGAGAACTATTAGAGGAACTTTAATCCGCTTAAAGGAGGCGACTTCTCTCTCACACTGAACTGTGGGTTTACCTGTGGTTATAAAATGTAACGACTGAATTCAAATGCACAACATTGATTTTGTTTAAAATATGTGAATAGGATATCTGTATTTTAAATATGTTATAAATATGAGTAAGCCCAGCAATAAAAGCAAACAACTAATTATGCAGAAAGTTACAGTTGAGAATGTAATGATACACTATTTTAACACTGTATACCACTGCATGCATTTGGTTGTATCAGTCTGCCTCATCTATAGACTGTATGTAAAGTGCTTCAGTAGCAATGAACTATATGCATGAAACAATTAAACATATGACAGTTTACATAGAAAGACAGACAAAATGGCAAACATCAGCTTATTTACACTGAGCAACAGAAAGCTGACAGCTGTGCCAGCCATTAACACAAATAGAAACATGCAGGAAGTTACAAAACCACAAACTCTGAAAGTGTGATCATGTTTTCCAACCATTTTTATATCAAGCAAAAATGAAAAAGACATTTGAAAATATGGTATAGATTTGGTGTTTTCTATCTTTTATTACACCTGCAGATTTAAAAGAGCAGCATTTACTCTAAAACAGTTCTGTTATATAAATGCAATAAAACAGTGAGGACGTTTCATGTATTACTGCCATTTTGGTGCATATATACATCATTTTTGCTTCACAATCAAAACCGTACACATCATTAAACTATATAATGTTGAATTACAACCTACTAGAATTAAAATAAATACACTTTTTAATCCAAAATGTGTCATTAATCAACATTGTAAATGATTGTATTGTTGCATTGGTAATCAAATGTGTTGTTAAACATATACAGTGTCAGTCATGCAAACATAAAACACCATCAGGGTAGCACATGTGACCCTAAAATTGTGCAATAAACACCAAAACCTCAATGTACTGATACATACTGCTATAAAAAAATAAGAAGAAACAAAATGATTTAAATCAAATGTGATTGGTCATGCATGGACTTGTGGGGATGTCTGATATATTTGATTTGTTTCCACTGTAGTATTAACAATAGTTTAATGTAAAAGTATTTATAATGTTTTAATAAACATAATATACATTTTTACTTTTAAGAAAATCACAAATCCATTCTTACCTTGAAAATGGGAGTGCTTGTTGTTTGAAGAACGAATGCCGATTCCGGTGGCGGAATTTTCATAGATTTGTTCCATTTTACTAACCTTGAAAACTCTGAGACCTGTATGTGTGTGACTGTAAAAGAAGGAAGTTAACAGTAACTGACAATTATTAAACTAGACATCATCTCATTTTGGTTTCAGTTTAATAGACTTTTTTTTGTCTATTTTAGAGGATGTGTAGGGGAGTATAGGGTGTGGTTACAGACTCAGTGGTGTGCATTGGACATAAATAAAAAAAAAAGAGCCAATGTATGTATGTGGCAGTTGTGCTGGCAGTGGAGTATTGTTATATACAGTGATATTTGGGTTTCCACAGTCTGCAGGATTTAATTCACAAAATAATCTACAGTAAGGAGGGTTTGTGAAGCTATCGCTTGAGTGTAGTGTAGTTGCCTTACTTTTATGTTGCCCTTGTTATGTGCTGGTGGGGTTTCTGGATTGTTTACTTTGAGTGTCTCCTGTCTGTTGTTCTTTGGTCCTGTCCTAGAATGGTTGTAACAGAGTTTAGCAGCCAGTCAGAAACAAGTAAAAGAATAAGACATGCAGAAGTGGAAGATGAGGAAGAGCAAGATGTGACTTGGAAAAGGACATGCAAAGATCAGACCCAAACCAGTGTTGGAATCACCACTAAAATGATAATTCTTCATCATTTACTCACACTACTGCCATCTCAAACTTTCTTCTGCGGAGCACAACTGAAAATATTTCAAAGGAGATATGAGGTGTATTTGCCCAAACAATGCAAGTCAATATGTTCCAACATTTTCAAGCTCCAAACAGGACATAAAGGCAGCATAAAAGTAATCCATACGACTTGAGTGGTTTATTCCATGTCTTCTGCAGTGATACGACTGGTTTTAGGTGAGAAACGGAGTAAAATGTAACTCCTTTTTGACATCTGTAATCATCTGTAATAACCTTCTGCTGTAAACTGTGTTGTTGGATGGAAGTTCACTACAACCTCTGTTATTACTTCAAACAAACCCACACAGGAAGTTGAAGAATGCAGTTTTGTGTGGTTTCAGTAGCAAATGTTTTGACTTTGTTCACATCTTGTGATACTTAAACTAAGATGCTTATCTTGAATATGATCTCCTTTGGTGCATTAGTTTTTGATTATGGAGTTTCTGGCTTGTTTAATTTGGGTCTCCTCTGTCATTTTGGAGCTGTGGAGCTGTCCGTGGTGCTGCTGCTAAAACTGTCAAGACTCAAACCAGTGTTGCATGTTGAAATCATAGTAGATGAATCTCTTAGACAGCTGAATATTGATCTCCTTTGCGTCCTCTACAAACTAGTTATTAATGTCAATTCATGACAAGACAAATAATAGCCAAAACTATGTGGGCACCCCTTTCTATTTGATGGTTTGGCTATTACAGTCATTTTAATTTAGCCACATCATTGCTTTCAACACTTTGGCAGCAGTTTGTGGAGGGCCCTTTTCTGTTCCAGCATGACAATCCTCCTGTGCACAAAATGAGGTATATACAGAAATTGTTTATTGAGTCTGAAAACTTGAATGTCATTTGTTCATTGGACATTTCAATTGGAATGAATATTTATAGGTACTGTGACAATTTATAATACTGTTTCAAATAAAATAATGCTGCAACAGTCACAAAAATCATTTGAATTAAACACTGTTATGCATAATTATAAGGCTTATTTTGTAGAAATGGAGCAATTGGGAGCAATATATGCATGTGCGTGTGTGGTGGTGGTGGTGGTGTGCCTTTAACCTTTGTGTTGCTTTCGTTTTGTGCAAACACATTTTGAGTTCCTGGTTAAAAATGATTGCTGATAAATCTGTCGTATTGCACATATTATTAAGATACTTCTTTATTAGTAATTATGTATTATATATATATATATATATATATATATATATATATATATATATATATATATATGTTCAAAAAAAAAAGATGTCATTGTGACATGTCATTCATAAGTTTTTAAAGACTTAATAGGAAATCACATATTCCTATTTTATTATTTTATTTATATATTTCAAGTTGAAAATGACTTCTAAAGGTGCATGAAGCAGACATGCAGAATAAAGCACATCTTAAGAAATATGAGAATTTATATGACAAATAATCGTGAAAGCCCTTAAAAAGACAACTAATCGTCAAAATCGCAATTATTTGTTTGACAATTAATCATCAGCCAAATTTCATAATCGTGACATTCCTGATTGGCTCCTGAACACTTAATGTTTCTGTATTTTGCAGTCTAATACATTTATTTCCAATGGCGGTGATTTTTGACCGGGAACACAACAAGAGTAACAAAGTTACAGGTGAAACTCGAAAAATTAGAATATCGTGCAAAAGTTCATTAATTTCAGTAATTCAACTTAAAAGGTGAAACTAATATATTATATAGACTCATTACAAGCAAAGTAAGATATTTCAAGCCTTTATTTGATATAATTTTTATGATTATGGCTTACAGCTTATGAAAACCCCAAATTTAGAATCTCAGAAAATTAGAATATTGTGAAAAGGTTCAGTATTGTAGGCTCAAAGTGTCACACTCTAATCAGCTAATAAATCCAAAACACATGCAAAGGGTTCCTGAGCCATTAAATGGTCTCTCAGTCTGGTTCAGTTGAATTCACAATCATGGGGAAGACTGCTGACCTGACAGTTGTGCAGAAAACCATCATTGACACCCTCCACAAGGAGGGAAAGCCTCAAAAGGTAATTGCAAAAGAAGTTGGATGTTCTCAAAGTGCTGTATCAAAGCACATTAATAGAAAGTTAAGTGGAAGGGAAAAGTGTGGAAGAAAAAGGTGCACAAGCAGCAGGGATGACCGTAGCCTGGAGAGGATTGTCAGGAAAAGGCCATTCAAATGTGTGGGGGAGTTTCACAAGGAGTGGACTGAGGCTGGAGTTACTGCATCAAGAGCCACCACACACAGACGGGTCCTGGACATGGGCTTCAAATGTCGTATTCCTCTTGTCAAGCCACTCTTGAACAACAAACAACGTCAGAAGCGTCTCAAGCACTCTCAAATTCCAAATTTGAGAGCAAATTTTGCATCTCATTTGGAAACCAAGGTCCCAGAATCTGGAGGAAGAATGGAGAGGCACACAATCCAAGATGCTTGAAGTCCAGTGTGAAGTTTCCACAGTCTGTGTTGGTTTGGGGAGCCATGTCATCGGCTGGTGTTGGTCCACTGTGCTTTATTAAGTCCAGAGTCAACGCAGCCGTCTACCGGGACATTTTAGAGCACTTCATGCTTCCTTCAGCAGACAAGCTTTATGGAGATGCTGACTTCATTTTCCAGCAGGACTTGGCACCTGCCCACACTGCCAAAAGTACCAAAACCTGGTTCAATGACCATGGTATTACTGTGCTTGATTGGCCAGCAAACTCGCCTGACCTGAACCCCATAGAGAATCTATGGGGCATTGCCAAGAGAAAGATGAGAGACATGAGACCAAACAATGTAGAAGAGCTGAAGGCCGCTATTGAAGCATCTTGGTCTTCCAAAACACCTCAGCAGTGCCACAGGCTGATAGCATCCATGCCACACCTTATTGAGGCAGTAATTAATGCAAAAGGGGCCCAAACCAAGTACTGAGTACATATGCATGATTATACTTTTCAGAGGGCCGACATTTCTGTATTTAAAATCCTTTTTTTTTCATTGATTTCATGTAATATTCTAATTTTCTGAGATTCTGAATTTGGGGTTTTCATAAGCTGTAAGCCATAATCATAAAAATTATATCAAATAAAGGCTTGAAATATCTTACTTTGCTTGTAATGAGTCTATATAATATATTAGTTTAACCTTTTAAGTTGAATTACTGAAATTAATGAACTTTTGCACGATATTCTAATTTTTCGAGTTTCACCTGTAAATAAACAAACAAAAAAGTAATTTCCTATTTTCTTTTTATTATTATTTCGTTTTATTTTTATTTTAGACTGGGGTTCAATATGGTCTGTAGTAAACATTTCTTGAAGATATGGGATCCTAGATGTCTCGTCCCATCATCTAGACCCACAGTCTCAGACAGATCACATTTCTGATGTAACATTATCCTGATGGATTTTGTATTGATATAGTTTTAATAGTGTCCTCTTTTGGAGAACAGTGAGTAAATCAAGAAGCACAAAAAATAACCTTTTTTCATTTGAATAATGTATGTATTCAACACAAGTTTAAAAATATGAAGTGACTGTAAGTAAAGCCTTTCATTTAAAGCCAATAGGAAACACTTGATCTACAGACATGACCAAAACAGATTAAAGTTCACAGTGCAGATAGATATGATTAGAACATTTGATTCATACTGCTCTTAAAACAATGAGACATGAACACGGAAATGATTGGAAAAAGAATAATTACTGAGAAGCACACATGTAAAGATGTCCAAAGTCATATTTCTTCTGATATTTCAAGCACTTTTCTGGTAAACAGGTCTTCAATGAGAGATCAGCTTTAATCCGACTCTGGTAACTTTTAAAATTGTGTGTGTTAAAAGTGATCCTCTTTCAGGTGTCACCAATTAAAAGGAAATTAATATATTAATACAGTGCATATCTTTTCGCAGATGTGTATAAATGGTAATCCTCATATCCAACACGATTTCTGTCTCTTCGGTTATCTGGTTCTCTTAAACCTGAATGTTTTGTGTACCAGAACCTTTGGAGGCAGAATCAGGAAGTCATGGGACGTTAGATTTTCAGAATCCTTGATATTACATGTTTGCATGTGTTAATATAATCTTGAGGTAATAGTAGATGTTAAAGTGGTGTGCCTTGTGGTCCAGAAGTGAATTTATTCAAAGAAAATGTATATTTATGTGCAACATTAATGTAAATGTAAATAAAGGTGGAAATGAGTCAGAAGATGGATGCTTAGAAAATTGTCCCTGGAGAGAAGAGAAGTTTGTGAGCCTTTATGTTCTCTCTAGTGGTTATCACATACAACTGTAAATTGTGAAGCTCCTGTCACTCCATTTAGAAATACTAGAGGGCGCCAAACCCCTACAAGAAAGTGACCGCAACAACTGACCTTGTTGTGAATGTTGTGGGGAAAAAACATAATATGGAAAAAATAGTCCTTTATTACATCTCTAAAGTTAGATGTTCAAGTTACTTATTCAATCATTTCCTTACACATTGTTTAAAGTGCTGTTGCCCATCAGTAAGATTATATCGCTTTTACCATATTTAACAAAATATGACACTTGTTGCTCTCTCCTTGGTGTCAAAATGTGAATCGTTATGGTAACAAATATCTGGCTCATGATCTTTATCTTCTCACTTTCCCAAAGCCACATGGCAATCATAGGAGGGAAGCATCACACAGGTCAAAGTCATTACCCTCAGTGCTGAAACACACACCAGTGAGACACTTACAATGGAAGTGAATGGGGCCTGTCCGTAAACGTTAACATTCTTCAAAAGTTTTAAAAGTATGTCCACAAGACAATATGCATGTTAACATGATTTTAGACTGATAAATTCACTTACTAGCCATTTCTGTGTAAAGTTAGACTATATGCAATTTTACAACTTTGATGACGACAAAACACCTAAAACAACCGTAAAATTTTTATTTTTATTTCTGTTAATCAACATTATTCCAAAAATGCTGTAAATTGAGTTTAACTTGTATTGCACCTGGAATATTCCTTTGAAGGGGCTGTATAACAGCATTTCATTACCATTGGGTATATAGTAATTCTCTGAGCCTATATTGTACACTGAAGTGTTTAAAATCTGTTTATTTTTGCCAGAACAGAAACTATAAAAACTTAAATCAACTGGCCGTTGTTTTATATTTTGTATTAACATTTAAAATAATAAATAAGTAATATTATATACACACACACACACATTGGCCATTGATCATTATGAGGACTCTCCATAGACATAATTATTTTTATACTGTACAAACAATATATTCTATCCCCTAACACTACCCCTAACCCTCACAAAAAACATTCTACATTTTCAATAAAACACAGTTTTGTATGTTTTTTTTTTTAAGCAATTTGAATTATGGGGACACTAGAAATGTCCTCACAAACCACATTTATACCATAGTAACTTTGTAATTACCAGTTTGTAACCTAAAAATTCCTCGTAAACCACTAAAACCTGCCCCAACACACACACACACACACACACACATGAACACACGAACACAATCACACACATATAAACTCTTAAAGATAATTTTGTACAAATCCAAATAACTTTACAGATCTCTATTGTAAAGGGTTTAAACAATGTTTTTCATGCTTTCTCAATGAACATTAAACAATAAATGAACATTCACCTGTGGAACGGTCATTAAGACACTAACATCTTACAGACAGTAGGCAATTAAGGCCACAGTTATAAAAACTTAGGACACTAAAGAGACCTTTCTACTGAGTCTGAAAAACACCAAAAGAAAAATGCCCAGGGTCCCTGCTCATCTGTGTGAATGTGCCTTAGGCATGCTGCATAGAAGCATGAGGAGGCAATAAATTGCAATGTCCGTATTGTGAGACGCCTAAGACAGCACTACAGGGAGACAGGAAGGACAGCTGATTGTCCTTGCAGTGGCTGAAAGAAAAATCAATCAGATTCTTGGGCACTACCATCTCATATGAGCTGATGTGGGAGACCCACATTGACTCAGCAAAGGTTATTCTTCCTTCGCCAGTTGAGGAAGTTCAACCTGCCACAGGCGCTGCTGATTCAGCTATACTCAGCAGTGATTGAGTCTGTCTCTGCACAATAACTGTCTGGTTTTGTTCAGCTACGAAATCAGATATCAGAAGACTACAAAGGACAGTTCGGATTGCTGAGAGGATTATTGGTTGAATTATAAATCACATTATTAATGTCCTGACTATACATTGTCAGATGATGCCACTTTGGTGAATAAAAGTACCAATTTCTTTACATAAGAGCAAAATCTGTACATTATTCCAAACTTTTGCCAGTGTGTGTATATATACAGTATCTCACAAAAGTGAGTACACCACTCAATTTTTGCAAATATTTGATTATATCTTTTCATGTAACAACACTGAAGAAATGACACTTCGCTACAATGTAAAGTAGTGAGTGTACAGCTTGTATAACAGTGTAAATTTGCTGTCCCCTCAAAATAACTCAACACACAGACATTAATGTCTAAACTGCTGGCAACAAAAGTGAGTACACCCCTATGTGAAAATGTCCAAATTGGGCCCAAAGTGTCAATATTTTTTTGTGGCCACCATTATTTTCCAGCGCTGCTTTAACCCTCTTGGCCATGGAGTTACCAGAGCTTCACAGGTTTCCGCTGGAGTCCTCTTCCACACCTCCATGATGACATCACGGAGCGGGTGGATGTTAGAGACCTTGTGATCCTCCACCTTCCATTTGAGGATGGCCCACATATGCTCAATAGGGTTTAGGTCTGGAGACATACTTGGCCAGTCCATCACCTTCACCCTCAGCTTCTTTAGCAAGGCAGTGGTCGTCTTTGGGGTCGTTATTATGCTGGAATACTGCCCTGCGGCCCAGTCTCCGATGGGAGTGGATCATGCTCTGCTTCAGTATGTCACAGTACATGTTGGCATTCATGGTTCCCTCAATGAAATGTAGCTCCCCAGTGCTGGCAGCACTCATGCAGCCCCAGACCATGACAGTCCCACCACCATGCTTGACTGTAGGCAAGACACACTTGTCTTTGTACTCTCACCTGGTTTCCGCCACACACGCTTGACACCATCTGAACCAAATAAGTTTATCCTTGTCTCATCAGACCACAGGACATGGTTCCAGTAATCCATGTCCTTAGTCTGCTTGTCTTCAGTAATCTGATGGACTTTCTTGTGCATCATCTTTAGAAGAGGCTTCCGTCTGGGATGACAGCCATGCAGACCAATTTGATGCAGTGTGTGGCGTATGATCTGAGCACTGACAGGCTGTCAGTGCTCCCCCACCCCTTCAACCTCTGCAGCAATGCTGGCAACACTCATACGTCTATTTCCCAAAGACAACCTCTGGATATGATGCTGAGCACATGCACTCAACTTCTTTGGTTGACCATGGCGAGGCCTGTTCTGAGTGGAACCTATCCTGTTAAACCGCTATATGGTCTTGGCCACCGTGCTGCAGCTCAGTGTCAGGGTCTTGGCAATCTTCTTATTGCCTAGTCCATCTTTATGTAGAGCAACAATAATTTTTTTCAGATCCTCAGAGAGTTCTTTGCCATGAAGTGCCATGTTGAACTTCCAGTGACCATTATGAGGGAGTGTGAGAGCGATGAAACCAAATATAACACACCTGCTCCCCATTCACACCTGAGACCTTGTAACACTAATGAGTCACGTGACACTGAGGAGGGAAAATGGCTAATTGGGCCCAATTTGGACATTTTCAGTTAGGAGTGTACTCACATTTGTTGCCAGCGGTTTAGACATTAATGGTTGTGTGTTTTTTTTTTGAGGGGACAGCAAATTTACACTGTTATTCAAGCTGTACAATCACTACTTTACACTGTAGCAAAGTGTCATTTCTTCAGTGTTGTCACATGAAAAAATATAATCAATAAGCCTTCCACGGCTCCACCTTCCACGTTCAACGAGCCAGAGCTCACGCCTGCCACGTTCAACGAGCCAGAGCTCACGCCTGCCACGTTCAACGAGCCAGAGCTCACGCCTGCCATGTTCAATGAGCCAGAGCTCATGCCTGCCACGGTCAGCGAACCAGCACCTGTAGCCTCGACCGTCAGCGAACCAGCGCCTGTAGCCCCGACCGTCCCAGCACCTGTAGCCCCGACCGTCCCAGAGCCAGCGCCTGTAGCCCCGCCTCCCGAGCCTTCCACAGCTCCGCCTTCTGAGCCTTCCAGGGCTCCGACTCCTGAGCCTTCCACTTTTCCTAAGCCTTCCACGTCTCCAGAGCCTTCCATGGCCTTCCTAGTCTCAAGATGGCACCGAGTATGGCTGCTGCGTCGCGAGCTCCGTCAAAACACTGCAGTTTATTGTTTGTTTTGTTTACAGTTCTGTGTTTTTTTGTCATTGATGCTGTCTGCCTTATTGTGTACGACAGACAAACACTTTTGGACATTGGTTCGGCAATCACACACCGAAAACCGGACTTCACATTCCTCAACGCCGACCCGTGGTTTACAAACACGCCAGCGGAGCCCTTTGTTTGGGCTGCACGGCCGCGGAGACGCAGAAGGAAAAGAGGAAAAAGAGCCGGCGTTCTCATCAGAGTAAGACGTCGCGCAAATCGCCCCCCGCTACCCAGTATACTACTGGCAAATGTTCAGTCTCTGGACAACAAGCTCTGCGAGCTGAGAGCGCGGATCTCCTTCCAACGAGAGACGAGAGAATGCTGTGTTATATGTCTTACGGAAACCTGGTTGTCCGCGGAAATTCCAGACTCGGCCATCGAACCCACGGGTTTCTCCGTGCACCGAGCGGACAGAGCGAAAGACCTCTCAGGCAAAAGCAGAGGTGGAGGTGTATGTTTTATGATCAACAAATCATGGTGTGATCAGAGGAATGTACATTTTATCAGGTCTTTCTGCTCTCCTGATCTGGAGTTTCTCATGCTTCTGTGTCGACCATTTTGGCTGCCGAGGGAATTTACAGCGGTCATTATCACTGCTGTGTACATCCCCCCACAAGCCGACACAGACCGGGCACTTAGGGAACTGTTTGGCAGTATAAGTGAGCAGGAAACCGCGCACCCTGAGGCCGCGTTCATTGTTGCCGGGGACTTCAACAAAGCCAACTTCAAAACAATAGCACCAAAATACCACCAACATATCAGCTTCAACACACGAGGGGACCGGGTTTTGGATCATTGCTATTCTCCTTTCCGGGATAGCTACAAATCCCTCCTCCGCCCACCATTTGGCAAATCCGACCACTCCTCCGTTTTGCTTCTGCCCGCTTACAGGCAGAAACTGAAACGGGATTCACCCACCATTAGAATGATCCAGTGCTGGTCGGACCAATCAGACTCTGCGCTACAGGACTGTTTTGATCACGCGGACTGGGAGATGTTCCGGTCCGCCTCAGATGACGACATCGAGGTTTACGCTGATAGCGTAACGTGTTTCATCAGGAAGTGCGTAGAGGATGTTGTTCCAACCAAAACAATACGGATCTACCCCAACCAGAAACCCTGGGTTAACGGCGATGTTCGCGCGGCACTTACTGCGCGGACCACCGCTTTTAATTCCGGGAACGCGGAGGAGCGTAAACAAGCCAGTTATGCCCTCCGTAAATCCATCAGTGCAGCCAAACGCCAGTACAGGCACAAAATTGAAGAACAGTTTAACACCACTGACTCCAGAAGTATGTGGCAGGGAATTAACATCATCACGGACTATAAACAGAATAAGAACTCCGCCATGAACACCGTTGCCTCTCTCCCGGACGAGCTTAATACATTTTATGCTCGTTTCGAGGACAACAACAACACCGCCCTCGCGGAGAGAGCTCTCGCGGCCGATAGTACAGAGGTTGGTTCACTCTCCGTCTCTGTCGCGGATGTAACCCGATCCTTTCGACGGGTGAACATCCGTAAAGCCGCGGGTCCAGACTGCATTCCGGGCCGCGTCATCAGAACATGCGCGAACCAACTGGCTGGTGTTTTTACGGACATTTTCAACTTGTCCCTCTCCCTGTCTGTAGTCCCCACATGCTTCAAAACATCAACTATTGTGCCTGTACCGAAGCAAGCCAAAATCACCTGCTTAAATGACTGGCGTCCTGTTGCCCTCACCCCCATTATCAGCAAATGCTTTGAGAGGTTGATCAGAGATCACATCTCCTCTGTTCTGCCCACCTCTTTGGACCCATTACAGTTTGCCTACCGCAACAACCGCTCCACTGATGATGCCATTGCATCTACAATACACACTGCTCTATCCCACCTGGAAAAAAAGAACACGTATGTGAGAATGCTGTTTGTAGACTACAGCTCAGCATTCAACACCATAGTGCCCTCCAAGCTTGATGTGAAACTCCGGGCTCTGGGCTTAAACAGCTCGCTGTGCAGCTGGATCCTGGATTTCCTGTCAGGCAGACGTCAGGTGGTTAGAATGGGCAGCAACATCTCCTCATCACTGACCCTCAACACTGGAGCCCCGCAGGGCTGTGTTCTCAGCCCACTCCTGTATTCCCTTTACACGCATGACTGTGTGGCGACACATAGCTCCAATGCCATCATTAAGTTTGCTGACGATACGACGGTTGTAGGTCTGATCACTGACAATGATGAAACAGCCTACAGAGAGGAGGTGCACACTCTGACACGCTGGTGTCAGGAGCACAACCTCTCCCTCAACGTCAGTAAAACCAAGGAGCTTGTGGTGGACTTCAGGAAGAAAGACAGAGAGCACAGCCCCATCACCATTAATGGAGCACCGGTGGAGAGAGTCAGCAGCTTCAAGTTCCTCGGTGTCCACATTACTGAGGAACTCACATGGTCCGTCCACACTGAGGCCGTTGTGAAGAAGGCTCACCAGCGCCTCTTCTTCCTGAGACGGCTGAGGAAGTTTGGAATGAACCACCACATCCTCACACGGTTCTACACCAGTACTGTAGAAAGCATCTTGACTGGCTGCATCACCGCCTGGTACGGCAATAGCACCGCCCACAACCGCAAAGACCTGCAAAGGGTGGTGCGAACGGCCGGAAACATCATCGGAGGTGAGCTTCCCTCCCTCCGGGATATATATAACAGACGGTGTGTGAAAAAAGCTCGGAGGATTATCAAAGACTCCAGCCACCCGAGTCATGGGCTGCTCTCACTGCTGCCATCAGGCAGGCGGTATCGCAGCATCAGGACCCGCACAACCCGACTACATGACAGCTTCTTCCCACAAGCAATAAGACTTTTGAACACATGATCTCTCACGATCATCAATCAGCACTGCACTTTATTAATCATCACTCTGTCTATATATTCTCACTCCCATTCAGTTAATGTGTATATATATATATATATATATATATTTATACCATTACATAGTGTATGTGTATTCTACATTGTGTATTGTGTACATTTGATATGTTAATTGTTGTGTAGGTATGTGTACATTTGTTATGTAAATTGTTCTGTGTATATATGTTGTTATTGTAAAGTGGTTTATGTCTCGTCACTGTCATGACTGCAATGTTGATCGGAACTGCACACAAGAATTTCACCTGCTGTTGCACTTGTGTACACAGTAGTGTGACAATAAAGTGATTTGATTTTTTTTGATTTTGGCTCCGCCTCCAGAGCCTTCCACTGGCCGAGCACACTCTACAAGGAGTGTTGCATCCTCATGGGCACTGGCTAGGGGCACTTCCCTAGCAGACATTTGTAGGGCAGCAGGTTGGGAAACACCTAATACATTTGCGAGATTTTACAATCTCAGGTTTGAGTCAGTCTCATACCGTGTTTTCTCAGGTCGAGCTGGTAGAACTCAGTACTCGCTGACGGTCTGATCGGGTGAATCGCTTGCGTCCAGCGCCCTTTCCCTCGGCCGAGGTAAAACAGTGCGCCTTCTTTCCCAGGAGATCCCACCCAGGTCCCTGGTTGATTCCTCCCTAGCCCTTTTGGGTCCAAAGTTCAGCGGAGGAACTTGCCGACTCAATCCACTACGGGTACCCTAAGCTACCCTGTACTGGAATAGGTACTCCACAGGTCAGGCCTCTTACGTGGACTCCTCCTGTGTGTGTGTGTTTCTGCGGTACTGTCTCCTTACAAGCTGACCCGCATCTCCCTTAGGCAGTTTTCGCTCCCCTTGGGTCGCCATGTTGTAGCATCTCTCCCCTCCTTGAGGCTGGATCTACCACTGCGCCATCCTTTCCCACATGTGACCGAAGAGGCCATGTGATGTATTCGCAGACTTTACCTCCCCTTTTGGGCAGGTGCGGCCTCCGCAGAGTCTTTTCCCCTTGAAAGAATAGGAAACTGGGTAAGACCCCCCTTCCTTGATGTGTGTAAGGGCCTCGGCTGCTCTTGCTCTATGCCGAGAAACATAGAGAGAAAAGAGGCCCAGCCAGGCTTGGCCCGTTCCCAGGTTGGCAAGCATCGCCTTTTTCCCCTGTAAAGGTAACCCGAAGGATTCCGACGACTCTTTTTGGAGCATTGGGGAAGGGTACTTGCAGTCTGAAACACAGTTGGTCGCTTGTGCACGTGAAATACCTACCCACTCCTGTGTCTGCAGTACACGTACACGGTAGTGTTAATTTTGTCACCTATTTTTAATTTAGTCTTAGTCTTATGCCAAATGTCTTTGTTAGTTTTAGTCATATTTAGTCATTCACATATCTTTTTTTGTTAGTCAAGTTTTTAGTCGACTAAAAGTCTCGTCATTTTAGTCTAGTTTTAGTCAAAAGAGAATTTAAGGTATCTTAGTCAAGTTTTAGTCAACTAAAAGTCTCGTCATTTTAGTCTAGTTTTAGTCAAAAGAAAACTCAATATATCTTAGTCAAAGTTTCAAAACATTTTAGTCTTTTTTTAAATAAATTATTTCTGAGATTAATTCTGAGATAACCATTTCAGTCAAATAATGTTTCACACATCTCAAATATTGGTTAAATGTCATAATTACCTGACAAAATACACTTGTTGAATGATATGTTGAATTCACTTTGTTAAACGTGTCTGGTTTTCTGATTTAAGAGACACATTCACAAATGATGAACTTGTTCTGAAGAGTATTTTATTAAGCAAATAAGTTACATAAAATACATATAACCTGCATAATGTATGTGCCACAACACCATAGCTAACTGGTTAATTTACAGCATAGATGCCTAAAATCAGCATTAGCTTATGAGACGTATATTTAAGTTAACTTCCCTGAATGTGTGGGTGGTTAGCCTTTAGATGTCGCTTAAGGTTGGTGGTGTTTTTCCCCGATATTTTTTGTCCGCAGTGCTTCCTGTCAGTTATAATGACACATTCTGACTTTTTGTCAATATCATTGTACCTAAAATGCGACCAAATATCGAGCCTCTTCCTTCCACCAAGCATGTCGTCGGCGCTCGTCGCGTGTTCGCCACTGTCTATGATTGTTGTGTTCTTGCTCCATGTAGTTTCGTGTTGCAGCCACAGGAGTATGAGACCTGTTGTAACCGTTACTAGAGCAACAGCGCGAACTCATTCGGAATATTTTGAAGGTGTAACAGCTGAATATTCTATCTCATGATGAAAAAGTAGAGACGATTGTATACGAAAATGAAGAGGGGATTTCTTAGTTTTTATTTTATGCAAAACATTTTAGTCTCGTCTTTTTTCGTCAACAATAATGCATGTTAATTTAGTCTTAGTCAGCGTTTTTGGACATTGGTGCAGTCTCGTTATCGTCTCGTATTAGTCATGGAAAAAAAGGTCGTTGACGAACATATTTAGTCTCGTCTCGTCTGACGAAATTATCACTAGTACACGGCTCAGCGCATGGTGTGATTTAAAGTGGACACCTAGTGTCGCTTCTTCAACATGACGTGTCATCCCTGCCGCGTCGCCGAGCTAAGCCACTGCAGTGGCCGGACCATTTCCGGCTCCTCAGAAAACTCCTGAATGAACTTGACGTATTTCTACGCTTTTATACCCGTATGTCCGGGGCAGGGTATGCAAATAATGTCTACCAACTTCTCATTGGCCTTTTTTCATAGACCAGAGGCATATTCGGCACTCAAGAGAGACCCCTAGTGTCGCTTCTTCGACACAACGTCTCGTTCCCTCCATCAGGGACCGGAGGTTACATATGTAACCGAGACGTTTTCCCTTGTGTATTTAAGCCCTTGTTTCCCCTGGTTAGTTTGTCAGTCTTTGCATGTATTGTTGGATGTTCTGTGCCTGGTTACCGGTGTTATTTTTTTGGTTCTTTTGTAAATAAAGCTGCATTTAGACCCTTGTTCTTCACCTGCTTTGTCACAGAAAGACTGACCTAAGATGGATCTAGCAGCTGTCAGAATTCTCCTTAAGCAAGGGGACCATCCAGTTGAGGATTACGTCCATGAGTTTTTAGAGCTGGCGAATTTAGTGCTCTATCCAGACTACTCTTTGTTGTTTTTTTTAAGATAATTGGCGCCCAATAACTTTGCTGAATTCATATTGCAAAATATTAGCACATCGTATGCTAGGAGACTGAAAACCTGTTTAGAAGTTCACTCACGCAATTTGGCTTCATGAAAGATCGACACATTTCAAATAATATTAATCTTGTTTTTGATCTATTAGATTACTCTATTAGATTACTAGTTAGTTGATTATGATGCCCTTATTTTGTTCTTTTATATCTACAAGGCATTTGACACCATAAAGCATGCTTTTATTTATGATGTTTTAAGATGATTTAGCTTTTGTCCAAAATTTGAGAATACTGTACAGATCCTGTATAAAAACATCACTAGTAGCATCTCCTTGTCTAACAGGGCTTTGATGGGTTTTGTCTTTGTGTGAGGCATTAAACAAGGATGTCCTATTTAACCTTTTTTATTTTTGTTGATCGCAGAGCTTCAGATAAATGTGGAATTAAGGTTACACAAATGGTTAGATATCTTGGTATTTTAATTAGTAAGTGTCCATCTGAAAGTTGAATCTAATTGATCAAATTAAACATAATTTACACATGTTAAAAATTCATTCTCTGAAAATTTACTATCCTTAATTAACATTAACAGAGACAAGTGAGGGGCTTACCTACAACAATAGAAACATCAGTCCAATTTTGTAAATATTCATTATATATTGGTTTTGTGTTGAGATACATTTTAAACTCATACATTAACATGATTAGTGTGGTGTGTTATCGTTTTCATGCCCAAACGTTGTTGGGTGGGGGGTTTGTTTCCATTGTTGATGGGTTTTTTGCCAAATTAGATTGTGCAACCTTAAAGCCCCCAGTCAAAAACTAGAACACTAACAATCCGAGCTGTGGACCAACATTTAAAATACAACATATTATGCTGGTAACCAGCTATGCTGTTTTATTTAGTTTGGTTGTTACTTTTCAGCAGAGATCACAACTGTAGTTTGAAAGATGTAGAAGTAGCTGCATTAGTGACCTCTATTTATATTCTGATAAAATCATCTCAAAGTAAAGTTATCTGATTCCTTAATCACATCCAGCATCAGTTCCTTAATATTGTCCTTGCCTGTTCTGTTTTGCTGATTATAGTGACCAGGTCAGCTCTTCTTCAGGCTCAGACTTCTTGACCAGTTGTTTTTATCAGGACTGAAAAAGTACAATTTATCATGACAAGCATCATGACTATTATGAGGTTAATCAAGGTTCAATGTGCAGAAATAATACTTTTTACCAACGCCTGTGTGGTCTGAAATGGAAACCGCTCTCGTAAATCTTATTCTGCTGTACTTGTCAGTAAGTTTATCGAGCTTCCTCTCAATGTCTGGTAGAGAAAAATGAAAGAGAAAACAAACATTTACTAAGAGAAAAACACTCAAAAGATGAACTTGTAATCATGGAATAAACTTTTTAATAAAAAAATAAAACAAAACTGGAAGCTACAGGAATAAACCATGCTGATTCAGAAATAATCATACAGACTTTGTGTAAGTTTGTTTGCATGAATATAAAACAGATATAACTCATGACCGTTCAAGAGGAGCTGTTCTCTAACACTGAGAAGAATCAGAATCAGCTTTATTAACATGTATACTTACACATACAAGGAATTTGTCTTGTACACATAGTCTTGTATGTATTTAAAGTTAGTACACAGTAGTTAAGGCCACCTAATATAAAGTGTGACCGAAAAACTGGTGAAGTTGGATTTAATATCCTCAAGCTCTCTCAGCAGGACTGGTGCAGACAAAATTGAGGATAATTGGAAAACAAAAAGACAGAGAAAGTCGCTGACATAAATATTTCTGTACAGATGAAAACACTGAATTTATTTGCCCGTAATATTATTTGAATGTAAAATAAGCTTCTAATATATTTATTTAATCATGACACATTAAAAGAAAACAGTATTATTTTTATTTTTAGAAACAGTGTGCTCAAAGAAAATTAAATGAAACTTCACACCAGTTCATGAAAGAGTTTTCACGCATGGCACATAAATGTTTCCTGATAGAATGTGTGAAAATATACTCCCAGTTTGTAAATGAAAGTAGAGGCATTTTACACATGCAAGTCTCACTACAGGGCTAAATCTTTTGAACAATATCTTGACATCTACACTGATCAGCCACAACATTAAAACCACCTGCCTAATATTGTGTAGGTCCCCCTCGTGCTGCCAACACAGCGCCAACCTGCATCTCAGAATAGCATTCAGAGATTATATTCTTCTCACCACAATTGTACAGAGCTGTTATCTGAGTTATTGTAGACTGTCAGTTATAACCAGTCTGGTCATTCTCTGTTGACCTCTCTCATCAACAAGACATTTCCATCCACAGAACTGCTACTCACTGGATGTTTTTTGGTTTTGCCACCATTAAGTTAAATTCAATTCTAGAGACTGTTGTGTGTGAAAATCCCAGGAGATCAGCAGTTACAGAAATACTCAAATACTGCCTAATGATTGGCTGATTAGATAATCACATGGTTTGTTTGAGTATTTCTGTAACTGCTGATCTCCTGGGATTTTCATTTTCATTTTTGATGGGTTTTCACCAAACTAGATCATGCAACCTTAAAGCCCAGGGGCCTCCCTGGCAGTCAAGAGCCCCTGGGAACTGGCCCCATTGGCACAGGCGGTAATCCATCCCTGGGTAATGCTGGTTGACCAAGGAAGTCTTACTGGTACATATTGGTTGTTACTTTCAGCGGAGATCACAACTGTAGATTGAAAGATGTAGAAGTAGCTGCATTAGTGACCTCTATTTATATTCTGATAAAATCAGCTCAAAGTAAAGTTATCTGATTCCTTAATTACATCCAACATCAGTTCCTTAAAAATGTCCCTGCCTGTTCTGTTTTGCTGATTATAGTGACCAGGTCAGCTCTTCTTCAGGCTCAGACTTCTTGACCAGTTGTGTTTATCAGGACTGATGAAGTACAATTCACCATGACAAGCATCATGACTATAATATTCTTTACCAATGCCTGTGTGTGCATTGGTCTGAAATAGAAACAACTCTCGTAAATGAAAGCACAGTGTAGTTCTAGCGGGAAGACTAGCAGCTGTACATCATCACACCATTAGCTGGGTAATTCCAAGCCAATCGTATGTAAGCCATTGCTTTATAAGTCCGCTCACAATCTATCACATTGCTGTTTCAGTATACTAACATGGCAAATAGACACGTTTCAACCTCTCCAGGCCACAGGAGAACCAGTGCACAGAACATCTCTGGAAGCTGCCTTCCCTTTCCAACGACGTCATCACTTTAACTCAGCTTCTACCAACATCAAACCCATGGGGAGTAAACAACCAGCAAACCCGGATCTTCACCCATATCTCATTAATTTAGGAGATCTCTCTCAATCGAATTGCATGACCTGACACAGAAGGAGCTCCACGCCGAGTCCATCAAAATCATGGTCTCAGGCAACAGCTGGTTTCCATCAGAAATAATCTGTCATTTTCATATCCATCAAATGCAATCATATTTAGTCATGGGTCTAGGCCTTTCATTGCCATGCTGCATGTTCATTAGAAAGTTGCAACGCTGTCTGATCATCATAACGCATCCACATCAATATCAAAGCCAGTATTTCCATGTCAACTGTGCATTCACTTGCAATTCAGTACATTCGCATGGTTTTCATAATAAAGGTATGCAGTCCCATTTAGACATTGTATGCTTTCATTCGTACTCCTGGCACAAATAAACAAATTGCTGTTTCTGGAGGATCGCTATCATGCAACAGAGATCGGATATCAACCCTTAGACCTTTGAAAAGATGTATCATTTGTTAACATTAATTACATTTATAGACGGTAAATTAAATATTAAATGTAAGCAGAGTGACGTCACTCCCGAGTGTGAACAAATGCGTATCAACAGGTTAATATAGTCTTCACCAAAGCTTTGTGAAAGGGTCCTTGGTGAAATAAATTACTTATTTCGTTTGGTACAACATTTCGAGTGATGTTCCCCGAGCGCCTCCAAGGGCGCATTAATACCGATCCATAAAACAGAGCGTTTTCTTACACTATACATACTTCTACATTCTCATCGCAAGCACGACTGTTCCTATCTCATGGCATATTTCCATTTTATTTCAGGCATCATTAAAGTGCAGAAATTCGTATGGCATGTCTTCATAAATCATTCAATCATTGTTGTTCAGACCACGTTTCAATCTGTGGGGATCTTCAAGCACTTGGGGCTTTATCCATGTTCCAAATTTCAAAGCTCAGTCTAACAGTCATATCAGCCCAACTACATTACTTTTAAATATCAAAGCATTTCGATATGAGCCGTTCCCTTTTAATGCGCATGGTCAGGGACGTTACATTTTAGTAGCAGGTAAGTAGGTCTGTCAATCACTGGACAAAACCTGTGCCAAGTCAAGCTCATTAATATAATCTGGTTACTGTTAAAGGAAACCATTATGTCCATTTAAAAAATATATATTTTTTTAAGATGTAATAAGTCCCAGGTGTTGCCAGAATGCGTCTGTGAAGTTTCAGCTCAAAATACCCCATGGATCATTTACTATACTATGTTATTAATGTCTCTTTAGGGTGGAATCAAAAACGCGCTGATTTTGTGCATGCCTCTTTAAATGCAAATGAGCTGCCGCTCCCGCCCCCTTTCCGGTAGAGGGCTGTGCCTTTTCAGCTCCCGCTTCAGACACTACAGCAACAACAAATCAGAACCCATATATTGACAGCGTAAGTACCGGAGTTCAGCCATATATATGAATATATATGTATATCCAGTCTTCGTGAATGCAGTCAGAGACAATGGTAACTTAAGCGCATTAGCCATGGAATCAGCTATCAAGCACATTCGGAAAGGAGATTTGCAAACATTCACAAATATAAAGTGCGATACTTGCATCTTTAGGATGTAAAGCTGGGACTCGAACAGTTGGTACTGATCCGTGCTTGAGAATCACATTTTTGAAGATCATGATTTATATTGACACACATTCACAAAGCAGTCTGTTGTAAATTGATTTGCACAAACATACACACATTTTTGTATGTTTTGGGGCACATTTCCTTCACAAAAAAAAAGGGGGCCACATCTCTCGAATTTCTAGGAATCACACTACATTCTCTAAACATGCAAGCTTTCTTGAAAAATTTATCAGCCATAAATTCTCATGCATATCTGGTGGTAGTTGGTGGCTCTCTCCCAGCAGATCCGATTCAATTCAAGCATGCCCACTGTGCATAACTATGTCTACCACCCTTGCCAGGGCTTCAATAATCTCAAGCATGGTTCCTTTGCATAGGTATTGCACAAGCCAGCTGCCCACGCTGGAAAGATGGCACCATAATGGGTTATCCTTCAACAGGGTATTGCACGACAACATCGCCATTATCGTATGGCTCTATGCATGCTGTAACCCATCAAAAAAAAGAAAAAGGAAAAAAAAAACATTTTCACTTCCCTCGTCGGAGGGTTTTCATAGTAAAACATTTTCTTTCAGCAAAGGGATTGCACGCAACGTCGCCATTATCGTATGGCTTTACGCACGTCACCCACCTTTCAGCAAAGATACCCAAACATCTCTTCCCTTGTCGGAGGGTTTTCATATCAAATGTTGTCTTTCAGCAAAGGGATGGCACGCAACGTCATCATTATCGTATGGCTTTAGACACATTGTCCACTTTCAGCAAAGGTACCTCAAACAACTCTTCCCTCATTGGAGGGCTTTCATTTCAAATGTTCTCTTTCAACATAGGGACTGCACACAAAAGTCGCCATTATCGTATGGCTTTACACATGTTGTCCACCTTCGGCAAAGAAACCTCAAACAACTCTTCCCTCGTCAGCGTACCTGCCAAAGAGAGCTGGTGGCTGTGATAATGATGGCCGGGGAGACCGGAAATAGAGCCAGGGAATGAGGAAACTGCCCTTTTCTGGAAAATGTGGGTACCGCAGCCTGTCGGGCATGCAACAAAACAAAGGTTAAATGAAAACAAGGATTCTCCACCCGACCCTCCGGTGTGAGAAGTAGTGGTCTGCTTACCTGCTCCCATAGAGCAGTTTCCTGAGTCCCAGGGCTACCTGTCTCAGGGGTGCTTCGAAGCCGTCTTGGGGTTCTTGGCGGCCAGTCGTGATCAATAACTCATCTTCGTCAAGAACCCGGAACGAGATCGCGGGTCCGGCGTAAGACAGACTGGCAACCTCACTCCAGAGATCGGTCGGAGCATACGAGCATGACGGAGAATGGGAGGTCCGAGGGGGAATACCCGGCGGAGATGGTTCCACTAATGTCCCCATGTCGCCCCCAGTTCTAACCGACCCCAACTCATACCCGTAGGTAGAATGACCGAGTCGGGGAGTTGCTGGGTTGACTTGCCCTCTTACGAAGGGCATAACATAACCATGGTCATGTCCTCGCAATGAGGGCACGAACCATCCACGAATGCTGACTCTGTGTGGGTAGCACCCATGTATGAAAGGCAGCGATTGTGGCCTTCAGAAGTGGAGAAAAATCGTCCGCAACCAGGAATTACACACAAACGAAAAGGCATCTTGAAAAAGACTCTTTTAGAGAAATATAAACTCTTTTATTGATTTTTAATATATATATATATATATATATATATATATATATTATATATACCTCTGAGGCGCCCAGGGGTGTTGCTCGACAATGTGGGTTTGCTGCATCACTCTTTTTATACCCGTATGTCCGGGGGGAGTGACATGCAAATCCCACATGCCAATTCCCATTGGCCTTTTCTAAAAAAAAATCTGAGATTTTTGGGCTCCCAAGGGTGACCACTAGTGTCAACTCATCGACACAGATAATGACAGGGAACATGTTTTTCTCACTTGTGCTGTTTTTTTTTTTTCTTGAGTCAACAGCTGCTTCAAAACCATAATGTGCTGTTCATTCAGTGATTCAAAATCTGCAATCTTATTAAAATCTGATTAAAGAGAAAGAAAATTGCATTAGATGTGGTGTCAACCAGTGTTGGGCAGTTACATTTTTTAGCATAAACTGCAAACTACTCCACAGAAAAATTAGCCACTTAAAATCAGTCCTTTAGAACAGTCTTCCTGGTGTTTCCTGGTGAAATAAGCACTAGAGGTGCGAAAAAAATCAATGCATTTTATTCCCCCTCACACAAACCACGAGTAAATCTGCTGATTATCAGTTCTTAAACACTTGCTTTTTGCTTTGTTCCTCAACAGTGCTATCTTATGTCATCAAACACATTATCCATAGCGAATTCCTTAAAAGGCAACACATTTTAAAGGGGTCATGATATGAGGAATTAAATTTTCCTTGATCTTTTGACATAGAAGAGTTCATTTTACTATAAAAACTTTAAGTTTCAGAACTCAAAACTTCATCACTGCAAAAAAAAAGCATTTGTTGAAACCAAGCCACCAAAACTACTCATTCTCTACTTCCTCCATATTTTGATGTCACACTGTGGTAGACATTTGCATAGATATAATTGGCTAGAAGGCCCAAGCCACTCATGGAGGAAAGCAAAGCCCTGTCACCAAAGTTGCTCATTCAATCCTATGAGAAAAACAGGGAGAAATATCCAAAATTCTAGAGACTGTTGTGTGTGAAAATCCCAGGAGATCAACAGTTACAGAAATACTCAAACCAGCCCATCTGGCACCAACAATCATGTTTAGATAATTGCATACCAGTGACGGAACTAGAGTTTTATACTTGGGGTGGCCCTGCTACTTTCGGGGGTCCACACACACACACACACACACACACACACACACACACACACACTGTTTGTGTCTACAAGTGTTCAACATCCAAAATATTTTCATAAAATAAAGCTTAAGCACCAAAGAAACAATATACATCAGCATGTGTTTGTTAGATGAACTGCTGAGTTTATTTACAAAAAAAATTAAAAATAAATCACTGTACTCGCATAGAGAAAATAATTGGGTCTGTTTGAGTTTATAAGTGTTGAACATCCAATCTCCTGGCAGCTCTGGCTCGCCGTCTTGCTCAGAACAAGAGGTCTCTGTGTCATCCCTTGATACATTTATTTAAAACACAAGAACCATTAGTGTATAATCACAAGCGTTTTGGTTCCCATCAACTTCCATAGTAAAGACAAATACAATGGAAGTTGACAGGAACCCAAACGTAACCCAGGTGTTTTCTGCCTTGTTTTCCCTTCTCGCGGCTCCACACTGTGTTCGCATTGTCGCGTGACAGTATCGCGAGACTTGACACAGAGTTGTGTCAGTTTCCTTTAAATATGGCCGCGCGCTGTTGTTTGGTGTGTGTGTGTGGGAGCCGGTGTGTTGAGCTGCTGCAGGTAGGCGTTTAGCCCTGTAAACATTTTTCATTAGACTGCTGGTTTAACTGTTATGCCTGCCAACTTTTTAGATGCCTCTACCATTCAATTGACTGCTGTTTGAGTGGCTTAATGATACGGGAACTGGTGAGTCTCATTGTTTGTATTATACGGCTCTAATAGTGTATTGTGTATATGGATTTGTTAGCCGGTGCTGGCGCTGGCTGTAGTTGTTTAATTGTACTGAATCTATGATTATATATTGTGCCTATTTATATGAACAATGCCTTTATAATTAATTAACCTTAATCTTAATATGTCGATTTATGAAGTTGTCAACTACTCTTTTATCCCGAGATGTATTTTGAAGCTATTATTGATAATATTGTCTATTTATAGGAGTACTCTTTCTGATTGTTAAATTATTTATATTGCAATATGCAGTATTTAAATTGAATCGTACATGATGATAAAATGAATGAACTGAGATTATGATAATATGATGACTTTATGGTATTGTGATTATGGTGATAGTTGTTATGCTTGGAACCAGTGTTAATTATTAATTGGTCCTGTTTTATACAGGCAAGGTTCTGTGTATGGATGGTGAGCCACTAGGCCAGAAACTGATGCTTGGAGTGCATGCATCTAGCCGGTGTGGTAGGAGGCGCTGCAGCTGCTTATTTAACACACACACACACACACACACACACACACACACACACACACCTTCAGACATATTTACACCTACACACACCTTCAGACAATACTTATATTTACATACGTATTAATCTCATGGACTGTTCCATTATGGACTCATTGGACTCTGCCTGTTTCAAGGGTTGTGTGTTGTGAACTGCTGTGGCTTCAAGCACTGCTTATTGAATGAATTCTGAATGTTGTATGCTCCGTTAATAACTTTGAACTGAATACTACCTATGTGCACGTGTAAATATTGTAAATGTTATTGTCCTATATTTATGTAATACAATTCACAATTGCACTGCAGCAATGAGTCTGTTTCATTGAACTTCACCTTTTCCTTGAGCTGAACTAAGATTTTCTGATACTGGTCCACTATTTTTACATACAATTGCAGCACTTATATATGCTACATTACTGTGGCGAGCCAGCCAGGAGGAATTGGTGAGTTTAATGTACATTTGAGTTATTCATTTGGGTTATTGCAGTTCAGTAATAATAATGGATATGTTTTTGAAACGTGGTATCAAATTACCAAATGCTGTGCTGTTGGAGGGCATAACAGAACCAGGAAGTAATGAAGTCATTGAGTTTCTAAGCCAATATGGTTCAGTCAATAAGATTGAGAGAATATCTGAGACCGAATCTGAGTATGATGGTGTGCTTGTTGTTGAATTTACTAGTGGTGCAGCTTTGGAAGCGCTGCGTCCCATTTTGCCGCACCCATGGGTCTCGGCTAAAAAGACACATACATGTTGCATTTTGGAGCTTCTGTTTGTACAGATCACTTTGCTAAAGCTAAAACTATGTTGTATTTGTCTGATTTGCAGAATTTAGCCAAATTAACCGGGGTGGATTACACAGAAGTGCTCAAAACAATGATGTCTCAGATTGGACTTTCGGTCTCCGAGCTCCGCCCTGTGCCTCATGTGGAAGATCCATCAATCACTGAGTTGCCCACACTGCCAGGACCATCAGTGAAGCCATCAACTCAGTCTCCATCAGCCATTCCTGTTCCCCTTGTGGACACTGCTGCTTCCAGGTCAGTCGCTGAGGCCCGCATTGATCCTTCTGATCCTATACAGCTGGGGATGAGACATTCAACTTCCAGCACTGACGTCCATCCAACTGAGGTCCAGCGCTATGTAGTAGAGCACATTGTAAAGAGTGTGCACATCACCAGAGGATCAGGGTTTTCTCAGGTTGGCTTCCCAGACCTACTCATGAGGCTGACTATGACACCTGGCGGTCAGGAGTAGAACTGCTGTTGAAGGATCCATCTGTGTCCGATCTCCATCGCTTTAGGAGGATAGTGGAGAGCCTCCTTCCTCCAGCAGCAGATATGGTCAAGCAATTGAGTCCCAGCACGCTGCCTATAGTGTATCTAGACACTCTTGACTCTGCATATGCTACTGTTCAAGATGGGGATGAACTGTTTGCTAGATTCATGGACACATTTCAGGATGCCGGTGAGAAACCATCTGCCAACCTCCAACGGCTCCAGGTTGCCCTGAATTCTGCCATGAAAAGGGGAGGAGTCATAGTGTCTGAAGTAAATCTGCATTTGTTGAACCAGTTCTGTCGTGGATGCTGGGACAATTCTTTGATTGCTGAGCTCCAGCTAAAACAAAAGAAGACTTGTCCATCCACTTTTGCTGAGCTGCTGCTCCTATTGCGCACTGAAGAGGACAGAGAGGCAGCAAAAGCACATCGAATGAAGCAATATCTGGGGTCTACACGGCAGAAAGCTACAGCTCATGTCCAGTCTGCTCGTGTTACTCCTGAAGACGGGGCCTCAGTTACCGCTTTGGGTAACATCACCCAGCAACTGGCTCAACAACTAGCTGACATCCAGCGACAGTTAGCCATGCTAACGGCCAGCCAGTCAGTCAAAGACCAGTGCTATCCCCAAGACTTCCACCTACAGTAAGCCACTTCCAGGGCCACCAATCAGCAGCCTCGTCGATCCACACCTACTCAGGCCAAACCTGGTTATTGTTTTCGGTGTGGTGAGGATGGCCACATCCGTCCCCAGTGTGAGAATTAACCCAATTCTACTCTGGTTGCTCGTAAAAGGAAACAGTTCACTAGCAACCAACAAAACACTTCCAACTCAGTCCATTTAAACTGAGTCCGGTTCCTGTTGTGGGACAGACAGGGGCCAGAGGGGACCAAATCCGTCCCAAGGAAAAAGAGAAGATTGTCAGGTGTGCAGAAATGTCACAGCCCAAGATAAAGAACGCAACCATACAGTTTCCAAGGGGCCTGGTGGGCTCAAAATGTTCTGCAGTCGTTCAGATTGCTGGACAGAACCATCATTGCCTTTTGGACACTGGCTCGCAGGTCACCACAATTCCAGTCTCTTTTTACAACCAGAGTCTCAGCAATCACCCTGTGAAGCCACTTTACAACTTACTCCAGGTAGAGGGTGCCGCCGGTCAGTCAGTGCCATGTCTGGGGTATGTAGAGATGACCATAGGATTTCACAAAGAGTTCTTGGGGGAAGAATTTGATGTACCAACCCTTGCCTTGGTTGTACCCGATGGCCATCCTGAGGGTTCTTCAGTTGTGCTTATCGGCATGAATACAAGGGTACTGTCCCGTCCTAAAGCTCCTACAACTGAATCACCAACAAAGCCATGTGGGTCGAGCAGGAACCGTGAAGTTGTTGAGTCAGACACCAGTCCTGATTCCTTCTGGTCAGACCATTGTTCTAGAAGGCTCTGCCAGAGTAGACAGTCCAACTACAGTTCAATGGGCTGTGATTGAACATCCCATATCATCTCTTCCTGGCGGGCTATGTGTCCAGAGCTGTCGCATCACACTTCCAACTCATGCTCCCTACAAGGTTCCTGTTCTCATTATGAACGAGTCTGAACAAGGTGTTCTCATTCCACCAATGACTGTAAATGCTGATATTGGTACATCACCTACCATCCTGGCCCAGCACACCGTAAACACTTCTCCAGTCCAAGGAGGTTCCCAAAGAAGCACGTTGGAGTTAAATTTTGGAGAATCACCTATCCCATCTGAATGGAAGGAGCGAGTAACATTCAAGCTCAAACAAATGCCTGAAGTGTTTTCTTACCATGACCTTGATTTCAGCTGTACGGACCAGGTAAAACACCATATCAAGCTCCACGATGAAACCTCTTTCAAGCTTTGAGCCAGGCCCATCCATCCCCGCGATATTGAAGCTGTTCGAAGCCATTTGCGGGATCTGCTTGAAGCTGACATCATCCGGGATTCAGAGTCACCATTTGCTTCTCCAATTGTGGTGGTCCGGAAGCGGAATGGCGAGGTTAGGTTGTGCATTGATTATCGTAAATTAAATTTACAAACAGTGAAAGATGCCTATGCTCTGCCGAACCTTGAAGAGACGTTTTCAGCATTAACGGGCTCCAGATGGTTCGCGGTTTTGGATTTAAAGTCTGGATATTATCAGATTCAAATGAGTGAAACTGACAAGGCTAAAACCGCATTTGTCACACCACTGGGTTTCTGGGAATGGAATCAGATGCCGCAAGGCATTACGAATGCTCCAGGTACATTCCAGAGACTTATGGAGAAGTGTATGGGGGATTTAAATCTCAAGGAAGCTCTTGTATTTCTGGATGACAATATTATCTTCTCCGACACTTTAGAGGAACATGAGAATTGCTTACTCGGAGTACTTACCTGCCTGAAGGAATTTGGCTTGAAGCTGTCCCCTGAAAAATGCAAATTTTTCCAGTCCAGTGTACGTTACCTTGGACATGTCATGTCCGAGAAGGGCGTTGAAACGGACCCTGAAAAAATATCCGCCCTCAAATCCTAGCCAGTCCCCCGAAATCTTAAAGAGCTAAGGTCCTTCCTAGGGTTTGCAGGATACTATCGGAGGTTCATCAAGGATTACGCCACCATAGTAAAACCTCTTAATGGCCTTACTAGAGGCTATGCACCCATCCGTCAGTCTATCAAAGATAAAAGTCCTGCTGGAAAATTCCTGGACCCGAAGCAGTCCTTTGGGGAGAGATGGACGTCTGATTGTCAAGCTGCTTTTGACACAGTAATTTCTAAGTTAACATCTGCCCCTGTTCTTGGGTTCGCCAATGTGAAGTTGCCCTACATCCTTCACACAGATGCTAGCATAAACGGATTGGGAGCTGTTCTATACCAAGAACAGGATGATCAACTCCGGGTTATTGCCTATGCCAGCCGAGGCCTATCTCAGAGTGAATCTCGATATCCGGCACACAAACTTGAGTTTCTGGCCTTAAAATGGAGTGTCACAGAGAAATTCCATGATTATCTCTATGGTGATGACTTCATAGTTGTTACGGACAACAATCCTCTTACATACGTTTTGACCTCTGCAAAATTGGACGCCACAAGCCACCGGTGGCTAGCTGCATTGTCAACGTATTCCTTTAAGATGCAGTACCATGCTGGCAAACACAACTTTGATGCCGATGCTCTGTCCAGACGTTATCATGGAGAAGTGCCCAATAAGGCTACAAGCTGTGGAGAATGGGAACTTGTGAACCGCCTAGCAGAGCAACTGTGTGATCCCGGTGAAGCTGCAGAAATCTCCCCCGACACTATGGTTGCTATTTGTCAGAGCAGTCTTATTAGATCATGCTGTCCTGCCGACTACTCTCAACTTGATGTGACCTTAGTTGAGTCTCTTTCTGTCCATACTGATATTATTCCTGACTGTTTTGCTGAGGAAGAGTCACATGGCCTTCCTGTCATTTCCCCTCTGACCCACGCTGACCTGAAAGAAGAGGAGCGTGCCGACCCAGCAATTCGAGAAGTCATCTACCAGCTTGAGACAGGAGAAAAGGTTTCTTCCACTGTTCTAGAGGAACTTCCTGAGCTCCCTTTGTTGTTACGGGAGTGGAATCGGTTAGAGCTGGAATATGGAGTTTTATACAGGAGAAGACAGGACGAAGATAAACTTGTCCTTCAGCTTGTTCTGACCCCAGTGTTGCATTCTACCGTCCTGAAGAGTCTCCATAGTGACATGGGGCATATGGGCATAGAACGAACCCTGGATTTGGTGCGGCAGCGGTTCTTCTGGCCAAAGATGGCCGCTAATGTTGAGAACTTCATCAAAACCTGTGGTCGGTGTGAAAGACGTAAGACTCTTCCTGAAAAGGCAGCTCCTTTAGTAAATATTCAAACCAGTCGTCCTTTGGAATTAGTATGTATGGATTTTCTAACCCTTGAGCCGGACAGCAGCAACACCAAGAACATCTTGGTACTTACTGATCACTTCACCAAATTTGCAGTCGCTATTCCAACTGCAAACTAGAAGGCCAAAACTGTGGCGTATTGTCTGTGGAACGACTTCATGGTTTGCTATGGCATCCAGAATGCCTACATTCTGACCAAGGCCCAGACTTTGAGTCTAAGCTGATTAAAGAGCTCTGTGATGTAGCTGGCCTCAAGAAAACTCGGACCACTCCATACTATCCCAGGGGCAACCCTGTCGAGCGCTTTAACCGGACGCTGTTAAACATGCTTGGAACTCTCGAGAGCAAGCAGAAGGCTAAGTGGAGGGAGTACGTTAAACCTCTTGTCCATGCGTATAATTGCATGCGGAATGAAGTAACAGGGTTCACACCTTATGAACTCCTTTTTGGACGATCACCGCGGCTCCCAGTTGACTTAGCTTTCGGGTTGCCAGTCCGTGACTCTCCCTCTCCTTCGCACTCCCAGTATGTGAAGGATTTAAGATCACGTCTCGAGGAGAGCTACAAGCTTACATGCCAGAATGCTCAGAAGTCAGCTAAAAGGAACAAAAGTCATTTCGATCAATGTGTAAAACCTGCAAGCTTAGATGTTGGCGACAGAGTCCTTGTTCGGAATGTCAGAATCCAAGGAAAACACAACCTCGAGGATAAGTGGGAACAAGAGGTGTATGTGGTTGTGAAACGTGCCGGGGATCTTCCTGTTTACATTGTGAGAGCAGGGGGTGACCTGACCGCACACTCCATCGTGATCTGCTCTTGCCCTGTGGCTTCCTATCAGCTTCTGCTACAGAGGATTTTCCAGAAGATCTTCCTGCTCAAAACCCCCATACTCGCAGCCAGATTCGCAACCGTACTGACCAAGTTGATATTTTTGAGGATGAGGATACTGAACTTACCATCCTTAGGAGTTTTCCTCAGTTCCCAATGAAGTTCAGTGTGGAAAGAGCGAGTGGATGTGAACACGAACCAACGACCGGTGACATAGTGGGGTCGGCTTTACCGACAGCCCCAAGTGATGCTGATTCTGTTCCACTTTTTCCACAAAGCCCTGCAGCAACCTCATTTGAAAACCATTTACCTGAAGTTGAAGAGTCTTGGCCAACCACTGGTGAAGATTTATCTATGTTCAGCTGTGAGGTAGAAACTCCTGTGAAAGAGATTGAAGTGGAAGAACCTGGAAATCCTCTACTTGAACCGATAGACAAACATGTTACCAGAGAGATGGAGCTAACTGTGGGAGGAGAATTGGAATTTCCCGTGGAAGAGATAACTATCAATGTGGCTGAAGCTGAAGTGCTTCTGGACCCTGAGGCTGAAGCTCGTGAGCCGGTCCAATCTGAGGCATCTGTGGGTCCTGCTGTTCATAGTTCTGCTACTGCCCCCAGTGATATAGTGGGATCTGATGTAGTACCCAGACATTCAGGTCGGCAGCGTCAACCCCTTCATCGTCTTCAATATGCAGTATTGGGCAACCCATTAATTTCAGTCGTCCAAACTCTTTTTCATAGCTTGTCTAATGTTTATACAGAGGCCTGTAGTCAAGCCGCTGCAGCAGACACTGTCCCTAAATTGTAATACTTCTGCAGTTCTTATGCAACAGGGACGTGCATGATTTAAGGGGGGAGGGTGTAACCCAGGTGTTTTCTGCCTTGTTTTCCCTTCTCGTGGCTCCACACTGTGTTTGTGTTGTCACGAGACTTCGTGACAGTATCGCGAGACTTGAGACAGAGTTGCGTCAGTTTCCTTTATATATGGAACGCGCGCTGTGTGTGTGTGTGTGTGTGTGTTTGTGTGTGAGTGAGTGAGCCGGTGTGTTGAGCTGCTGCAGGTAGGCGTTTAGCCCTGTAAACATTTTTCATTAGACTGCTGGTTTAACTGTTATGCCTGCCAACTTTTTAGATGCCTCTACCATTCAATTGACTGCTGTTTGAGTGGCTTAATGATACGGGAACTGGTGAGTCTCATTGTTTGTATTATACGGCGCTAATAGTGTATTGTTTATATGGATTTGTTAGCCGGCGCTGGCTGTAGTTGTTTAATTGTACTGAATCTATGATTATATATTGTGCCTATTTATATGAACAATGCCTTTATAATTAATTAACCTTAATCTTAATATGTCGAATTATGAAGTTGTCAACTACTCTTTTATCCCGAGATGTATTTTGAAGCTATTATTGATAATATTGTCTATTTATAGGAGTACTCTTGCTGATTGTTAAATTATTTATATTGCAATATGCAGTATTTAAATTGAATCATGTACATGTGATGAGGAGGCGGGAGTGGCCATGTTGATGCACGGCCGGATTGGCGAGAGAGCGAGAAAGTAGAGCCAGAGACGCTAGTTTGAGAGAGATAGTTGTGTGTCTGTTCGTTTATGTTTTATGTTGTTTTAAGTTGATATAATTAAACCTTTACGTTGATGTAGGGGAGTCACACAGTATGAGGGAAGGAGGACACTGGGACAGGAGGTTTCAGGTCTCAGGTGAGCTTTTAATCACAAACTTCCGGGTAACACAGTCTCAACTGGCACAGTAACTACTTCAGCTTCACAAGCTCTTTAGCATCACAGGCTCTTAGTCACAACCTCTTAATCATCAAAAAGTCTTTGCTCAGACTGCCTCCAATCCGCCTGGAGAGGCGCGGCTGTCATCCGTTAGAGGGTGGAGGAGTGGCCGAGGAAAAAGCTATGGCGTATCAGAGAACTTTTTTTTTTTCTCTCGGCCTTTTCCCTCTCTCTCAAATTTTACAGTGTTTTTTTGGGGGGGAGGGGGTACTACACTGTTACAGGAAGTACCCCCCCCCCCCCATTTTTAACTATTTCGGGTTCCCTGTGTATTTTGGTGTACTTCATGCCGCGGGCTCCCCAGCCTGAGAGAACGAGGGAGGAATGTGGCAGGGCGGGGCCGGGTCGTGATCCTACACCCGGTCCCATTTTAGGCCAATCAAGCCTCCCGAGAGGGATAAAGGCCGACTGCAGAGGATGGTGCGGGAGAGAGAGATCATTTATCGTCATCATGTGTGTTTTGTGTGTATCCCTTTACAGTTGATTATCAAAATAATTGTTAGTTGCAGCCCTACCAGAGACTAGCGACATCAAATGAAAATTCGCTGCATGTGTGTATGGGGCTAGATGAGGAGGCACGACGAAGAGTGGCGCAATGCTCCAGATAGCGCTACGAGTCCGCCCGCGGCTCCTCTGGCAGCGAGCTAGAGAGTGAAATTTGCAGAAGCGATCACATGCCGGAACCGGATTGGTTCGTGAGTGCTTTATGGACCACAAACTGTTGCAGAAGGAGATCAGTTTCTTTCAAAAATAGCATTCAGCTCATAAAACAAGCTTCTATCCTTGTTTTATTTTGCTAAGTCAAGTGAAGAGGCCAGTTTTCTGTTACTACGACAACAAAGCACATGAGCAATGACACAGGCCTGCATCGTGTGTGTGTGTGTGTGTGTGTGTGTGGGGCCCACATTTAATTAAGAGTATATTGTTAGAATATTATACTTGAAGTTGTGAAAAAGGAAACTTGTAAAAACTAAAACTTGTATTAGTTCATATTCACTAGTTAAGTAACATACTTTGAGTTCAGTGTTAATTGCGCTATAAGTGTTAAGTTTATACTGTGAATGCACAATTTGCTTACATGTGAGAATAGTTTATACTGTAAATCAAAGTTTGCACATACTGTGAAAGTTCAAGAGAAAAAGGGAGTATTTTTATATTGACTATCCAGTGTAAGTGTATACATTGATTCACATTGATGAGTTTATTCTGTGAATTTTGCACTTGAGTTCTGTGAGTGTGTATGTGTTGAAGCATATTTGAATATATTCACAAAGTAACATCACTCTTAGAAATTTTGGTAACGCTTTAGATTACAGCCCGCAATTTACAGCGTATCTTTGTGTAATGATAGTGTACCTATAGATTACTTCTGTGTAGGTATAAGGGAACAATATTTAAAGTTTGAGGGATAAAGGAGTAACAACCTGGAAAATTACAAATAATTTATACTGAATTTTATAACTAAGGGGTAACTATTCTAATATTATGTGGTATGTATGACCTACTATGCTAAACAACAATCTTACGTTTGCAAGCAATTTAGCAAGAACTCAAACAACAAAACCCCATCATTTTAAATGTTTATTGTATGTGCGTTTTGTTTTTCAGAGGCTCTATTATATGATCTAAAGCTTTACTCTCAGTGTGTTGCTTGGAATTATTCAATAAATACAAGTGTTGAAGAGGTAAAGTGTGTCCCCTGTCTATCAGTGTCTTGACTTTTCAAAAAGTAATTTGTAAAACTGCATGAAAAACAAATTGTAACGGTGGCTTCCGATCAACTTTCAGAAATAAAACAATTTCCTCTGTTTATTTTATTTGTTCGGGTACCAGACAGGCCTTTAATCCTGTCAATAAATAAACTCCAGATAGCTTATTAAAAACCACCAGTTACATATGAAGGACTTGAAAGGAGGGATAATCAAATTAAGCACAGGAAAACTCAAGCTCGTACCCAGTACCGCTGGTCTTCAGTTGGAGTCTCAGGTTAGTATCAGCCAAAGAGTGACTCTAAAATCTCTGTGATGTTAGGCAGTGGATAAGCATCACTCTCGGTGAGGGCATTGACCTTTCTATAGTCTACACAGAATCTGAGGCTCCCATCCTTTTTAGGAACTAAGACAACTGGTGAAGCCCATGCGGAATGTGAGGGTTCTATGATGCCAGCACTCAACAGGTCTTCAATCTGTTCTTTAACTATGACTTTCTTTACAGGTGTGAGCCGATACGGTCGTTGTTTAATGGGTACCTGTTGACGGACGTATAGGCAGTGTTGAAGAACATTCGTTCATCCGGGCCGATGAGTACACACTGTTGGAAGTGATTCCAAGATCTGACGTAACTGGACTTCTTCATGGTTAAACACGGTTGCTTCCTTGATTGCTTTGTCAATCAAGACTTGATCCCCTGTAAGTGTAGAATCAGTCTCTTGCGATGCCAATTAGAGTTGAGGTGGTGGGACAGCACTAACTAGAGAAAGATTTTGTTGAGATCTTGCAAACGGCTTGATTTTCCGTGGACATGAAACTCTACTTGTAGGTATGCTGGCTTGTCCAGGTTGAAAAAAGTATTTCACTTCAGGTGTATTTTTAAAAAAAATATTTCCCGTCGGCAACATTGAGTTGAAGACCACTTAGGAAGATGAAGTCCAGCTCCAAGACTGCTACATACGTCAAAGATACTGTGGAAAGGACTACAGCCCTTAAAGGAAAATTCTTATTATGAAGTGTAATAAGTACATTGATCCATCCAAGCGGAACTTTGGCGTCACCATTCGATAAATAAAGAGGTCCTGCTGTACAAGGATAAAGACTCTGTTGGGGTGTAAGTTCCTTCCACAAACTTTCATGTATGAGGGTATAGCTGGCCCCAGTGTCGAGAATGGCTTTCCCTTTCAGGCACCAATATTAATAGGAACAACTAGTTGTTGTGGTACTGCACATTGGGGGTTGTCCGTAACATTAGGTTTTGAATTAGGTGCGGTCTTTGTTGCTGAGACGACATTGTTGGAGGGTAGACCTCCTTGTTTTGGACTTTGGTGTGGTCGCTTACTTTGAGATGGCGGTGACTGATGAAATGATTGATTAGATGAGGAGTAACTAGGACAATTTCCTGGTGGATGGTTACCTTTACACCACCAGCATTGAACTTGAGTCTTGTCCACCTGTCAAATTACAGGTGCTAGGTGGTTGTTTGTGATGTAAGCTGCTCTCATATTGGAGTTGCTGCTCATAGTCCTTCTCCAGTTGATGACCTAGCTTCACCAACTCCTCCACTGTAGATATTCTACTGCGGAGCTGGCTGGCAAGATGAGGTTTAATATTTTTCAGAATCAGTTTTACAATTTCACTCTCGGTTAACACAGACTTCCATCTCTTGCATAACGCCCTGTATGAAAAAGAAAAATCTCTTATGGGTTCTGTCTCTCCTTGAGTTCTTGTTCTGACTCTTTCTGCTAATTCGTCCTCATAGTCTTCGGAAAGAAATGCAGAGAGGAAGACCGACTCAAATTCAGTCCAAGAGAATACAGAGGTACGTGCCACTTCCCACCAGTCGCGGGCAGTTCCATACAGGACTGTACGGAATGTGGCTAGTAGATCCACATCTGACAAAGGATGCAATGCCAGAAAATCTTGACATCGAGTTAAGTAGTTCAAAGGATCTGGGTCATCAGTGGATTTTCCAAAGGTGGGAAAGGTAAGTCGTAGATAATCACCTTTAGCTATAGCAACAGGCGAAACGGTAGTAGTAGTAGTTGGTGCTGAATGAATACTAGTTGAAGGTACTGATGAAGATACTATCTGTTGGTGAGCAGTCATCTCTTTTACTTGTGTTTGACAATATTCAATTATAAACATAATTTTAGCGGACAATAAACCCAGGTCAAATAAGTGTAAATTACCAGTAAGCTGAACAGTTCAGTTTTACACATTCAATTCCTTTTGCAATATTTTTTTTTAGAAAAGATCAATTTAAGATCATAGTAGGCATTATTTCATGAGGATTCACAACTTAATGTTTTTGGAAAACATAGCTTTGCTTTCAAAATCACAGGGGGAAAAATTTTTTTAAAAAAAAAACTATTTTTCAAAGTTCAGCTTGGACAGCTCAGTTCGATTCATTCCCTTCAAGTTCAAATTTGTCCAATAGTCACTTCTGGAATGACCCCTATGAATTTTTCTGTTACAATTGATTTTAAATCTTTTTCACAATTTTTAAACAATTCAGGTCCCTGTTTGGGTGCCACTTCTGTAACGGTGGCTGCCCATCAACTTTCAGAAATAAAACAATTTCCTCTGTTTATTTTATTCGTTCAGGTGCCAGACAGGCCTTTAATCCTGTCAATGAATAAACTCCAGATAGCTTATTAAAAACCACCAGTTACATATGAAGGACTTGAAAGGAGGGATAATCAAATTAAGCACAGGAAAACTCATTCATAAAAAAAAAAAGAATTATTTTATTTTAGTGTCAATTTCACTTAATTCACCCCTCTATGGGGATCCAGGCAAAGTGAAAACAAAAAAAAACTTCAAAGTACAGTTCCACAACTTGGATATGAAGGCTGCATTGGTTTTTCCTTTTTTTGTCTCAGTCCCAAATGTTCATAAACTCTCCCCAAAAAAAAAGGAAAAAAAAAGAGATGAGAAAAGATTAACATTTGTCGGAGCAAACCCATCAACTCATTTCACTTTTATACATTTTACACGCTGCAGATAAACAAGAAAGAAAAAAAAAGAAAAATATTGCATGTTTAGTATTGGTGGCGCGTCTGTATGTATGACATGCGAGGCGTGTGCATGTAATGTGGGTGGATCAAGCTCGTACCCAGTACCGCTGGTCTTCAGTTGGAGTCTCAGGTTAGTATCAGGAGCTTCGTTTGCAGCACGGACCAGGGGAACTGTCAGGGAGGCATAATCCAAAGCACACATCTCTACCGGCAAACGAGTTTGCGTCTTTGCTTCACAGCTGCGCTCTCGATTACCTCTCCGTAGCAACGCCTTTTCTTATGTCACCAGTTCACTTCCGTCTTCTCGACTTTACGATATCTCTCCTTAAATAGTTAGTCACCAATTATCTCTAATTGGTCAACAGCGTAACAAAAATAGAGTGGCTACTGGATTCTGTTCTGCCACAATATACAAAACATGTATACATATCTGTCTTCTGATTGAAATCTTGAAGTCTGTCCCAAATGTAAGCTTTTATAACTCATGCACCATCATGGCTAACTAGTGTCCCATCTGTCTGCACTTACCAAAGTCTGGACTAAGAGGAAGACTACGGTACTATGACTTAAGGTGCAATCTGGGACAAGCCCAATGTGATTTTTTTTAAATGGCAATAGGCTGTTATTTAATTAAATATGTAGTCTGTATGTGTCTTGCATTACAAAGTGAATTGGCGATCTCTTGCTGTCTTCACAAGTACTTGAGCGCAGTATTGGACTCGATTCTGGGGGGGGGGGGGGGGGGTATAACAACTTGCGTTTGCTAAATATTTGCACTCACATCTAGAGCTACACTTATGTCAACAACCAGTCAAGAAACCAAGATGTTAACAAGTAAAACGTGACAGACATATCCTCCTCTTCCATTTCTAATCTGTTAAAGAAAAGTTACTGTAATGTTAGCTTTTAGACACATCAAAGCTGCATGGGGGAATTTACTTAGGCCAGACTTTGCTTCTGAGTTATTCTATAAGCAATGACTTGAATGCTATCTGTCTGCTCATGTAAATGTATGATAAAGTAATTACATTTAGGTAACATCTACGTATTTATTTAATTTTTCACAGCCAATGAATGCAGAAAGTTACATTGGTAGAGCTAGCATATATAATAAATATAATAATTTAGTTTAGGTTATGCATAGTGCCTAGACCTGCCAACAAATGCTTATTGTTAGAAGAAAACAAAACAATTCTTAGACCTATAGACCATTACTGACCTCAATCACACCGGCTCCCTCAGAATCAACTGGCCTGCAAATCTCCTGCGGCTGCTTCTCATTCTCTCTGCTAAAATATCTTCGAATATCCATCTTATCTGCTCAATGAATTGAAGAATACAACGGTAATAGCATTAACAGGGACCCTATGACATTTAGTTTTCAGTGACAACAACATTCTATGGGGATTGATATTGTTTTATATGCCTATTATAGAGATAGGTTATATTATTGGCAAAGAATAAAGAGTTGTCATTAGCTTGCTAAGTTCACCATTTCTTGTATTTTGCTTGTTCACTCTAGCTAGACTACAGTTTTCCATAGCAAACCAAAATATCCCCTTTCCTTTGCCTCAAGATATGTAGCTAAAGGTAAGCAGGTAATTAAAAACAACTTACAATTTCACTCTGTATCACGACACTTACCAATCTTCCTTTCACCATTAGCGTGTGTGTGGGTGGGAGGGTGCATAGCGAGTTCAACTTCAGACCAAACTAGAGTAACGACGACACAAGATGAATCCTCCAGTTACTTGCAGCGCTCCGGTCTGCAACGCTCTGAAAGCTGCCACAGTTCACACCAATGCAACGAGACGCTGCGGTGCATCATCTTGATAGCACAACGACTCTTTGTACTTCTGTCCAACTTCCGACTTTTCGGCTATTTTTTTGTAGCTGGATATATATCATTTGTTGCGTCTAATTCTAAATATGAATGAGGATACGGTTATTGATGAATCAAATTGTTATTGTTCTTATTATCATTTAGGGGGGCTTAGGAACATTTTGGGGTAGCTTCAGCCCCCCTAAAATAGGCCTAACGACGTCCCTGATCCCTACTAAAGTATTTGTCAGGTCTGGGAGAAAGGACTCAATCACAGGGCATGGGATGAGTGAAGGAACTTTATTACATGAAAGTAAATAGGAAGCAGGTGAAACAAATGCACAGTCAAGGTCTAACAAGGGGTGTGACCCAGCAGGATGAGAGTTATTTTATCTAGAGAAAATTCTCATTGAAAGATCATATGAAAACAACTTTAATCAGACAGCTGATAACTTTTAAAACTGTGTGTAATAACTGTGATCCTCTTTTAATTGAATATTAAAATGAATATTTCTGTTCACAGATGTACTTTTTCTTGTATTCGCAAGAGGCATCAAACCAAGAGTGTAAAATGTAATGCTCATAACCCACACAAGCACAGTTCTCTCCTGAAGGATTATCTTCACTCCAGTTATCCGGTTCACTTGACCCAGGAGACTTCATGTACCAGAATCTTTAAATACAGAAACAGAAAGTCAATGGAGATAACATTTTCAATCACAATAATATTTAGCAAAAAAACAAAACAAAAACAAAAATATTTAAAATAATGTAATAGGTCATAATTTATGAAGCAAGTTAAATTCACAAGGAAACACAATATATCTGTGATGCAACGTACAGTGAGACCAAAATATATCCGTTTAAAAAATATATTTTTTATTTAATACAAAAGTTTAAAAGAATTGATTGATGCATGAAAAGACAATAAATGAACAATAAAGCAAGTTTAATCAGTGGTTAAACAAATAGATAAATATTGATGTAAATACAGAAGTCGGGTTTGAATAAAAGAATACAAGATGTATATTTAGAAGTCTATATAGTGTCTACTGTAAGTATGTGTGTAAGCGTCACCTTGGACTTTTGTACTAAAATTAATGAGCTTCCCAGAACAATCTAGTCATGTGTTATTTATTCTATCAGCATGTGAAGAACATGAAACATATTCAAACAAGTGTTGTGCTGTGGTTTTAGGTTCTTAACTTTGACATATTTTACATATTAGTAAGTGTGAAGTGTACAGGATGTGTTCTTTACAAACTTAATATACACTTCACACATCCTCCAGAACACAGTTCCTTCTTCTCCAAAGTTAATGAGACACAATCTCAAAAAGTAAAATCACACTTTTAGATTTGAATACCTTCGGTGTTGGTTATACTTTATTTTATAGCTCTCTGGGAAAATGGATTCTGATTGGTCAATCTTAGTATTAGGCAGGGAAATAAAAAAGGGTATAAAATAGTGAAATATGTCCTCAGAAACATTGTATAACAGACCAAACAATCTAATTTGTTTGGTTATCTAGATCTTATACTACATATTGTTTCATGTTTTCATCATAACTTTTTTTTTTTCAAAACCCTAAAAACTTTGTTACATTTTAAATGAGAAAAACAAAAAGATGCAACATTGTCTTAGATATTTGGTAGAAACTGTAGCCACCTTTTCACTGCACCGGACTGACAATATAACGGATGTCTATCATTTCCAGTTGACAGTCGGATGGGGTTGCATAGAGTGCCGAACATCTGCAGAATTATTCAACTGAAATATATAAACTGGTGCAAGACCGTATGTGACTGCCCGCTCGGATGTGACAACAGTAAACATCTCGGTTACGCATGTAACCTCCGTTCCCTGATGGAGGGAACGAGATGTCGTGTCGAAGAAGCGACACTAGGGGTCTCTCTTGAGCGCCGAAAGATACCTCTGATCTATGAAAAAAGGCCAATGAGAGTTGGCGAACAGTATTTGCATACTCCGCCTCCGGATACGGATATAAAGGCGAGAGAAATACGCTCGTTCATTCAGGATTTTTCTGAGGAGCCGGGAGTGTTCCGGGCACCTCAGCGGCTCGGCTCAGCGACGTGGCCGGGAAGACACGATGTCTCGTTCCCTCCATCAGGGAACGGAGGTTACATACGTAACCGAGACGTTCCCTGTCTGTCGCTCACTTCGACGTCGTGTCGAAGAAGCGAAACTAGGGGTCCACTTCAAAACTCGCCATGCGCTGAGCCGTGTACGTGTACTGCTGACACAGAAGCGGGCAGGTATTTGCACGTGCACAAGCGACCAACTGGGTTCAGGCTGCACGTACTCTTCCCCAATGCCCCGAAAAAGCGTCAGCATCCTTTTGGTTACCCAGGGGGGAACAAGGTGACGCTCCCAACTAGGGAACGGGCCAAGCCTGGCTGGGCCTCTTTTCTCTCTATGTTTTCTCGGCATAGAGCAAGAGCAGCCGGGGCCCTTACCGCATCGAGGGAAGGGGGTCTTATTCCTATTCTTTCAGGGGGAAAAGACCCTGAGGAGGCCACACCCGCCCCGCAGGGGAGGTAAAGGTGGCAAAATATATCACATGGCCACTTTAGGCATGTGGGAGGAAATGGCGCGGTGGTAGATCCAACCTCGAGGAGGGGGGAGTTGCTACAACACGGCGACCGGAGGGCAGCGAAGGACTGCCTAAGGGAGACGCGGGTCAGCTCGTAAGGTGACCGTACCGCGGAAATACACACAGGAGTCGTCTCATAGGAGGCCTGATCTGTGGAGCACCTATTCCAGTAGGGGTAGCCGGAGGTATCCGTAGTGGACTGGACCAGCACGTTCCTCTGCTGAACTGCTGCGGGCCCGAAGGGCTAGGGAGGAATCAACCAGGGACCTAGGTCCTCTGGGACAAAAGCGCACTGTTTTGCCTTGGCAGAGGGAAACGGCGCTGGAACAAGCGGTTCACCCGGTCAGATCGTCGACGTGTACCGAGTTCTACGGGCTCGGACCTGAGAGAACACGGGACGAGACTGACTCAACCCTGAGATCGTAAGGGTGTTAGGTGCTGCCCAGCCCGCAGTTCTGCAAATGAGGATGCCACGCTCCTAGTGGAGTGGGCTCGAACCTGTAAGGGGAGGGGGGCATGGCCTGGGTGTGAAAGGCCAACTGAATGGCATCCACCACCCAGTGAGACACCTCTGTTTGGAGACAGCGTTCCCTTTCTGCTGTCCTCCAAAGCAGACAAAGAGCTGCTCAGAGTGCCTGAAGCTCTGGGTGCGTTCCAGGTAGGCACACAAGGCACGTACCGGACACGACAGTGAGAGGGGCTGGGTCTGCCTCCTCCCAGGGCAGCGCTTGTAGGTTCACTACCTGATCTCCAGAGGGCGTGGTAGGAACCATGGGCACATAGCCCAGTCGAGGTCTTAGGATCACATGAGTATCTGCCGGACCGAGCTCCAGGCAAGTGTCGTTAGTAGGGAACGCTTGCAGGTCCCCGACCCTCTTGATGGAAGTGAGCGCGATCAGCATGGCCGTCTTTTCAGGAGAGGGCCCTGAGCCAACTGATTCTAGCAACTCGGGGGGGGGGGATCTCTGAAGACCGGCGAGGACCACCGAGAGATCCCAGGAGGACAGCCTCCCCCCCAACCTCTCCTGTAGGAACAGGAGCACAGACCTAACTGCGCACCTCTGTGGGTCTTCTGCCTGGGAAGAACACCAATTCACGAACGGACGCCATTTCAGGGCATAGAGTTGCCTGGTAGAAGGGGCTCTGGCTTGGTTGAACGTGGCTACGACCGTGGGTGGTAGACCAGCTAGATCTTCCGCATCCCGTTCGGGGCCAGACGTGGAGGTTCCAAAGGTCTGGGTGCGGATGCCAGAGAGTGCCCCGTCCCTGAGAAAGAAGGTCCTTCCTCAGGGGAATTCGCCAGGGAGGGGCTGTCGCGAGGAGTACAAGGTCCAAGAACCAGGCTCGAGTGGGCCAGTAAGGAGCCACGAGAGTGACTTGCTCCTCGTCCTCCCTGACCTTGCACAGCACCTGTGCAAGAAGGCTCACTGGGGGAATGCGTACTTGCGCAGCCCAGCCGGCCAGCTGTGTGCCAGTGCATCTGCCCTGAGGGGAGCCTCTGAACGGGCGTACCAAAACAGGCAGTGGGAGGTCTCTCGGGAGGCAGAAGGGTCTACCTGGGCCTTGCCGAACCATTCCCAAATCAGCTGAACCGAGTGGGGGTGAAGCCTCCACTCTCCGCCAGGCAAGCGTTGTCATGACAGCGCGTCCGCTATCACATTGAGGTTGCCGGGAATGTGAGTGGCACGCAGCGACTTGAGTCGGTGCTGGCTCCAAAGGAGTAGACGACGGGCGAGTTGTGACATGTGACGGGAGTGTACGCCGCCTTGGCGATTTATGTACACGACCGCAGTGGTGCTGTCCGACCTGACTAGGATATGTTCGTCCCGAATTAACGGGAGAAACTTCCGCAGGGCCAAAAGGACAGTCAACAACTCGAGGCAGTTGATGTGCCAACGCAGCTGGGCCCCTTTCCAATGGCCTGAGGCTGCGTGCCCGTTGCAAAAGGCGCTCCAACCCAATCTGGAGGCATCGGTCGTGACCAGGACGCGTCTGGACACCTTCTGTAGGGGCACTCCAGCCCGTAAGAAACAGGGGTCTGTCCAGGGGTTGAATGTCTGACGGCAGGCGGGGGTGATTGTTACCCGGTGCGTGCCGTGGCGCCATGCTCGTCTCGGGACTTGGGTCTGGAGCCAGTGTTGGAGCGGTCTCATATGCATCAACCCCAGCGGCGCGACCGCCGCAGAGGATGCCATATGCCCCAGGAGCCTCTGGAAAAGTTTTAAGGGGACCGCTGTGCCTGGCCTGAAGGCGGCGAGGCAGTTCAACACTGACTGTGCACGCTCGTTGGTGAGACGTGCCGACATTGAGACAGAGTCTAACTCCATCCCGAGAAAAGAGATGCTCTGAACTGGAGTGAGCTGGCTCTTTTCCCAGTTGACCTGAAGCCCCAGACGGCTGAGGTGCCTGAGCACCTGGTCTCTGTGGGTGCATAGTAACTCTCACAAGAGGACAGAGACAGGCCAAAGGGGAGGACTTTGTACTGATACACCTGGCCCCCGAACGCAAACCGCAGGTAGGGGCGGTGTCGGGGCAGGATGGAGACGTGGAAGTACGCGTCCTTCAGGTATACCGCTGCGAACCAATCTAGAAGCCGGACGCAGGTTAAGCGTGAGGATTTTGAACGGGAGTTTGTGCAACGCTCGTTTGAGAACTCGCAGGTCCAAGATTGGTCGTAAGCCGCCGCTTTTCTTGGGTACGATGAAGTAAGGGCTGTAGGCTGTCTCGGTTGGAGGGACAGGCTCTATCGCGTCTTTGGCCAGAAGAGTCACGATTTCCGCGTGCAGGGAGTGGGCGTGTTCGCCGTGTACTGCGGAAAAGCGGACGCCCATGAAGGGGGGCGGGGGCCTGGCAAACTGAATTGCGTAACCGAGTCGGATGGTCCGGGCCAGCCAGCGAGACGGGTTGGGAAGTGAAAGCCACGCGTCCAACCTCTGCGCTAGGGGCACCAAAGGGACGATTAATTTTGACGTACCCGGTGGGGCTTCACAGCGGGGCGGAGCAGGTAGGGCAGCGTTGGGCGGCGACGAGGCGACCCGCGGCTGAGGTGCTGAGAAAAGACTCAAAGCACTTACCTTGCTCTGCACACCCGGCAGGGGGCAGGTTAGCGACTGAGGAGGAGGTCCTGGGTAGGCGTCCTCTAGACTCGTCGGAACCGGCCAGCCAGGGGACAGTCGTGGGGCTGAAGACGGGTGGTCCGTGTCCAGGAAGCCAGGACTATTGATATCTGGGGGCAAAGTGCCGTGAGAACGGCATTTGCGGGCCAGGTGACCCAGAGACAAAAGGAAATAGCTCATTACAGAGACGGAGCGGTCTTACCTGCCTCCGGAGCTAACATCTTGGTCCCTGGGTCAAACGTCTACGGACAGCCTGGGACCATCCGGGTCCTCGAGGGGGTCTGTGAGATGGGGGCGTCCGCTTCCTGCGGAGTGCTCGACGCTGGGGCTGAGAGCTGGGCCCGGGTTGAGGCGGAGCAGGGTGTTTCATAGCCGCAGGAGGACGCCCGTCGGCGAGCAGACGGGGCATGGCCCATGGCGGCAGGCTTGCGCCGGGGCAGGATCTGCAGTGGCCTCCGTCTGCCTCACCGCTGAGGACTGCTGGGCAGAGTCGTCAAAGGTGGGGCCGAATGGACGGAGCTCGGAGACGGGGGTGTGGGAGAAGGTGTGCCTTGTCCGCCTCCCGCATTTCGACCAGGTCCAGTCCACAGGTGCGTTTCTGGACCACAAGGGGTGGCCATCGCCTGTTCGAGTGCCGGCGCTTCTGACCTCCGTGGCCCGGGGGCGAGGTTGGTCATCCAGCGCAGTTCCTGCAGCACATCAAGAACAGGACTACCCAAGGTGCAAGTTTTGAAGTGCCTTGGCCTGGCGTTGGTTGCAGGAAGGGCCGTGGCGTGCAGAGTGGAAGCGGTCTGGGACCGTTCCACCGCGAGGGTAGTGAGAGCGGAGGAGCGAAGAAGCCTTGGCTTTGCTCAACTTGTCGTGTACGTCTGGGAAGAAAGGAACGGGGGGGGCGTGGCTGTGAGTGGCGCACCCGCCCGCGGGACCGATCAAGTAGCCCGGGAAAGCATAGCGGATCTCCGTGCGTCAGGCTCAGGCTGGGCGGCAGACCCGAAGGTGGCGGCCCAGGCGAGCGATCAGCATCCGATGCCGCTGTAATGCTCTCCGATGCAGCGGTGATGTCATCCAATTCTGAGGCAAGCAAGCATGCCGGGGAGGCGGGCGGTTCGAGGGGGTTTACCCGGCGAACAGAGCCCGTCATATTCCCCAAATCGCCTTCATCGCCCGCGGCGCCTGCGCCGATCCCGTAGGAAAAAGGCGGAGGGCGGGGGGCGGCTGAAGTGGCTTTCTCTCATTACAAAAGAAAGCCGTGCAACCGCAATGCTATAACGGCCATGTTCTCACACTGAGAAGATGAACCATTGGAGAGAATGCTCATCCCGAGCTCAGACGGAAGCAAACAAGCGTGCCGGGGAGGCGGGAGGTTCGAGGGGGTTTACCCGGTGAACAGAGCCCGTCATTGTCCCCAAATCGTGTTCATCGCCCGCAGCGTCTGCGTCAATCCCGTAGGAAGGAGGCGAGGCGCGGAAGGCGGCTGAAACGGCTTTCTCTCATTACAAAAGAAAGCCACACGACCGCAATGTTGCCATGGCTATGTTCTCGCACTGAGAACATGAACCATTCACAAAACACTGCCTGCGTGTGATCGCAGCCCAGGCATACAAGACAGTGTTTTATGACCGAGAGAGGTGGGGAGAAATCACCGCATCCAGAAACTACACGGGCGGAAATTACATCTTTATAAAGACGCGTCCTGAAAAGGACGTTCAACGCCGCTGTGTAATGCTCTTTCAGAGAAATAAACTCTTTTACAGAGAAAATCACTCTTTCAACTCTTTTAACTCTGCGCTGTCGAAGCGCCCAGGGGCAAACTGCACGCTGGCAGTGAAGAGAAAAGCCGCTGTAGTGCGCCGTAAATCGAACAGCAAAGCAGAGCGTCAGAGGATCAGAAGCAGGATCAGTTGTGTTACTCGCAGCTGACTGCATACACACGACCATCGGCTCCGAAGAAAATGACTGAATGAACGAGCGTATTTCTCTCGCCTTTATATCCGTATCCGGAGGCGGAGTATGCAAATACTGTTCGCCAACTCTCATTGGCCTTTTTTCATAGATCAGAGGTATCTTTCGGCGCTCAAGAGAGACCCCTAGTGTCGCTTCTTCGACACGACGTCGAAGTTAGCGACAGACGGGGAATGTGTGATTAAATGTGTACACAGTATGTGAATTTTTATTTTTGTGTTAATTATCACAATTACTACAAAACTGTATTAATAATAAATAATGATAATAACAATAAATGCTTTTTTATATTATTCATGAGCTTAATTGAATTAATCCATCTGCTCAACAAAATCACAAATTATATCAAGGTTGATTACACTTACTAGCAATTGACGCATGCGCAGATTACATTACTGATGGCATTAGGAAGTGGAATCGAGCTTGATATCATGATCGCCACAAAGAATGACAAAGATTTACAGTATAGAGTAACAGGAGACATAATTTGGTGTGTTTTCACCCACAATTGATTGGATCGCATCAGAAGGCATGGAATAAACCACTAGAGTTGTATGAATTAATTTTATGCTGCCTTTATGTGCTTTTTTGCTACTTCAAAGTTTTGGCCACCATTCACTTGCATTGTATGTTCAAACAGATATCATATCTCCATTAAAATGTCTGTTTGTGTTCTGCTGATGAAAGAAAGTCATACGAGTTTAGGTGTGAATAAATGTTGAGAGAATCGTCAGTTTTAAGCTGAACTATTCCTTAAGACAGAAAGCAAAACAGAGTTCTTACTCTACTCCTGTTTCAATGAGAGTTTGGTTATTCGCCCAAATCCACTGTCCCTCTGTGTCTTGATCATTCAGACCAATCCAGTGAGTCTCTTGAATTTTAGAGACCAGAAAGTACTAATGTAAAAAAATGACTTTTAACTGTTTTGCAGTTATTCAAATAAAAAAAGTTTGTATTCTTCTTTATAATGAACTCTAAACAGAAGCCACTTGAATTTGATTTCAGACTCACCTGAACTGCTTTACTGTCTATTATGACCTGATGAGCTTGTAATGCTGCACACGAATCACGACTCTCAAACCATGTCTGCTTAACATCGGAGAAGTAGTAGCACTTTCCACTATACGCTGTCCAGCCCTCCTTGCAGGGTTTGCATGGAGCTTTGAATTCTGAAGCAAATAATTATGAAAAAATGTTACATCTATAAAAAAAAGACAGCCCTATCTGACTTCAGACTATTTTATTTTTAACCCTCAAATGATACTGTAAGTGGGTCAAATACGACCCAGTTGTCTAATTTTAAGACATGGCTTAAAACACTCAAGTTGTGATATGGATTACTTTTCTGCTGCCTTTATGTCCTTTTTGGAGCTTGAGCATTTTGGACCACTTTGACTTACATTGTAAGGACCAAAACACCTCATATATTCTTTAAAATATCTTAATTTGTGTTCCACTGAAGAAAGAAAGTAATGAGAGTTTGGGATGACATAAGGGTGAACAGATGATTAGAGAATTATAATTTTTAGGTGAACTATTCCTTAAAAACATACAGAATGCAGAATATTGACCAAAGAAACAGTGGCCACAAACATTTACTCGTGGAACACTAGACGTGTTTCTGAAGCTCAACTGAAAGAGCAGGGCTACTCAACTTTGGAAAGGTCAAGGGCCACAAAGTTGGATCCCTTTAACCTCGCAGGCCGCACTCTTAATATATATATATATATATATATATATATATAGGTTAATATTTCACCTAAAATTGACAATTCTCTCATCATTTTCTCACCTTCATTCCATCCCAGATGTGTATAACTTTCTTTCTTCAGCTGAAGACAAAAGAAGATTATTTAGAAAAATATCTCAGCTCTGTGGATGAGAGACAGATCAATATTTGTGTCTTTGGCTTTTTTTATTGTAAATCTCCACTTTATGACAAAGCATTTGTGTGAAGACGTCTCAACACCGTCACTGCAGGAAAAACTGTTATTTTTGCCTGTAAATAATGTTGTCATGATGAGTACAAACAGTATCTCTGATGAGCTATTCAAGAGATTGGACAGATTTGCATGTTGAGAAACTCTCAAGTGAGATTGTGAGTGCGCATGTACTCTGTATGAACACGTGCGCAGACCGAAGGCCGCTCACAAAACATCAGCCATGCTTGGATATTATTTGTTGTTTTTATTTACTTATTTGTATAACATCCTTTTGCAGTTATATTCCCTCTCTAACATGATTCAGCAATGTACAGAACTAGCATAAATCCTCACAATTCATAGATTTGATAGGCTGCTGATATATATTTCTAAAGATTATAACATAACAGGGGCCGCAAAAGATCGCTCGAGGGCCGCATGTGGCCCGTGGGCCACGTGTTGAGTAGCGCTGTGATAGAGCATAGTGCCAGCTACACCATTTTGAAAAAGGTGTCTGCTGAATCTAAAACTGTATTACAGAAAGTAGAATAATTCATTCACTAGTGAGAGTCATTCTTCAACTCTGTGGTACTTGACTAAAATCTCTTTCTCAGAGACTGATACACAAGACTTGTTCACTTTTATAGAAAAGCAAGTAATTATAAATGAGTTTAGTTCAGTCAGTCAATGTTTTTGTTAACATCTTTTAATTATCTTTAAATATCATATATATACTTACTCTGACCTGACATCAGTTGTGAAACATTGTGCTGGTCATTCAGAGTGTCACACAAGGTGGATTTACCAGCATCTAATTGACAAAAAACACACATAGGCATTGCAGCACAAGCAAAATCCAAGTTTTGTGGCTTTTGTCCATTTCTATCACCTATGATATGGTGAATGTTGGTATCAAAATACACAAGACACGTATACTCACAAAGGAAACCGCAGATGCCTCCGAGAGCAAAAGCCAGTGACACACCGAGAACTATTAGAGGAACTATAATCCGCTTAAAGGAGGTGATTTCTCTCTCACACTGAACTGTGGGTTTACCTGTGATTATAAAATGTACTGACTGAATTCAAATGCACAACATTGATTTTGTTTAAAATATGTCAATAGGATATCTGTATTTTAAATATGCTATGAATATGAGTAAGCCCAGCAATAAAAGCAAACAACTAATTATGCAGAAAGTTACAGTTGAGAATGTAATGATACACTATTTTAACACTGTATACCACTGCATGCATTTGGTTGTATCAGTCTGCCTCATCTATAGCCTGTATGTAAAGTGCTTCAGTAGCAATGAACTATATGCATGAAACAATTAAACATATGACAGTTTACATAGAAAGACAAAATGGTAAACATCAGCTTATTTACACTGAGCAACAGAAAGCTGACAGCTGTGCCAGCCATTAACACAAATAGAAACATGCAGGAAGTTACAAAACCACAAACACTGAAAGTATGATCACCTTTCTCAGCCATTTTTATATCAAGCAAAAATGAAAAAGACATTTGAAAATATGGTATAGATTTGGTGTTTTCTATCTTTTATTACACCTGCTGATTTAAAAGAGCAGCATATACTCTAAAACAGTTCTGTTATATAAATGCAATAAAACAGTGAGGACGTTTCATGTATTACTGCCATTTTGGTGCATATATACATCATTTTTGCTTCACGATCACAACCGTACACATCATTAAACTATATAATGTTAGAATTACAACCTACTAGAACTAAAATAAATACACTTTTTAATTCAAAGTGTGTCATTAATCAACATTGTAAATGATTGTATTGTTGCATTGATAATCAAATGTGTTGTTAAACATATACAGTGTCAGTCATGCAAACATAAAACACCATCAGGGTAGCACATGTGACCCTACAATTGTGCAATAAACATCAAAACCTCAATGTACTGATACATACTGCTATAAAAAATAAGAGAAGAAACAAGATGATTTAAATCAAATATGATGGGTCAAGCATGGACTTGTGGGGATGTCTGATATATTTGAATTGTTTCCACTGTAGTATTAACAATAGTTTAATGTAAAAGTATTTAGAATGTTTTAATAAACATAATATACATTTTTACTTTTAAGAAAATCACAAATCAATTCTTACCCTGAAAATGGGAGTGCTTGTTGTTTGAAGAATGAATGCCGATTCCGAAGGTGGAATTTTCGTAGATTTGTTCCATTTTACTAACCTTGAAAACTCTGAGACCTGTATGTGTGTGACTGTAAAAGAAGGAAGTTAACAGTAACTGACAATTATTAAACTAGACATCATCTCATTTTGGTCTCATTTTAATAGACTTTGGTCTATTTTAGAGCATGTGTAGGGGAGTATAGGAAGTGGTTACAGACTCAGTGGTGGGCATTGGACATAAATAAAAAAACAGAGCCAATGCACATAGATGTCAGTTGTGCTGGCAGTGGAGTATTGTTATATATAGTGTTATTTGGGTTTCCACAGTCTGCAGGATTTAATTCACAAAATAATCTAATGCCAAAAAATGACAACAAAAAAGAAAAAAAAAAGACTAAAAGAGTAATTGCGAGTGGGGTGGCCAATGGGGTCCATGGTGGCTTCGGCCACCCCTGGCCACCCCCTAGTTCTGCCACTGTACAACCTGCCACCTGTCTAGGACAGGACCAGTATATAGCAGCCACTCGGAAACAAGTAAAAGAATAAGACATGCAGAAGAGGAAGATGAGGAAGAGCAAAATGTGACTTGGAAAAGGACATGCAAAGATCAGACCCAAACCAGTGTTGGAATCACCACTAAAATGATAATTCTTCATCATTTACTCACACTACTGCCATCTCAAACTTTCTTCAGCGGAGCACAACTGAAAATATTTCAAAGGAGATATGAGGTGTTTTTGCCCAAACAATGCAAGTCAATATGGTCCAAATATGGATCAAGCTCCAAACAGGACATAAAAGCAGCATAAAAGTAATCCATACGACTTGAGTGGTTTATTCCATGTCTTCTGCAGTGATACGACTGGTTTTAGGGGAGAAACGGAATAAAATGTAACTCCTTTTTGACATCTGTAATCATCTGTAATAACCTTCTGCTGTAAACTGTGTTGTTGGATGGAAGTTCACTACAACCTCTGTTATTACTTCAAACAAAACCCACACAGGAAGTTGAAGAATGCAGTTTTGTGTGGTTTCAGTAGCAAATGTTTTGAGTTTGTTCACATCTTGTGATACTTAAACTAAGATGCTTATCTTGAATGTGATCTCCTTTGGCGCATTAGTTTTTGATTATGGAGTTTCTGGCTTGTTTAATTTGGGTCTCCTCTTTCATTTTGGAGCTGTGGCGCTGTCCGTGGTGCTGCTGCTAAAACTGTCAAGACTCAAACCAGTGTTGCATGTTGAAATCATAGTAGATGAATCTCTTAGACAGCTGAATATTGATCTCCTTTGCATCCTCTACAAACTAGTTAAGACATATAATAGCCCAAAACTATGTGGGCACCCCTTTCTATTTGGTGGTTTGGCTATTACAGTCATTTTAATTTAGCCACATCATTGCTTTCAACACTTTGGCAGCAGTTTGGGGAGGGCCCTTTTCTGTTCCAGGATGACAATAATCCTCCTGTGCACAAAATGAGGTATATACAGAAATTGTTTATTGAGTCTGAAAACTTGAATGTCATTTGTTCATTGGACATTTCAATTGGAATGAATATTTAGAGGTACTGTGACTATTTATAATACTATTTCAAATAAAATAATGCTGCAACAATCACAAGTTTTTAAAGACAAAAGGAAATCATATATTCCTATTTTATTATTTGATTAATGTATTTCAAGTTAAAAATGACTTCTAAAGGTGTATGAAGCACTCGTGCAGAATAAAGCACATCTTAAGAAATATGTCAATTTATATGATAAATAATCGTGAAAGCCCCTTAAAGAGACAATTAATCATCAAAATCACAATTATTTGGTTGATTAGCTCCTGAACACTTAATGTTTCTGTATTTTGCAGTCTAATACATTTATTTCCAATGGCGGTCATTTTTGACCGGGAACACAACAATTGTAACAAAGTTAAATAAACAAACAAAAAAGTAATTTCCTATTTTATTATTATTTATTTTTATTTTTATTTTAGACTGGGGTTCAATATGGTCTGTAGTAAACATTTCTTGAAGATATGGGATCGTAGATGTCTCGTCCCATCATCTAGACCCACAGTCTCAGACAGATCACATTTCTGATGTAACATTATCCTGATGGATTTTGTATTGATATAGTTTTAATAGTGTCCTCTTTTGGAGAACAGTGAGTAAATCAAGAAGCACAAAAAATAACCTTTTTTCATTTGAATAATGTATGTATTCAACACAAGTTTAAAAATATGAAGTGACTGTAGGAAACACTTGATCTACAGACATGACCAAAACAGATTAAAGTTCACTGTGTAGATAGATATGATTTGAACATTTGATTCATTCTGCTCTTAAAACAATGAGACATGAACACGGAAATGATTGGGGAAAGAATAATTATTGAGACGCACACATGTAAAGAAGTCCAAAGTCATATTTCTTCTGATATTTCAAGCAATTTTCTGGTAAACAGGTCTTCAATGAGAGATCAGCATTAATCCGACTCTGGTAACTTTTAAAATTGTGTGTATTAAAAGTGATCCTCTTTCAGGTGTCACCAATTAATAGGAAATGAATATATTAATACAGTGCATATCTTTTCACAGATGTGTTTTCATATTTGCAAAATGCATCAAACCTATAGTATAAATGGTAATCCTCATATCCCACACAAGCACATGATTTCTGTCTCTTCGGTTATCTGGTTCTCTTGAACTAGAATGTTACCCATCTGTCAGTCACTCGACGTTGTTGAGTTGACACTAGGTCACTCCTGCGGAGCCCAGACATCTCTGATCTTGAGAAAAGGCCAATGAGAATTGGCGTGTAGAATTAGCATGCCACTCCCCGGACATACGGGTATAAAAGGAGTGACGCTGCACATCCACATCAGATTTCTTCTTCAGAGCCGAGAGAGCAGTCACAGAGCTGAATTCCTCTGCCGTCTTCGTCACCTCTACAAAGCTGTTGGTTCTACGGCACTTTCCAGCAGTTCTCCCCCTCGCACACTGCGTTGTGCTGAGTATACACCCCTGGGCACTTCAGCAGCAGAGAAAAAAGAGCTCACGGAGTGAATAACTTATACTTATAAATATATTTATATACTCATAAACATATATATAAAAACACAAATAAAAGAGTATATTTCTCTAAAAGAGTGGTGGAAATGGTGAAGTGTCTTTTTCAAGATGTCTTTCTGTTTGTGTATATTTCCTGGTTGTGGTCGTTGTCTCTCCCCGTCTGATGGCCACGATCGCTGCCTCTCGTGTCTGGGTGCTACCCACGTGGAGTCAGCGTTTGTGGATGGTTCATGTCCTCACTGCGATGGCATGACCATGGCTACTTTGCCGTCGCGGCTTGCCCTAGTAAGAGCGCAAGACACCTCAAGTGTAAGCCACCACCTGACTCGGTCCTTTTACCTACGGGTATGAAGCAGTGTCGGCTAGCTCTGGGGGTGATATGGGGACTTCAGTTGGAGCCTCTATAACTCTATAACAGCGGGTATAACTTCACGCATCTCCCACTCCCCGTCATGCTCGTATGCTCCAACCGAGCGCTGAAGCATTGTGTTCGGTTCGTTTCACGGTGGACCCGCTATCTCGTTCGGAGCGCCTGGCGACGATGAGATCTCGATCGCGGCATCGGAGAGCGGGTTCGTCATGTCTGACGCTGAGGACTCGGCTAGACTCCCACCCTTGGGTGCGGCAGCTCAGTCACAGGCTGACGCGGAGCTGACAGCCATGCTTGCCCGGGCAGCCGTGAGTATTGGGCTGGAGTGGAATCCTCCGCCTCCACCCAAACCCTCGCGGCTCGACGATTGGTTCCTGGGGCCAGATCGCCGCTCACGGCCACGCTCCGCCCCCGTTCCTTTCTTCACGGAGGTGCATGAGGAGCTCAGGCGCTCGTGGCAGGCAACAATGGGCTTCCCCGGTGATTCCCCAGGTGGACCAAGCGGTCGCGGTGCACTTATACCAGTAAAACGTCTCCAACTGGTGGAACCGCCCGAGGCTCCCGTCCAGGGCCTGTAAGCTGACATCGTCTCTGACGGCTAAAGCCTAGAGTGCTGCTGGGCACGCCACCTCCGCCTTGCATGCCATGGCACTCCTGTAGGTGCACCAAGCCAAGGCATTTAGAGAACTACACAAGGGTAGTCCTAACTCTCGGCGACCGACTTCGCCCTCTGGGCAACGAAGGTCACGGCGTGGGCTCTAAGGCAGGCGATGTCCACCTTGGTGGTCCAGGAGCACCACTTCTGGCTCATCCTGGTCAAGTTGTGAGAGGCTGACAAGGTACGTTTCCTTGAACCCCCCATCTCCCAGGTTGGGCTGTTTGGCGACACCGTTGGAGACTTCGCCCGGCAGTTCTCAATGGTGAGGAAGCAGACGCAGGCTATACAGCACATCCTGCCCAGGCGGAGCCACAGACCCCGCACCCCATATGCTTGTCACCCAGCACATCGCCCTGCGTTCCCAGCACCAACACCGGCCCCGCCACACCCTGCCCCTTGGGGCCAACACTGATGCGGAGCTACCTGCAGGACGGCGACGCACCCCGCTTCATGGCCGGCCGCCAAGAACCCCAAGAATGCTTTGAAGAGTCCCTGAGACGGGCAGCTCCAGGACTCAGGAAACTGCACTACAGGAGCTGGTAAGCAGACCACTCCCTCCCCCGTCGGACCTCCCGCTTCCACGTGCACAGCCATGACACCAACGGTCTCCGCGGGCCACGAGGATGAAATTCTTCATCCCCCGTCCCAGGCTGTTCCGTGAGCGATCGCAAGGAGCCAAGTAAGTGCTTCGATGTCCCTAGACTCAGCACCCTCGGGCTCCGCCCCATCGCGTGGCCCGGCCTGCCGGTACGTCCGACACTATAGTCCCCTTGGTCCCTCTCACACAGAGCTTGGGGGCATGGCGCGTGCACCCCAACCCATGGCTGATCATGACCGTCCGACTCGGCTATGTGATTCAGTTCACCAGGCACCCGCCCAGGTTCAATGCCGTCCGCTGCACTACTGTGAGAGGTGAGAATGGCGCTGCCTTGCGTGTGGAAATCGCCTCCCTTCTACAAAAGAGCCTGTCCCACCAGCCGAGATGAAGGAGTTTTACAGTCCCTATTTCATCATACCCAAAACAGGCGCAGATTCCCGTTCAAGATGCTCACACAGAAACGCATTCTAGCGAGCGTCCGGCATCTGGATTCGTTCGTGGCATTAGACCTGAAGGACGCGTACTTTCATGTCTCGATCCTTCCTCGACACAGACCATTTCTCGAGGGACCATTTTTCGGGGGTCAGGCATATCAGTACAAAGTCCTCCCCTTTGGCCTGTCCCTGTCCCCTCGCGCCTTCATGAAGGTTGCAGAGGCAGCCCTTGCCCCACTGAGGGAAGCGGGTGTCCGCATCTGCAACTATCTTGACGACTGGCTAATCTTAGCTCACTCACGAGACATGTTGTGTGCTCACAGGGACATGGTGCTCAGGCACCTCAACCACTTGGGACTTCGGGTCCACTGGGAAACGAGCAAGCTCGTCCCGGTTCAGAGCATCTCTTTTCTCGGTATGGAGTTGGACTCTGTTTCAATGAGGTCTCACGCACAGTCAGTGCTGAGCTGTCTGCATACGTTCAGACGGAACACGTTGGTCCCACTGAAATCCTTTCAGAGGCTCCTGGGGCATATGGCATCCTCAGCGATGGTCACGCCGCTTGGGTTGAGACCACTCCAGCACTGGCTACAGACACGAGTCGAAAGACGAGCATGGCACCACGGCACACACCGCATCCTCATCACGCAGGCTTGTTGCCACTCTCTCAGCCCCTGGTCAGACCTAGCGTTGTTATGGGCAGGAGTTCCCCTAGGCCAGGTCTCCAGGCATGTCGTGGTTATGACAGATGCCTCCCAAAGGGGCTGGGGCGCCGTATGTAGCGGGCACTCAGTCGCCTTGGACTGACCCGCGACTGCGTTGGCACATCAACGTTGGCACATCAACCTCGAGTTGCTGGCAGTACTACTTGCCCTGAGGAGACTTTTTCCATTGACCCGGGGAAAGCATGTGTTGCTCCAGATGGACAATACAGCTGCGGCGCCGTATATCAACCGCCAAGGCGGTCTACGCTCTCGCCGCATGTCATAACTCGCCCGCCGTCTTCTCCTTTGGAGTCAGCACTGACTCAAGTTGCTGAGAGCCACTCCCATCCCAAGCTACCTCAAAAGCACAGCGGATGCGCTGTCGCGGCAGGTTACATCCAGGGGAGAGTGGAGGCTCCAGCCCCAGGTGGTTCAGCTAATCTGGAGTCAATTTGGCCAAGCGCAGATAGACCTGTTCGCTTCCCCAGAATGCTGTGTCCGGTGCGTGCTCTTCAATCTACTTGGACCGCATGCAGAGCTTAAGAAGCTGAGCAACTCTTTGTTTGCTTCGGCGGACAGCGGAAGAGAAGCGCTGTCTCCAAAAAGAGGATGGCCCACTGGGTCGTCGATGCCATCACAATGGCATACCACGCCCAGCACATGCCGCCCCCTGCTGGCCTTCAAGCCCATTCTACCAGGGGCGTTGCGGCTTCTTGGGCATTGTCCCACAGCACCTCTCTAGCAGACATATGTAGAGCCGTGGGTTGGGCAACACCTAACACCTTTGTGAGGTTCTATAACCTCAGGGTTGAGCCAGTTTCATCCCGTGTGTTATCAGGTGACACAAACAGGTAAGTTCGGGCAGCTGGCCGGGTGTATCGCTTGTGCATAGCGCCTTTCCCCTCCCATGAGGCGAAGGCCATGCGCTCTTTCCCCAGTTGCGTTCGCAAGAAGTGTGAACTCTGGATGTTCTTCCTCCCTATCACAGCGGTCGTCAAGTCTTCGGAGAGGCTCGCTGCCACTCCGGTGCGGGTGTCACCAGGCCCCCATGGTGAGCTAAGTGCTCCACATGTGCTGGTTGTCCCCTGGGCAAACCTGTGTGATGTATATTCCGCAAAATGGTTACCCTTCCAGTAAACCGCGTCTTCCTTGCACAGATGGCCTTCTGACCTTGGTCGACATGTTTGTAGTTACTCCTCCCCTCTTGGGTTGGATCTACTATAACACCGCTCCACATGATGTGCTTCCGCTCCTAACCGTCAAGATCGTGTGTGTGTTCCACCTAATTAATAAAATTAATATAATCTTGAGGTAACAGTAGATGTTAAAGTGGTGTGCCTTGTGGTCCAGAAGTGAATGTATTCAAAGAAAATTTATATTTATGTGCACATTTTATGTAATTGAAAATAAAGGTGGAAATGAGTCAGAAGATGGATGCTAAGATAATTGTCCCTGGAGAGAAGAGAAGTTTGTGAGCCTTTATGTTCTCTCTAGTGGTTATCGCATACAACTGTAAATTGTGAAGCTCCTGTCACTCCATTTAGGAATACTAGAGGGCGCCAAACCCCTACAAGAAAGTGAAAACAACAACCTTGTTTCAAGTTGACAGTAATTTTCTATCATTTTGAAGGACTTTGTTTAAAGTGTTGTTGCCCATTAGAAAGATTATATAGCTTTTACCAAATTTAACAAAATATGACACTTGTTGCTCTCTCATTGGTGTCAAAATTTGAGTCGTTGTGGTAACAACTATCTGGCTCATGATCTTTATCTTCTCACTTTCCCAAAGCCACATGGCAATCACAGGAGGGAAGCATCACACAGGTCAAAGTCATTACCCTCAGTGCTGAAACACACACCAGTGAGACACTTACAATGGAAGTGAATGGGGCCTGTCCGTAAACGTTAACATTCTTCAAAAGTTTTAAAAGTATTGCCACAAGACAATATGCACATTAACATGATTTTAGTGTGATAAAATCACTTACTAGCATTAGTAAATTAGGCTATATGCAATTTTACAACTTTGATGACAACATATATAAAAATATTTCTTTATTATTTTTTATTTTTGTTAATCAACATTATTTCACAAATGCTGTAAATTGTGTTTAACTTATATTGCACCTGGAATATTCCTTTGATTGGGCTGTATAACAGCATTTCATTACCATTGGGTACATATTCATTCTTTGTTTGTTTGTTTAAAATCTGTTTATTTTGCCAGAACAGAAACTATAAAAACTGAAATGATCTGGCCATTGATTTAAATTTTGATTAACATTTAAAGCATGTAAAATGTAATATTATCACACACACACACACACACACACACATTGGTCATTGATCATTATGAGGACTCTCCATAGATATAATTATTTTTATACTGTACGAACAAGAGATTCTATCCCCTAACACTACCCCTAACTCTCACAAAAGACATTCTACATTTTCAATAAAACACAGTTTTGTATGTTTTTTTTAAGCAATTTGAATTATGGGGACACTAGAAATGTCCTCGCAAACCACATTTATATCATAGTACCGATGTAAAATGTCCTCGTAAACCACTAAAACATTACCCCCCACGCACCCACGAACGCACGCACGCACAGTGATACACGCCCATGCAAAACTTGTTGACACAGTGCGGTGTGCTGTGCAATTGATAAGTTGGGTCACTACGGTGTTCTGAGTGGTTGCTAGATAGTTGCTTACTGGCCTAAATCAAATGTGGGTTGCTAGGGTTTTCTGGGTGGTTGCTAGGTAGTTGCTTACTGGCCTAAATTAAAAGAGCCCACCCCAAGTCTACTTTAATGTAAGTCTGTGGAATTTTTTCACTCCTTTTATTGTCTGCCAGGAAGAAAATTGCTTTTGAAAAAATTGCTTTTGAAAAATAGCCCAGAGCATTCTTCGGTCAGACGCGAATGCTGAGCATCCATGAACAGGACGCGCAATACAAATCTCTTCATCGGCAGAGTGCTTGAGCACTGAAAGTGCACAGCCCGATTTTTCTAACCACGCATCTTTGAATGGCTAAAATGTGCATGCTCCTGGAATTATTTGCACTACTTAGTGGGTCCACAAGGGGGCAAAATTCACGTTTGAGTCGTTGCTGTTCTGTAGAAATTACTAGAAGAAGATTCTAAATGGTAAACAACATAAGACAAAGGTGGAAACAACAACAGTGGATGTGCACGCCAAGAACGCGTGTGTAAGGAGGTCAGGAGCTACCTGTAATTGTTTATCTCCTGTCTAAAGGAGTACTATATGGGTCTGAATTAATGAATATAAATACAGGGTCTCGTAGTAGGCGTGGTGTGCACCTGTACAGAGGGTTTTAAGTTTAAGTAATATAAATCATGATGCTTGCCTCACTGACACAAAACCACAGCAAAAAGTTTAAGTAAAAACTTTAGGTTGGCTTGAGAAAGCCTAGCATGAAAGTTTGAAGTAGATGTAAAAGTTTGAAGATTGAAGGTTTTAAGTTTGATGTATTAGTAGTTTTCAAAGTTCAAAGTTTAAAGATTATAAGACCATTCAGTCTTTCAAATAGAATAGATAGATAGATAGATAGAGTATGACCGATAGATAGATAGATAGATAGATCGATCGATCGATCGATCGATCCTTGCTACCCTGAGTCCAATGAACAAAACCAGAAGTCTTTATGTTGTTCTGGTATGTGTGAGATATGTGATTTGTTACTTGGTTGCTAGGGTAACCCCATCTGGTTGAAAGGCAATAACCACGATGATACTTATCAAGGCTTCTTGCCATCCTGAGTGAAATAAGTCAACCCGTAAGTCTCTACAATTTTTTGGGGCAAAGATATGTGATTTGTTACTTGGTTGCTAGGGTAAACATATCTGGTTGCTTGGCAGTTACCAAGGTGATACTCAAAAAAAGTTTGAGAAAGCTAACTGGGGAAAATATACAATAATGAGTGAGGAAGGAATGAAAATGATCAGGATTAATGAAGGCAAAGATATTGAAAGGATAAATATAGAATTAGTTTCAGTGATACAGAATGCTGCAAAAGAATGTATCCCAAAAAGGAAATGAAAGAGGAAATAGTTCCATGGTGGAATGAGAAGTGTACAATAGCAGTCAGAAAGAAAAGGAAAGCATTTAAAATATTGACGAAAACACGTAATTGGGAACATGTGATAATATATAAGAAAATTCAAGCAGAAACAAGGAAAATTATAAGGGAAGTAAAGAGAGAATACTGGAGATCATTTTGTGAGGACATTGGTAAAAATACTCCAGTTGAGGAAGTGTGGAACATGATTAAAAAGATGAGATGAATTAGGAAAGAATATGAATATCCAGTATTAAGTGTGGATGAGGAAAATGCAATAAGCAACAAAGAAAAAGCAGAAATGTTCCTGAAAGAGGTTTTAAAAATAAATAGTTCGGATAACTTGACAAAGGAGAGTAAGGAAATGAGGGAGAAGCTTCTGAGGAAGCATCCAGATATATCGGAAAGGAGGAGGGCAATGGATGGTTTATTGGATTTTCCGTTTTCATTCCCTGAATTAAAACAAGCATTAAAAAAATGAAAGTAACAACCCCAGGACAAGATGAAATAAGTTATATTATGTTAAAAAAGTTAAGTGAAGAATCACTTGTAGAAATATTAATGTTTTATAAGAGAATATGGGAAGAAGGGATTTTACCTCAGAGATGGAAGGAAGCTTTAATTATTCCTATAAAGAAACCAGGTAAAGAACCAGATGTACCTCTAAATTACAGACCAATAGCTTTAACCACCCATTTATGCAAATTAATGGAAAAAAATTATTACTGACAGGCTAATGTATCATTTGGAGAAAATTCTGTTCTTTCATATCAAAGTGGATTTAGATGCGGAAGGGGAACGATGGATTCAATAGTGAGTTTGGAATCAGATTTAAGGAAAGTCTTGATAAATAAAGAAACAGTAGTAGCAGTTTTCTTTGATATTGAAAAGCGTATGAAGGAAGGTTTGCTGATAAAATTAGATCAGATTGGAATAGGTGGAAGGTTATATAATTGGATTAAAGGTTTTTTAATTGAAAGAAATATAAAAGTGAATATTGGAGAGTATATATCAGGGAAAGGTCTGATTGAGAACGGGACCCCACAGGGTAGTGTTATAACGCCCGGTCCCATATTTGGCTAATCAAGCCACTAAGAGGGTTATAGGCCGACCGCGGACGATGTGCGGGAGAGAGAGATCGTTCACGGACATGTCCGTTGTCTTATGTGTTTATATTTTGAGTTCTCCATTAAACCTTTAGTTTATATGTTAAGCCGGTTTCTCGCCTCTTCCTTGCCCGTGAACTTGATCTTTGTTACAATGACGTATTTGCAACAATAGATATTCATGTAGGAAAATCATTGTTTGCAGATCATGGAGCTCTCTGGATTAGAGGAAGAAATGTGGATTATATTGTGGTTAAAATGCAATCCGCTTTAAATAATGTTGGGAAATGGTCTTATAAATGGGGATTTAAATCCTCTGTGGAGAAAACTAAACATATTTTATAAAGTTAAGTAAGTTAAGTAGAGATATGAATCTAAAATTATATAATAAAGACTTAGAACAAGTTAAAGTGATAAGATTTCTAGGAATGTGGTTTGACTCGAAAATGACGGAGTACTCACATAAATAAGACGGAAGAAGATTTTAAACGTAATGAGGTGTGTTTCAGGTCGGGAATGGGGGGGGGGCTGATAGAATGGCACTGAAAACCATTTTTTCTGCAAAGATAAGAGCAATAATAGACTATGTATGTATGGCTTATGGATCAGTATCTAAATCACAATTAGGAAAACTAGAGAGAATCCAGTCACAGGCATTAAGAACTTGATGTGGATCTTATCCTTCTTCTCCGGTAGCAGCATTACAGGTGGAGACGGGAGAGATGCCGATCCACTTAAGAAGGAAGCAACTGATATTGACATACTGGGCAAACTTAAAAGGTCAGAATGATAATCACCCTGCAAAAACGGTAATAGAGGCATGTTGGAAACATGGGAAAGTGAAAATTCATAGTTTTAGCTGGATTATTAAGGATTTAGTGCAGAATATGAAATTAAACAAGTACAATGTTATTACCATCAATACCTCTATGGATCTTACCACAGCCAATAGTTGATTTATTCCTATTAGACGCAAGACAGAATAAAGGTCAAAGTGCATTAGAGGCAGAATCAACAAGGGAGTATATATGGACTGAGTATGAATGGTTTATACCAGTTTATACAGATGGATCTAAAGATCCAGGGAACGGTCAAGTGGGGGTAGCGTACGTCATCCCAAGATTGAAAGTGGCAGAAGGAAAAAGGGGTATCAGGTAAAGTTTCGGTGAATTACTTGCAACTAACAAATGAAAGATATGGGATTAAACAAATCTCTCATATGTTCAGACTCAAGCTCTGCCCTGTTATGTCTGGAAACTCAACAGTCTGAAACTAGACAAGATATATTGATAGAGATTCTTCAGATATTATATATAATGCAGCAGACACATAAGACAGTTCAGTTTTTATGTGTTCCAGCTCATATTGGAGTATCAGGAATGAGGAAGAAGATAAATTAGCAAAACAAGTAATGGCAAAGGAAAATATAGACATGTATATAATGTATAGTAAGTCAGAAATCAAATCAATAATAAAAAAAGGAGTTCAATAAAATATGGCAATAAACAGAAAGAAGAAGAAGAAGAAGAAGAAGAAGAAGAGAACACGGTTGATGAAGCCGATTCTGTTGTGCCGCCTAAAAATCCCTAAAACAGAAAAAAAACAAAAATAGAAATTATTTCAGAAATAAGAGAGAGAAAGATTTGAAAATATTGTGGATTTAACGTTATTGAGTCAAACGATCGTGAGTGAGTGCTCACTCGGATTCAACAACAGAAAAAAAAAACTTCTTAACTGGATTTTTTGCTCTTCAGGAAACTTTCTTTCAATTAAATCAAGTTCTCTTGGTAAGTGAAACTAAAACTATCTCATCTATTGAGATTTTGTTTAAATATTTGTTAATTGTTGTTTAAATCTTAAATGTTGCTGTGTTATACGCAGGTATATGTAAAAGGTGTATAAAAGCCAATTTTGGGTTCAAAGAAAGAGAAGATAATGAGAATGTGTCATAATGAAAGGAAAGATGTAATATTTAAAAGTTGAAAGTTACTTTGAAGAGTTTTATAAGTGTTATTACAAGTATTTGCACGTGTATTTGAGTATTTGAGTGCACACGTGCTGCGGGTGATGAGGCCCAATATATATCATTTGAATATATATCGATTTATATTAATGTGATCTTAGCACGTTAATGTCAGATGAAAAAAAGGAAGTAAAATATGTGTAATGTTACTTTATTTGCAAGTTGATTGTTGTAATGTATATAATGCATTGAGTATCCAATTGTGTTTTTGACCTTGTCTTTTGCAGCATAGTTATGACACAACATACATTATTATCAAAAAAGATTTATGAAAGAAAGCGGAACATTTAATATTATAGTTATACATTTGTAAAAAGATATGTAAATAAACAAATACATTTAAGGCATCTACTTAATGCCACCTGCAGTAGTGATGGGTCGTTCATGAACATGTCGGCTCTAAGAGCTGAATCTATTTGTAAAAATATTTAAAAAATGAATAGAATTAACAAATTCAAAGAACTAAAAAATAAATAAAACAATATAGGCCTAAATGCTCAAACACACACACATTTGTACTGACTGTCTGCTCAGACTAACATCCTCACCTGTTGTTACTGTCAATCAGACATGCAGTGTCAACCAATGAACCAAAAGGCATGAGAGAGGGCGGAGCCAACTAAATATGTTGTTCAGATTGTATTTGTTTATTGTATTTTGTATTTGTTGCTCTTTGTTTTTATACATTAAAAAAGTATACTTTAAATGAACGTGTAATAGCATCCTCCTTTTTTACATTTATTTCAATTTGTGGGATGCTGCAGTTTTGCAAATTGTTATTTATTTTTCATTGATATGGAGCAATATTCTTTTATCAGTACCGCCACTCCCTACACATTTACATTTATGCATTTGGCAGATGCTTTTATTCAAAGAGTCTTACAGAGCCCTTTCTACAGGGACAATTCCCCTGGAGCAACATGGAGTTAAGTGCCTTGCTCAAGGACACATTTTTGGTGGCTGTGAGATCAAACCAACAACCTTCTGCTTACCAGTTCAGTGCTTTATCTCACTACGTCACCACTACCTACATGCATACTACGCAGTCTGCGTAGGGCACCAACTCCCTAGGGGGTCACCATCTTACCCTAGGAGGGCACCAGAAAGTCCACCGGCTGCCCTTACACGCACGTTATATGTTATTCAAGGACCCGAAAGCAGTTGCAGAACATAGACGATCGCTTCACGCTCATATCACGTGAATATGTCCAGATTCTCTCTTGAAAGAAAGGCAGACAGATAGTGATGATGCACGGCCATCACTGATTCAGCTGATCAGCAGGAGATTGAAATAAAGTGGAGCTAGAGACGCCAGTTCGAGAGAGAGAGAGATGCTCACATTTATATCATTAAACCTTTATGTTGACTGTTCAGCCAGTTCCCGCATCCTCCTTGCCCGTCCTTAAAATGTTACAGTGGTTCCAAAACCTGGGAGGGAGGAGGGATGCGCTTTTGTTGAGTCCACTGGAACAGACGCACGAACAGACCGCTGCTGACCACCAAAGAAGTGGTCTACCAGGGGCCGGAGGACTCGCTGCCGTCTGACGGGAGAGGAGCAAGCTGGCTTCTGCCAGAGGGTGGAGGACTGGGCAACAGTGCATACTTTCCCTCTGCTAACAGGGAGAGACCGGTGGTGTCCCGGCCTAAAACAGGCGGGTGAGGAGTGTGACGAGGAGGCGGGAGTGGCCATGATGATGCACGGCTGGATTGGCGAGAGAGTGAGAAAGTGGAGCCAGAGATGCTGTTTTACACTAGTTTTTTAGCCCTACAGTTCAGAGACTAGCGACATCAAGCGATAAATTCGCTGCATGTGTGTACGTGGCTAGATGAGGAGGCATGACGAATAGTGGCGCAATGCTCCAGATAGCGCTACGAGTCTGCTCTGGCAGCGAGGTAGAGAGTGAAATTTGCATAAGCGATCACATGCCGGAACCGGATTGGTTCGTGAGTGCTTTATGGACCACAAACTGTTGGAGAAGGAGATCAGCTTCTTTCAAAAATAGCATTCAAGCTTCTATCCTTGTTTTATTTTGCTAAGTCGAGTGAAGAGGCCAGTTTTCTGTTAAGTAACATACTTTGAATTCAGTGTTAATTGCACTATAATTAAGTTTATACTGTGAATGCACAATTTGCTTACATGTGAGAAGTTTATACTGTGAATTAAAGTTTGCACATACTGTGAAAGTTCAAGAGAAAAAGGGAGTTTTTTATATTGACTATCCAGTGTAAGTGTATACATTGACATTGAGTGATACATTGACATTGAGTTTATTCTTTGAATTTTGCACTTGAGTTCTGTGAGTGTGTATGTGTTGAAGCATATTTGAATATATTCACAAAGTAACATCACTCTTAGAAATATTGGTAACACTTTAGATTACAGCCCGCAATTTACAGCGTATCTTTGTGTAATGACAGTGTACCTATAATTGACTTTGTGGGTATAAAGGAACAATATTTAAAGTTTGATGGATAAAGGTGTAACAACCTGGAAAATTACAAATAATTTATACTGTATTTTATAACTAAGGGGTAACTATTCTAACATTATGTGGTATGTATGACCTACTATGCAAAACAGCAATCTTACATTTGCGAGCAATTTAGCAAGAACTCTAAACATTAAAATGATGGGGTTTTGTTGTTGTATGTGCGCTTTGTTTGTCAGAGGCTCTACATCATATTCTCTAATGCTTTACTCTCAGTGTGTTGCTTGTAATTATTCAATAAAAAACAAATGTTGAAGAGTTAAAGTGTGTCCCCTGTCTATCAGTGTCTTGACTTTTCAAAAAGTAATTTGTAAAACTGCTTGAAAAACATATACAAAACATGTATACATATCTGTCTTCTGATTTAAATCTTGAAGTCTGTCCCAAATGCAAGCTTTTATAACTCATGCACTGTCATGGCTAACTAGTGTCCCATCTGTCTGCATTTACCAAAGTCTGGACTCAGAGGAAGACTACGGTACTATGACTTAAGGTGCAATTTGGGACAAGGCCAATGTGATTTTTAAATGGCAAAAGGCTGTTATTTAATTAAATATGTAATCTGTATGTGTCTTGCATTACAAAGTGAATTAGCGATCTGCTCGTGTCTTCACAAGTACTTGAGCGCAGTATTGGACTCGAATCCGATACCAGTATTGGGACTTCCCTACTAAAGTATTTGTCAGGTCTGGGAGAAAGGACTCAATCACAGGGCATGGGATGAGTGAAGGAACTTTATTACAGGAATATATTGCCTATAAATACATGAAAGTATATATGAAGCAGGTGAAACAAATACACAGTCATGGTCTAACAAGGGGTGTGACCCAGCGGTATGAGCGTTATTTTATCTAGAGAAAATTCTCATTGAAAAATCATATGAAAACAACTTTAATCAGACAGCTGATAACTTTTAAAACTGTGTGTAATAACTGTGATCCTCTTTTAGTTGAACATTAAAATGAATATTGCTGTTCACAGATGTACTTTTTCTTGTATTCGCAAGAGGCATCAAACCAAGAGTGTAAAATGTAATGCTCATCTCCCAAACGAGCACAGTCTAAAATGTAACGCGTATAACCCAGACAAGCACAGTGCTCTCCTAAAGGATTATGTCCCCTCCAGTTGTCCGGTTCTCTTGACCACGGAGACCATCTGTGCCAGAACCTTTAAATGCAGAAACAGACTGTCAATGGAGATAACATTTTCAATCACAACAATATTTAGCAGAAAACAGATGCAGTTTCCAGAAATCTTGTGATGGTTTGTTTGAAAACAAAGAGAAATGTTTAAAATAATGTAATAGTTCATAATTTGGAAACACAATATATCTGTGACACAACGTACCGTGAGACCAAAATATATCCGTTTTAAAACATAATATTTTTTATTTTAATACAAAAGTTTAACAGAATTGATTGATGCATGAAAAGACAATAAATGAACAATAAAGCAAGTTTAATCAGTGGTTAAACAAATAGATAAATATTGATGTAAATACAGAAGTCGGGTTTGAATAAAAGAATACAAGATGTATATTTAGAAGTCTATATAGTGTCTACTGTAAGTATGTGTGTAAGCGTCACCTTGGACTTTTGTACTAAAATTAATGAGTTTCTCTGAACAATCTAGTCATGTGTTATTTATTCTAGCAGCATATGAAGAACATGAAACATATTCAAACAAGTGTTGTGCTGTGGTTTTAGGTTCTTAACTTTGACAAATTTTACATATTAGTAAGTGTGGAGTGTACAGGATGTGTTCTTTACAAGCTGAATATACCCTTCACACATCCTCCAGAACACAGTTCCTTCTTCGCCAAAGTTAATAAAACACAATCTCAAAAAGTAAAACTCACAAATGTAAGTAAAATCACACTTTTAGATTTGAATACCTTTGGTGTTGGTTATACTTTATTTTATAGCTCTCTGGAAAAATGGATTCTGATTGGTCAATCGCAGTATTAGGCAGTGAAATAAAAAAGGGTATAAAATAGTGAAATATGTCCTCAGAAACACTGTATAACAGACCAAACAATCTAATTTGTTTGGTTATCTAGATCTTATACTACATATTGTTTCATGTTTTCATCATAACTTTTTTTTTGAAAACCCTAAAACTTTGTTACATTTTAAATGAGAAAAACAAAAAAATGCAACATTGTCTTAGATATTTGGTATAAACGGTATCTGCCTTTTCACTGCAGCGGACAGACAATATAACGGATGTCTATCATTTCCGGTGGAGAGTCGGATGGGGCTGCATAGAGTGCCGAACATCTGCAGAATTATTCAACTGAAATATATAAACTGGTGCGAGACCGTATGTGACTGCCCGCTCGGATGTGATGAAATATCAACAGATTACTTTATACTGAATGCCTACTTTTTGTATATTGGGCGATTGTGAACATGGAAGTCAGAAATAATCATTTACTCTGCAAATATACTGTATCCCAAAAGGCTTCTGCAACAGTAAATGTGTGATTAAATGTACACAGTAGTTGTCATTTAATTCTACACAAACAAAACTGACATATTTGAAATCACTTCTTTGAATTTCTATTTACTGTATTTATTTTTTTCGAATATATCATAACTACAAAACGGTATTTACAATAAATAATGATAATAAAAATACATACTTTTTTATATTAATCATGAGCTTAATTGAATTAATTTACTCAACAAAATCACACATGATATCAAGGTTGATTACATTTACTAGCACTTGACACATGTGCAGATTACATTACTGATGGCATTAGGAAGTGGAATCGAGCTTGATATCATGATCGCCACAAAGAATGACAAAGATTTACAGTATAGTGTAAAAGGAGATATAATTTGGTGTGTTTTCACCCACAATTGATTGGATCGCATCAGAAGGCATGGAATAAACCACTAGATTTGTATGAATTACTTTTATGCTGCCTTCATGTGCTTTTTTGCTACTTCAAAGTTTTGGCCACCATTCACTTGCATTGTATGTTCAAACAGATATCATATCTCCATTAAAATGTCTGTTTGTGTTCTGCTGATGAAAGAAAGTCATACGAGTTTAGGTGTGAATAAATGATGAGAGAATCGTCAGTTTTAAGCTGAACTATTCCTTAAGACAGAAAGCAAAACAACAGAGTTCTTACTCTACTCCTGTTTCAATGAGAGTTTGGTTATTCGCCCAAATCCACTGTCCCTCTGTGTCTTGATCATTCAAACCAATCCAGTGATTCTCTCGAATTTTAGAGACCAGAAAATCCTAATGTAAAAAAAGTACTTTTAACTGTATTGCAGTTAGTCAAACAAAAAAAAGTTTGTATCCTTCTTTATAATGCATGTAAACAATAAACAGAAGCCACTTGAATTTGATTTCAGACTCACCTGAACTGCTTTACTGTCTATTATGACCTGATGAGCTTGTAATGCTGCACACGAATCACGACTCTCAAACCATGTCTGCTTTACATCGGAGAAGAAGTAGCACTTTCCACTATATGCTGTCCAGCCCTCCTTGCAGAGTTTGCACGGACCATTGAATTCTGAAGCAAATAATTATGAAAAAATGTATATCTATAACAAAAAGACAAACCTACCTGACTTCAGACTATTTTATTTTTAACCCTCAAATGATACTGTAAGTAGGACCCAGTTGTCTAATTTTAAGACATGGCTTAAAACACTCAAGTTGTGATATGGATTACTTTTATGCTGCCTTTATGTCCTTTTTGGAGCTTGAAATATTTTGACTTACATTGTAAGGACAAAAACACCTCATATATTCTTTAAAATATCTTAATTTGTGTTCCACTGAAGAAAGAAAGTCATGAGAGTTTGGGATGGCATAAGGATGAACAGATGATTAGAGAATTATAATTTTTAGGTGAACTGTTCCTTCAAAACATACAGAATGCAGAATATTGACCAAAGAAAGCAGCGGCCACAAACAGTCACTCGTGGAATACTAGACTTGTTTATAGGATGGATGTTACTAACAGGATAGTTCACCTAAAAATTAAAATTCTCTCATCATTTTCTCACCTTCATTCCATCCCAGATGTGTATAACTTTCTTTCTTCAGCTGAAGACAAAAGAAGATTATTTAGAAAAATATCTCAGCTCTGTGGATGAGAGACAGATCAATATTTATGTCTTTGGCTTTTTTATTGTGAATCTCCACTTTATGACAAAGCATTTGTGTGAAGGCGTCTCAACGCCGTCACAGCAGGAAAAACTGTTATTTTTGCCTGTAAATATTGTTGTCATGACGAGTACATACAGTATCTCTGATGAGCTATTCAAGAGATTGGACAGATTTGCATGTTGAGAAACTCTCAAGTGAGATTGTGAGTGCGCATGTACTCTGTATGAACACGTGCGCAGACCGACTGCCGCTCACATAACATCAGCCATGCTTAGATATTATTTGTTGTTTTTATTTACTTATTTGTATAACATCCTTTTGCAGTTATATTCCCTCTCTATCATGATTCAGTAATGTAGAGAACTAGCATAAATCCTCACAATTCATAGATTTGATAGGCTGCTGATATATATTTTTAATGATTATAACATAACAGGGGCCGCGTGTTGAGTAGCGCTGTGATAGAGCATAGTGCCAGCTACACCATTTTGAAAAAGGTGTCTGCTGAATCTAAAACTGTATTACAGAAAGTAGAATAATTCACTCACCAGTGCAAGAGGAGAGACATTCTTCAACTCTGTGGTACTTGGCTAAAATCTCTTTCTCAGAGTCTGATACACAAGACTTGTTCACTTTGATAGAAAAGAAAGTAATTATAAATGAGTTTAGTTCATCAGTCAATGTTTTTGTTGACATATTTTAATTATCTTTAAATATCATATACAGTGGTGTGAAAAAGTGTTTGCCCCCTTCCTCATTTCCTGTTCCTTTGCATGTTTGTCACACTTAAGTGTTTCGGAACATCAAACCAATTTAAACAATAGTCAAGGACAACACAAGTAAACACAAAATGCAATTTGTAAATGAAGGTGTTTATTATTAAAGGTGAAAAAAAATCCAAACCATCATGGCCCTGTGTGAAAAAGTGATTGCCCCCCTTGTTAAAACATACTATAACTGTGGTTGTCCACACCTGAGTTCAATTTCTCTAGCCACACCCAGGCCTGATTATTGCCACACCTGTTCACAATCAAGGCATCACTTAAATAGGAGCTGCTTGACACAGTAAGGTCCACCAGAAGATCCTTAAAAGCTACACATCATGCCGAGACACAAAGAAATTCAGGAACAATTGAGAAAGAAAGTAATTGAGATCTATCAGTCTGGAAAGGGTTATAAAGCCATTTCCAAAGCTTTGGGAATCCAGCGAACCACAGTGAGAGCCATTATCCACAAATGGCGAAGACATGGAACAGTGGTGAACCTTCCCAGGAGTGGCCGCCCGCCCAAAATTACCCCAAGAGCGCAGCGACGACTCATCCAAGAGGTCACAAAAGACCCCACAACAACGTCCAAAGAACTGCGGCCTCACTTGCCTCAGTTAAGGTCAGCGTTCATGCCTCCACCATCAGGAAAAGACTGGGCAAAAATGGCCTGCATGGCAGAGTTCCAAGGAGAAAACCACTGCTGAGCAAAAAGAACATCAAAGCTCGTCTCAATTTCTCCACAACACATCTTGATGATCCCCAAGACTTTTGGGACAACATTCTGTGGACCGATGAGACAAAAGTGGAACTCTTTGGAAGGTGTGTGTCCAAGTATATCTGGCGTAGAAGGAACACTGCATTTCATAAAAAGAACATTATACCAACAGTAAAATATGGTGGTGGTAGTGTGATGGTCTGGGGCTGTTTTGCTGCTTCAGGACCTGGAAGACTTGCCGTGATAAAAGGAACTATGAATTCTGCTGTCTACCAAGAGATCCTGAAGGAGAATGTCCGACCATCTGTTCGTGTACTCAAGCTGAAACGAACTTGGGTTCTGCAGCAGGACAATGATCCTAAACACACCAGCAAGTCCACCACCGAATGGCTGAAGAAAAACAAAATGAAGACTTTGGAGTGGCCTAGCCAAAGTCCTGACCTGAATGTTGAGGTATGACCTTAAAAAGGCCGTTCATGCTCGAAAACCCTCTAATGTAACTGAATTAGGACAATTCTGCAAAGATGAGTGGGCCAAAATTCCTCCAGGACGCTGTAAAAGCCTCATTGCACGTTATCGCAAACGCTTGGTTGCAGTTGTTGCTGCTAAGGGTGGCCCAACCAGTTATTAGGTTTAGGGGGCAATCACTTTTTCACACAGGGCCATGATGGTTTGGATTTTTTTTCACCTTTAATAATAAACATCTTCATTTACAAATTGCATTTTGTGTTTACTTGTGTTGTCCTTGACTATTGTTTAATTTGGTTTGATGTTCCGAAACACTTAAGTGTGACAAACATGCAAAGGAACAGGAAATGAGGAAGGGGGCAAACACTTTTTCACACCACTGTATATACTTACTCTGACCTGGCATCAGTTGTGAAACATTATGCTGGTCATTCTGAGTGTCACACAAGGTGGATTTACCAGCATCTATTTGATAATAAAAAAACAAATAGGTATGGCAGCACAAGCAAAATCCAAGTTTTGTGGCTTTTGTCCATTTCTATCACCTATGATATGGTGAATGTTGAAATCAAAATACACAAGATACGTATACTCACAAAGGAAACCGCAGACGCCTCCGAGAGCAAAAGCCAGTGACACACCGAGAACTATTAGAGGAACTATAATCCACTTAAAGGAGGCGACTTCTCTCTCACACTGAACTGTGGGTTTACCTGTGATTATAAAATGTAATGACTGAATTCATATGCACAACATTGATTGCAATCCTGTTCACATTTTAAATACAATGAAGTTTTCAACTTGAAAACTTCAGTGTCATGGTTTTGTATTTAAACAAACCTTTTCTGTATTTTAAATTGTCATATTCCCTGTTGTCTTTTGTTTTTGTGCTATTATGTTGAAATTCTTGTTTAGTTCCTGTTTCCTGTTAGTTTTTGTAGTCCTATGTAGTTTTTTTCTTTGATTGTTTCCCCAGGTGTTCCTTGTATATTTAAGCCCTTGTTTCCCCAAGTTAGTTTGTCAGTTCTTGCATGTATTGTTTATCCTCTGTGCTTGGTTCCTGTGTTTTAGTTTTAGTTTAATTCTGAGTAAGCTTGTTTATTTTGATGTTAAATAAAGCTGTGTTTAGATCCTACTTCCTTGCCTGCCTCGTCACATTAATATGCTATGAATATGAGTAATCCCAGCAATAAAAGCAAACAACTAATTATACAATAAGTTACAGTTGAGAATGTAATGATACACTATAAAGTGCTTCAGTAGCAATGAACTATATACATGAAACAATTAAACATATTACAGTTTACATAGAAAGACAGACAAAATGGCAAACATCAACTTATTTACACTGAGCAACAGAAAGCTGACTGCTGTGCCAGCCTTTAACACAGATAGAAACATGCAGGAAGTTACAAAACCACAAACTCTGAAAGTGTGATGACATTTTACAAAATGTTTTATATCAAGCAAAAATGAAAAAGACATTTGAATATATGGTATAGGTGTGGTGTTTTCTATCTTTTATTACACCTGCCGATTTAAAAGAGCAGCATATACTCAAACAGTTCTGTTATATAAATGCAATAAAACAGTGAGGACGTTTCATGTATTACTGCCATTTTGGTGCATCTATACATCATTTTTGCTTCACACTCACAACCGTACACATCATTAAACTATATAATGTTAGAATTACAACCTACTAGAACTAAAATAAATACACTTTTTAATCCAAAATGTGTCATTAATAAACATTTAAATGATTGTATTGTTGCATTGATAATCAAATGTGTTGTTAAACATATACAGTGTCAGTCATGCAAACATAAAACACCATCAGGGTAGCACATGTGACCCTAAAATTGTGCAATAAACACCAAAACCTCAATGTACTGATACATACTGCTATAAAAAAAAAATAAGAAGAAAGAAAATGATTTAAATCAAATGTGATGGGTCAAGCATGGACTTGTGGGGATGTCTGATATATTTGATTTGTTTCCACTGTAGTATTAACAATAGTTTAATGTAAAAGTATTTATAATGTTTTAATAAACATAATATGCATTTTTACTTTTAAGAAAATCACAAATCCATTCTTACCTTGAAAATGGGAGTGCTTGTTGTTTGAAGATTGAATGCCGATTCCGATGGTGGAATTTTCGTAGATGTGTTCCATTTTACTAACCTTGAAAAATCTGAGACCTGTATGTGTGTGACTGTAAAAGAAGGAAGTTAACAGTAACTGACAATTATTAAAATAGACATCATCTCATTTTGGTCTCATTTTAATAGACTTTTTGGTCTATTTTAGAGCATGTGTAGGGGAGTATAGGAAGTGGTCACAGACTCAGTGGTGTGCATTGGACATAAATAAATAAAAAAAAAGAGCCAATGTATGTATGTGGCAGTTGTGCTGGCAGTGGAGTATTGCTATATACAGTGTTATTTGGGTTTCCACAGTCTGCAGGATTTAATTCACAAAATAATCTAATGACAAAAAATGACAAAAAAAAAAGAAAAAAAAAAAAGACTAAAACAGTAATTGGAGTGGGGTGGCTAATGGGGTGGCTAATGGGGTTCATAGTGGCTTCGGCCACCCCTGGCCACCCCCTAGTTCTGCCACTGTACAACCTGCCACCTGTCTAGGACAGGACCAGAGTATAGCAGCCAGTTGGAAAACAAGTAAAAGAATAAGACATGCAGAAGAGGAAGATGTGACTTGGAAAAGGACATGCAAAGATCAGACCCAAACCAGTGTTGGAATCACCACTAAAATGATAATTCTTCATCATTTACTCACACTACTGTCATCACAAACTTTCTTCTGCGGAGCACAACTGAAAATATTTCAAAGGAGATATGAGGTGTTTTTGCCCATACAATGCAAGTCAATATAGTCCAAATATGGTTCAAGCTCCAAACAGGACATAAAAGCAGCACAAAAGTAATCCATACGACTTGAGTGGTTTATTCCATGTCTTCTGCAGTGATACGACTGGTTTTAGGTGAGAAACGGAATAAAATGTAACTCCTTTTTGACATCTGTAATCTCCTTGGGACAATCACAATTCGAATCTCGGATCGGTGACGGAGTTAGGGGGTGGCTTGGGGTGGCCGTGGCCACCATGGTCCGAAGCCACGGCCACCCCATTGGCCACCCCACTCGCAATTGCTGTTTTAGTAATTTTTTGGTCAATTTTTGGCACAATTTAGTTATTTAGAGGTGAAATCATCTCTGTACAAATGAACATACTTAACCAAGGTCACCAAACCACTCCGTCCCAGGTGTCATTTTATCCACTCTTGTGACACTTTATCCTAATGAACTAAGCTGCTTTTCTTGAATGTGATCTTCTTTAGTGCATTCGTTTTTGATTATGGAGTTTCTGGCTTGTTTATTTTGGGTCTCCTCTGTCATTTTGGAGCTGTGGAGCTGTCCGTGGTGCTGCTGTTTCATTGCTTTCAACACTTTGGCAACAGTTTGGTGAGGGCCCTTTTCTGTTTCAGCATGACAATCCTCCTGTGCACAAAATGAGGTATATACAGAAAGTGTTTATTGAGTCTGAAAACTTGAATGTCATTTGTTCATTGGACATTTCAATTGGAATGAATATTTAGAGGTACTAAACGCTGTTATGCATAATTATAAGGCTTATTTTGTAGAAATGGAGCAATTGGGAGCAATACATGCATGTGCGTGTGTGGTGGTGGTGGTGTGCCTTTAACCTTTGTGTTGCGTTCGTTTTGTGCAAACACATTTTGAGTTCCTGGATAAAAATTATTGCTGATAAATCTGTCGTATTGCACATATTAAGATATTGTATTAGATCTTTTTATCAGCTTCTTTATTAGTAATTATGTATATATATATATATATATGTTCAAAAAAAGATGTCATTGTGACATGTCATTCATAAGTTTTTAAAGACTTAATAGGAAATCACATATTCCTATTTTATTATTTTATTTATATATTTCAAGTTAAAAATGACTTCTAAAGGTGTATGAAGCACACATGCAGAATAAAGCACATCTTAAGAAATATGTCACTTTATATGACAAATAATCGTGAAAGCCCATAAAAAGACAACTAATCATCAAAATCACAATTATTTGTTTGACAATTAATCATCAGCCAAATTTCATAATCGTGACAGTCCTAATTGACTCCTGAACACTTAATGTTTCTGTATTTTGCAGTCTAATACATTTATTTCCAATGGCGGTCATTTTTGACCGGGAACACAACAAGTGCAACAAAGTTAAATAAAACAAACAAAGGAATTTCCTATAAATTCTGAGTAATATCCCACACAAGCACATGATTTCTGTCTCTTCGGTTATCTGGTTCTCTTGAACCTGAATGATTTGTCTACCAGAACCTTTGGAGGCAGAATCAGGAAGTCATGGGATGTAAGATTTTCAGAATCCTTGATTTTACATGTTTGCATGTGTTAATATAATCTTGAGGTAACAGTAGATGTTAAAGTGGTGTGTCTTGTGGTCCAGAAGTGAATGTATTCAAAGAAAATGTATATTTATGTGCACATTTTATGTAAATGTAAATAAAGGTGGAAATGAGTCAGAGGATGGATGCTTAGATAATTGTCCCTGGAGAGAAGAGAAGTTTGTGAGCCTTTATGTTCTCTCTAGTGGTTATCACATACAACTGTAAATTGTGAAGCTCCTGTCGCTCCATTTAGAAATACTAGAGGGCGCCAAACCCCTACAAGAAAGTGACCGCAACAACTGACCTTGTTGTGATAATTTTGTTGTTGTGAATGTTGTGGGGAAAAAAACATGATATGGAATAAAAATGGTCCTTTATTACATCTCTAAAGTTAGATGTTCAAGTTACTCATTCAATCATTTTCTTACACTTTGTTTAAAGTGCTGTTGCCCATCAGGAAGATTATATCGCTTTTACCAAATTTAACAAAATATGACACTTGTTGCTCTCTCCTTGGTGTCAAAATGTGAGTCGTTGTCAAAACAAATATCTGGCTCAATTGTGAACTTTGGCACTGATGGCCCAATGATAAGTGTAGATTGAACTCCCCAAGCCTCTCAACTGGGAAAATAATCAACATAACGCTTCAAAAATAAGTTACATTCTACATAATTTCATGCATCAAAAACGTCATGAGTAAAAAGAGATGTAAGAACTCTTCTTGTCAGCAAGTTAGTGCCGTTTTTTGACAGTAAATGTGATTTGTCATTGCAAGTTACTAATATGCCTGCAGCTTTATCTAGAACCTTACTGTGACCCCAATACATTAAAATAAACATGAATAATTTACTATCCTTAATTAACTTTAACAGAGACATGTGAGGGGCTTAACTACAACAATAGAAACATCAGTCCAATTTTGTAAATATTCATTATATATTGGTTTCGTGTTGAGATACATTTTAAACTCTTACATTAACATGATTAGTGTGGTGTGTTACTGTTTTCATGCCCAAACGTTGTTGGGTGGGGGGTTTGTTTCCATTGTTGATGGTTTTTTGCCAAATTAGATCGTGCAACCTTAAAGCCCCCCAGTCAAAAACTAGAACACTAGCAATCCGAGCTGTGGACCAACATTTAAAATACAACATATTATACTGGTAACCAGCTATGCTGTTTTATTTAGTTTGGTTGTTACTTTTCAGCAGAGATCACAACTGTAGTTTGAAAGATGTAGAAGTAGCTGCATTAGTGACCTCTATTTATATTCTGATAAAATCAGCTCAAAGTAAAGTTATCTGGTTCCTTAATAACATCCAGCATCAGTTCCTTAATATTGTTCTTGCCTGTTTTGCTGATTATAGTGACCAGGGGGTTGTTTCATAAAAGAAGCTTAGAAAAGCGGGGATTAAGCTCCAAAACCCGACTTGAATTAACCTAACAAATCAGTTGGGGCTTAAGGCGGTTTCATAAAAGGTAATTCAAGTTCACGCAATCTCACTAATTTGAACCAGGTTTATCTAGTCTAGATAATTGCGCGTGTGTAACGGGTTGTATATGGGTTCTGTTAAATTGCTGCATAAATGGGGACAGCGCTGCCTGCTGGCGTCACTTCCACGTTGCGCCGCGGCGCTAAAAATAATGAATTATGGGTAACCCACAGCAGAACTTCTGATAACTGCTGTGGTAAGTCGCATGTTAAACGGTTCAGAGACAAAATTAGCCAAAATGCCTTAAAGCCCACCACACAATGTTTTATTTTACTGTAATTTTGTTGTGATGTAATTTAGAGATGAGTGCCGTTTGTTTGGCGTCGAATGAGTCGTTAGTTTTAGGCTCAGAGCTGAATGATAAATGTAGCTTATTTTGCATGGATTCTAACGCGATTTCTCCGTCTGACTTACTGTGCGTTGTGTAGGGCTGTTTATGTCTCTTGACTGTGATGCCGACATGCCTATCCAAATTCAGTTTGGTTTCCCCATGTGCAGGTAACTGTTATTGAATTTGATGTTGACTTTTATGTGAATTAATTTATAATGTTAATATTCCGGTGTTGAAGACACTGTACTGTCTCATATACTGTGTTTTCAAGCTGAAGATTTTATTTATTTTATTTTATATTTTACTGTGAAATACACAGAGTATTGTGAAACATGTATCACTGTACTTTTGTTAAAAATAACCATTCCACTATACGATCACAGTTGAACAAGTTAATAAAAAAAAGAGCAGAACTTCTGATAACTGCTGTGGGCTGTTTATGTCTCTTGACTGTGATGCCGACATGCCTATCCAAATTCAGTTTGGTTTCCCCATGTGCAGGTGCAGCTCCACATACACAACACAGTGAGAACGAGTCATAAGGAACCGTTACATTGGTGCCGTGACTGTGTCATTGAGTGAGTGGATGTCTGCCTGCCATTGACGGACCGCTGTAGCTGTGGCTTCCTTTGGACATCGTGGACTGTGGTCTCCCGGAAGAGGGCATCTCTGTTATCCTTTGCACATTGGAAAAGACTCTAACTCTGCTTTTATTTATTTATTTATTTTTGTGTCAGTTTTCTCTTGTTAGTTGATCTGGTTTATTATTATTATTATTATTATTTTTTTCTGCTCTTGTTGTTTTAGAGCGTAGTCATAATGAGCGAAACTGAAATCGATTCGCCAGCTCGTACTCCAGCTTCTGTTGGTAGGGGGAGGGGTGTACTACAGTTACCTGATTCCTTTCTTGGTAGTCCTGTTGTTAGCAGTAACGTTGCATTAGGAGTGAATAGGGTTGACTTTTCAATTGATCCCCCTGACATTACTGATATGCGTAACCCACACAGGCCACCAGTCACTAGTTCAACACCACACACTGAACATGTTGCCCCCGACTTGTTAGATCAAGTAGGCTCAATTGCTCTAATGATTGGAGAGCGAATAGCTGACAGTATTATCTCTCGTCTTAATCCACCTAGCCTGGGGTCAGACACACACAGCAACCCGCATACTGGCAGCACCACTCTGACTCGACCTTCCAACACTGTGGATATATCCCAGGCTCATTTGGTCACACACAGGAATGTCAAAGAGCCTCCTTCCTTCAGAGGGGATGGATCTGACTCAGTTGACATAGAGGAGTGGGAAGACCTGATGAGGGCTTTTGTTAAGAAGGGAAACATGAATACAGCTGAACACGTTGAGGAGATACTTGTTCATCTGCGGGGCAGAGCAAAAGACGTTGTCAAATTTTGGATTAAGAACAGCGATTCTAACACCCAAACCAGCCCCAATGCTATTTACAGTCTGCTACGGAAGCATTTCAGTTGCAGTCAGTACTCACCAGTTCCCCTCTCTGACTTTTACACCACTTTGCCTAATGAGAATGAGGAGCCTTACGATTACTGGTTGAGGCTAAACAAAGCAGCAGACATAGCATCTGAATGTCTGAAGGAGCAAGGCAAATCGTTTGATAATCCAGGAACAGAGATTGCCCATATGTTCATCCGCCATTGTCCCAGTAAAGATTTGGTTCTGACCTTTCGATCTAAGCCCATTGACAAGTGGTCAGCTCATGAAGTGCAAGCTGTGTTAAATGCCCACAAATCTGAGTCCAGCTTCAAACCTGCTAGCTCAACATGTTGTGGTAGGACTGATAAGGCAGATGTTTGCAAAGTTGATGTTAATACAGCTTCTGTCGCTTGTCATGTCTCTGGATCAAAGCAGTGTGGATCTACAGACCAGGCTAATCTAGAGAGAGTAATCGACATGCTTGAGAAAGTTTTAATGCGCAATTCATACGTACGACAGCCTAACTCAGGTCGACGCCTTGCCAGACTCCCAAGAATTGATGGTTTAGACGCCTTACCTTGTGCTATCTGTAAAGATGGAGCTCACTCCACTCTAGTCCACTGCCGTGAGCATCACCTGTGCTTTCTGTGCCTGTCACCCGGCCATTCCCGACGCAACTGTCCTGTGCCACAGGCTGCTCTACCTACGTCTAATCAGGGAAACTAACAGATCTGCGCGAGGGGGAGGGCAGTGTAGATCTAATTAGTCAGCCTCCCATTTGTGATACTGAGGATTATGAGTCTGTATACGAGGTACATAAAAGTATTGCCCCTTCTGACAAGACTGTTATTTTTCAATGCTTACAGCACATTCCCATGACTAAGAGTCTGTTCTATACCCCTGTGTCTGTCGAAAATGGCCCAACGCTGAAAGCACTGATTGACAGCGGCTCTATGGCATGCACCATAAGCGAAGCAGCCGAAGCTAACCTGTTGAAAGCCAATCCTAAATTGATAAAGACTTCAGCGGATAATGTCGTCGTCATTGGATGTGGAGGTCACAGAGTTACCCCCAAAGGGATATATGATGTCACAGTCTCCGTTTATGGATGTAAAATGATGATCCCTATTTTGGTTGTGCCAGGACAGACAGAAGAACTGATTCTTGGCAGCAATGCCATCAAACCATTGTTGACCTTACTGAGGACCACTGTCGGCTACTGGAGGTTGATGACCTTGCCAAGCGGAGATGGGATGGATGAATCCTTTCAATTCTTGTCCTTATTCTCTAACACGGAGAGATGGAAAGGTGATATTGTGCCAGACAAAGTGGGTACAGCAAAAATTACAGGCAGTGTAACATTGCAGCCACAGAGTGAATATCTAGTTTGGGGAAAACTCCCTAGCAAAGCCATGATGTCTGTGGGTAGTACTGTAGTCATAGAGCCCAATAAGTCTAACTCCAGGCCTAAACAAATCTTGGTGGGCCGAGTCATTGCACCACTATTTGCTGATGGCTTAGTTCCAGTTAAACTAGTTAACCCCACTAATCGCCCTGTGACACTGAGAAGGAATGCAAAAATCGCTGATGTATCCCCATGTATTGCAGTAGAGGATTTCCCAGATGTTGAAAGTGTCCAGTGTAACGTCCAGTCAAGTGCCCAGTCCAGTCACCTCCCCGAGCAATCTCTACAGTCTGAAGAGGAATTGACCAACATTCTGAGGGACCTGGGATTGAACGATTTAGACTTAAGTGCATGTGAGGTGTCTCTCGAGTGGAAGAACAAACTCCTCAACATCATCACAGCACATGAGTCTATATTCTCGAGGAACAAGATGGATTGTGGTCTGGCAAAAGATTTTGTTCACAGGATCCGTCTGGTTGACAACAAGCCGTTTCGTCTACCTTATCGCAGGATACCGCCAAGTCAATATGAGAAACTGCGGACAGCCCTGAATGATATGGAGGAGAGTGGCATAATAAGAAAGTCTAACAGTGAGTACGCATCACCTTTAGTACTTGTGTGGAAGAAGAATGGCGATCTCAGGATCTGTAATGATTTCAGATGGCTCAATGCCAGGACAGTAAAAGATGCTCATCCTCTCCCACACCAGTCAGATGCGCTTGCTGCTCTAGGTGGAAATGCTTTCTTCTCCACTATGGACCTGACATCCGGTTTCTACAATGTGCCACTACATGAGGAAGACAAGAGGTATACAGCATTCTCATCTCCATTCGGACTCCATGAATACAATCGCATGCCCCAAGGCCTCACAAACAGTCCCGCTACATTTATGCGGATGATGATATCGATTTTCGGTGACAAGAACTTCACCAGTCTGTTGTGTTACCTTGATGATCTTTTGGTCTTTGCTCCTACAGAGCAGCTTGCACTTGACTGACTGGAGATGGTGTTTTCCAGGTTGAAGATTTACAATTTGAAGCTCTCACCAAAGAAATGTAATTTTCTGAGAAGGTCTGTAAAATTCCTGGGCCACATTGTGGGTGAAGATGGAGTCTGTACTGACCCTGAGAAAGTTCAGGCCATTATTGATGTGCAGGTGTCTGATTTAATGGACTCCGATGGCACCACTCCTTGTCCTAAAAAAATCAGATCATTTTTAGGTATGGTGTTGTATTATCAACATTTTATTGAGAGCTGTTCAGCCAAGGCAAAGCCCCTCTTCAAGCTCCTCTCCCAGTCAGACACGCAGTACTTCAAAAAGAGAGGGAGACATCTTAAAAAGAAAGTTGTAAATGTTAAACTCACAAAATCAGATTGGACTGAGGAATGCAAATGTGCATTTGAAACTTTAAAGCATGACTTGCTTACAAGTGTAACGTTAGCTCACCCTGATTTTGATGACCATTTCATATTAGCCGTGGATGCGTCTTTCGATGGGTTGGGAGCAGTACTCTCTCAGATCCCCAGAGGCAGTGACATGGCGAGGCCAGTGGCTTTTGCGAGCAAGACGCTTTCACGCTCTCAGATGAACTACCCCGCTCACAGGCTTGAGTTTTTAGCCTTAAAATGGGCAGTATGTGACAAATTCCATTACTGGTTGAAAGGTCGTCATTTTACAGCTTGGACTGACAACAACCCACTCACATACATACTCACCAAACCAAGACTTGATGCATGTGAACAGCGTTGGGTAGCGAAGCTGGCATCCTATAGTTTCGATCTGAAATATGTGCCAGGAGCTAAGAACGTAGTAGCAGATGCACTCAGCAGAGAGCCTTTTGTCCAGTCCAGTGTCAGTCATCGCCTTGTGACAGAGCCATACCATGCTTTGTTAAATCAACTGAATGGTGTGATGGATGAAACAGTTCAAGATGCTTTCAGATACACAAACAACTGTCAACTTGTGAACACAGATGTTGAACCTAGCTCTGATCTCTCCCACCCACTTTCCCAGGGCAAGTTAACATCTCAGGAAATCTCCGCCCTCTTGGATGCACACTGCTCTGGTGGGACAAGCCGTGTAATGGGGACGGGAGTCATTCCTCATTTGGAGAAGGAGGATTGTGCCACTGCTCTGCCTAAAAGCACTCTTCTGACTATGCAGGAGCAGGACAGCACCGTGAGTAGAGTGGTTTACTATGTCCGGAGACACAAGAGACCTGACAAACGTGAGCGTAAAAAGGAGCCTCGTAGTGTAATCAAGCTGCTCAAGCACTGGAACAAACTCACACTGCAAGATGGACTGCTATTTAAAGTAAAAAGAGATCACAACATGAACAACAAGCTCTATCAGTTCATTGTACCAGGTTGCCTGAAACAACAAGTGCTTCATGGCATACACGATGCCGCAGGTCACCAAGGACGCTCACGTACACTCTCACTGGCCAGACACAGATTTTTTTGGACAGGCATGGCGCATGATATTGTGCATTATGTCAGAAACTGCCAGCGTTGTATTGTTGGTAAGGCGCCGGAGCCTCATTCTCGTGCTCCTTTGGAGAACATTCACACCACAGAGCCCATGGAATTGATATGCATTGATTTCTGGACAGCAGAGCGGGGAGACAACAAGTCTGTTGACGTTCTCGTAGCGACTGATCATTTCACCAAGATGGCCTTTGCTTTTCCTTGTAAGAACCAGTCAGCGAAACAAGTGGCTCATCGCTTATGGGATGATATTTTCTGCATTTATGGCTTCCCAAAGCGTGTGCACTCTGACCAGGGGGCTAATTTCGAGAGTAAGCTCATCAAGGAACTGTTGGATATGGCTGGGATAAAGAAATCGCACACTACCCCTTACCATCCGATGGGTAACGGGATCACAGAGCGTTTCAACAGAACCTTGGGGAGCATGATTAGAGCCTTACCCCCCAAGTCCAAAGCAAAGTGGCCCCAGTCATTAAGGGTCCTGACTTTCTGTTATAACTGCACTGTCCACGAGACAACAGGCTTTGCACCCTTTTACCTCATGTTTGGGAGGATCCCCAGACTTCCGATTGATGTAATGTTCCAACATGCTCTAAAGAACGATCATGTCATTACCTATTCAGAGTTCGTCTCCCACCTCAAAAGAGACTTGAGTGAGGCAGCAGAGGTTGCTCAGAGGCACAGTTCAGCCGAACAGGCTCGTCATGCCAAGCTCTACGACCGCAAGGTAAAAGGCTCTCCTTTGACTGTTGGTGACAGGGTTTTGTTGGCAAACAGAGGTGAAAGAGGAAAACGGAAAGTTGCAGACAAATGGGAGTCAATTCCTTACGAAGTGTTGTCTGTAAGATCAGCAATCAATGTCTACCGTGTGAAGGACATAGTCACTGGCAAGGAGAAAACAGTTCACCGGAACCTACTCCTTCCTGTCAGTTTCCTGTTGAGAGACGATGATGTTGACCTGTTGTCTGATTCCCTGTCAGTTGGTGCTGGAAGTGATAATGGTGATGCTCTGCCTCATGACCTACTTGACAGTGATGCTAAAACATTGCAGTGGATTTTGCAATCTGGAAAGGGTGCTGAACTTGATGATGTTGTCGACTTACCCAATTCATCTAACACAGTAGAGAATGCTCCTCATGTGGATGATGTTGTCGACGATAGTCATGTATGTACTGGCCGGGGCAGTGATGCGAGCCAGTCATCATTCCTGGATGATCAGTCTGCCCACAGTCACCCCTTACAGCTCCTCCCAGACTCGCCAGCTGATGCACACTCGCATGTTTCCAGTAGTGTAGATTCAGAACCAGTTGAGCCTGTAATTTGCACCCAGCCAGGGCAAGTATTCCCAGGTATGACTAGGACTGGTAGGACCATTAAACCTCCAAAGAGATTGATTTGTGAGATGAATGACCAGATTATGAAAGATTCCAGGTCTTCAGTGGGTTCTTTTGTTACTTTTGTGAAAAATGTTTTTGCAGTGTAGCCTGAGACTTTATAATGTACATTTGAGTAATTCTGTTCCTGAGTGTAGACAGATACTTCATTTTTCTTTTGAGTTTTTGAGCTGTGTCAATTAGGAGAGGTGTAAACGGCATCTCTCGGGTCTCTGTTAAGGCTTAGGTTTTGGTACCAGCCTAACCTTGCATATCTCCGTAGGAGGAGTTTTATAACTGACTATTACGCAGTAGCGCTCAATGTAATCCATTTTTTATTTTATTTTTTTTCTCTTTCTTCTGTTTTCTCTGTTTTGGATGCGCTTCCCTGATTTAGCAGAAATTTAGGGGGGTGTATGTAACGGGTTGTATATGGGTTCTGTTAAATTGCTGCATAAATGGGGACAGCGCTGCCTGCTGGCGTCACTTCCACGTTGCGCCGCGGCGCTAAAAATAATGAATTATGGGTAACCCACAGCAGAACTTCTGATAACTGCTGTGGTAAGTCGCATGTTAAACGGTTCAGAGACAAAATTAGCCAAAATGCCTTAAAGCCCACCACACAATGTTTTATTTTACTGTAATTTTGTTGTGATGTAATTTAGAGATGAGTGCCGTTTGTTTGGCGTCGAATGAGTCGTTAGTTTTAGGCTCAGAGCTGAATGATAAATGTAGCTTATTTTGCATGGATTCTAACGCGATTTCTCCGTCTGACTTACTGTGCGTTGTGTAGGGCTGTTTATGTCTCTTGACTGTGATGCCGACATGCCTATCCAAATTCAGTTTGGTTTCCCCATGTGCAGGTGCAGCTCCACATACACAACACAGTGAGAACGAGTCATAAGGAACCGTTACACGTGCACGCTATTTTTAAGAAGCCCTTATGGTGGAGCATAGATTCATCAATTTAACATGGCAACTAAAGGGAAAGAGAGAGCAGCGATGTTCACGGTAAGTGCGCAGCAATTACTTCTCGAATCTTACGAAGAATTTAAACACTTGATTACAAAACAAGGAAATACCACAGCAATTAATAAAACGAGAGAAAAAGCCTGGTAGGAAATTGCTGATCGTCTCAATGCGTAAGTAGCAATTAATGTAGGCCTACATTACTATATTTTATTAAAGTTAAATTAAGTGTGTGTGTGAAGAAAAGAGCATGGCAGCAGGTGAAAATAAAATATAAAAATATTGTTCAGAATGGGAAGTATTAATTATAAAGTATAAATCTATGTAAGTACTTAAGCATAACCAGCTTGATGTTACAACTGTCCAGTCTCATGATGTTTAATAATTGCAGCTGCCAAAAAGAAGAGTGAGGTTGCTGGCACTGGGGGAGGGCCACCAACAGCCAACTTTACTCCTGCAGAGGAGCTGGCATTAGACCTGAATAAAGGGAGGCCTGTCATTGAGGGAATAGAGGGGGGAACAGCATCTGGATCCATTCCATCCAGTTTAAGAGATCACTACTTTAAAAGGTATTTTGTTTATTTTATTTTTATTCTTGCATTCCTAACTAAATCTTTTTGTTTTATAGTGATGCCAAATTCTGTGTGCTTTCTGGATCCACCAGACATTATGCTGAACACTGTGAGTATGACAGTATGAGTTTAAAGCACTGATTTGTCAAGTGGTGATTTATTAAACCAAGTTTAATTAATGGTTTTAGGTTGAAGGCCCATCTACTGTTGAGGAGGATGAAACTCTGTCAGTATGTTCAAGGAGGCCTGAGGTAGGCACAGATTTGCACATTATATATTTAAAAGCCTACCTGTGAGGTGCTAAATTGTGTGTATTTCCATTATTGGCAACAGGATGCTGACACCCTTCTAGAGCCCTCTCAGTCTGGGACCACATGTGAAGTGAGTATTAAGAAGTTCCAAAAAAAGATCAAATTGAAAACTTAAATTTCTGTTCCTACAAAACCCAGAACATAAAGGGAGTCTACAAAAGGTATCTCCTGAAACAAATGGAGGCCATAGATACTGACATCCAATATAAAAAACCTCAAGATGAGAAAGTTGGAGCTGGAAATCCAACAGCTTGAGAAAAATGCAAGTAGAACTGCCATATTTAAAACAATGACACATGACCTTTTTGTTTTTGACCACATTTAATTGTATGTTTTCACCCCCAACAGCCAGCTTCAACCTAAATAAAAAATTAAATATGACTTGTGTGTCTGGTAAATTAAGGGGAAAGTGAAAACTTTTAACATGGTTTGGACAGTAACCAAAATAATTATTGGCATAACTGTCTCTTATAACCCTGCCTATTTCATTGTCATCAAAAATGCCTTCAATGTCCCAGTCTTGCTCTACAACCATCCTTGGTTGCCTACCTCCTCAGACAGGCAATGTTATGTAGCACAACACATGCAACTACAATGTCACATGCCCTTTGTGGAATCACTCTGAGGTAATTCAGGCACTTGATCAGACTTGATGAGCCCAAATGCCATCTCTATACGAGCTCTTGTGCGTGCATGGGCAATATTGTAGTTGTGCTGTGCCTCAGTCTGCGTCTCCTGATAGGGAGTCAAGAGGTAAGGCAGGCATGCATATCCCTTGTCTCCCAGCAAAACTCCTGAGAATTGACCTGAATCAAAATAAATAAAAATTAAGCATTGAATTTGGTGACGGTATTTTAAAGCTGTAGTTTTTGCTGTATGTTAAGTGACTAACATACCTTGTGCCAGTTGGTGGGAAAGAGAAGAGGCCCGAAAGATTCTAGAATCATGCACTGAGCCAGGCCATTTTGCCTCTACATTTGTGATGATGCAATCTGCATCACAAATCATCTAAATAATTAAAAGTGTAGGTCACTACATTGGACTTGCATAGATGTATATAAATAGAATTGTTAATGCATTTGCAATGAATAGAACACTGGTGCCCAGCTTATTGTAAAGAACAATCGCTTCTAGCCTACAATATAATCTCAGTGGGACTGTACCTATACATTGATGCTGTGTAATGATTTCCTATTAACGAAGTCTGCTTCATGCGGACCAGACGGGCGCTTTATGCGCACGTGGGTGCAGTCCAGAGCTCCGATAACATTTGGGAAAGCTACAAAAGTTAAGTGTTTGTCTGTCAATTGCCTGTCTTACATTAACAGACAATAAATATTTCCATTTTCTATATAGTTCTTATTTGAACTTACCAGCGATTCCATAAAAGGCCTGTTTAATACTGTGAATCGCTCTGTGGCCAGGGAAGGTGATGAACACATTAAGTATTTTTTTTAAAGACAGGTACACAATTCGTACAGAGCGGCAAACCGATGCTTTGCTGATATTCTCTGCATCTTCAACTGTGTACAAAAATGTTCTGCTGGCAAAAAAGCGAAGTGCAATGCGCACAGTCTGTGGGACTGTGAGCGCTTTATTGCGCCGTGTGCTATTTGCGACGTGTGGGCTCAGTAATCTACAAATATATGCTATCCCTTCCCTCAAGAATCTATACCGCTCATGCAGGTAGTAGTCAGAAAAAGCCAACGGGTCTGCCCTGTCCCTGAAAGTACGTTCTCTTTGAAATGCCCTGCGTATGATTATCGCTCCCTCTTCCACCACCTCATCAATGAAAGGACACGCCATGACTATGCGTCCTCCTACACATATGGGTGGAGCTCCCTATTTATAGACATTTCACTGATTCGTTACAAAAATCACACCAACTAAACAAATAGGCCTACCTTTACTTCTTTACATTTGTTTCACTTTTTGTATGTTTGAATGTATTACATTTATTTTTATAGTGCATTTGTTTTCATTGTTGGACTGATAGTGGTTACATGAAATAAAATGGCAGCATGCCAGAGAGTCCGATGTAATATCATCACATTCCCAGTGGGTCAGTGTTAAAACGGTATTCTGGTTAAGCATCATTTCAGGCTTAGCCTGACAGTTAGCCTGCCCCGGACCAGGCTAGTTTCCCAGCATAAGTTTCCAGGGTAACTGAGTTTGAACTATTTTAAGTTTGCTTTATGAAACGGAATTCACGGACAATAAGTCTGACTAACCAAAATAAGCCTGGCTTATTTTCTAATCTTGTTTTATGGAACAACCCTCAGGTCAGCTCTTCTTCAGGCTCAGACTTCTTGACCAGTTGTTTTTATCAGGACTGAAAAAGTACAATTTATCATGACAAGCATCATGACAATTATGAGGTTAATCAAGGTTCAGTGTGCAGAAATAATACTCTTTACCAACGCCAATCACACATAGAATTTTGGAGAAAGGGATCACAATGGAATATATAGTAGTAGAAATATGGATTAAAAAGAAGAATTATGCCATAATAAACTTTTATAATCCATGTAATAGGTTAAAACAGGAGAGTATGGAAGAAATAAAAGGTCTAAGTGGTGAAAGGGTGATATGGTGTGGGGATTTTAATGCCATAATACTTTATGGGGAGGAACAACGACAGACACAAATGGTCGGGATATTGAAGAGCTGATGGAAAGGAAAAATTTAATTTGCTTAAATTAAGGAAAATCCACATGAATGGATGTGAACTCAGGAAGGGAATCAGCAATAGATCTAATAATTGTTTCATATACATTAGGAGGGATAATACATTGGGAGGTATTAAATAAATGTACAGTTGGTAATGATCATTTTCCCATAGTAAGTACAATATTATGTTGTACTACTCAAGATGGCGCCGAGAATGGCTGCTGCGCCGCGAGCTCCGTCAAAACACTGCAGTTTATTGTTTGTTTTGTTTACAGTTCTGTTTTTTTTTGTCTTGGATGTTGTCTGCCTTATTGTGTACGACAGACAAACGCTTTTGGACATTGGTTCGGCAATCACACACCGAAAACCGGACTTCACATTCCTCAATGCCGACCCGCGGTTTACAAACACGCCAGCGGAGCCCTTTGTTTGGGCTGCCCGGCCGCGGAAACGCAGAAGGAAAGGAGGAAAAAGAGCCGGCGTTCTCATCAGATTAAGACGTCGCGCAAATCGCCCCCCGCTACCCAGTATACTACTGGCAAATGTTCAGTCTCTGGACAACAAGCTCTGAGAGCGCGGATCTCCTTCCAACGAGAGACGAGAGAATGCTGCGTTATCTGTCTTACGGAAACCTGGATGTCCGCGGAGATTCCAGACTCGGCCATCGAACCCACGGGTTTCTCCGTGCACCGAGCGGACAGAGCAAAAGACCTCTCAGGTAAAAGCAGAGGTGGAGGTGTATGTTTTATGATCAACAAATCATGGTGTGATCAGAGGAATGTACATTTTATCAGGTCTTTCTGCTCTCCTGATCTGGAATATCTCATGCTTCTGTGTCGACCATTCTGGCTACCGAGGGAATTCACAGCGGTCATTATCACTGCTGTGTACATCCCCCCCCCCACAAGCCGACACAGACCGGGCACTTAGGGAACTGTATGGCAGTATAAGTGAGCAGGAAACCGCGCACCCTGAGGCTGCGTTCATTGTTGCCGGGGACTTCAACAAAGCCAACTTCAAAACAATAGCACCAAAATACCACCAACATATCAGCTTCAACACACGAGGGAACTGGGTTTTGGATCATTGCTATTCTCCTTTCCGGGATGGCTACAAATCCCTCCCCCGCCCACCATTTGGCAAATCCGACCACTCCTCCGTTCTGCTTCTGCCCGCTTACAGGCAGAAACTGAAACGGGAAGCACCCGCCCTCAGAATGATCCAGTACTGGTCGGACCAATCAGACTCTGCGCTACAGGACTGTTTTGATCACGCGGACTGGGAGATGTTCTGGTCTGCCTCCGATGACGACATCGAGGTTTACGCTGATAGCGTAACGTGTTTCATCAGGAAGTGCATAGAGGACGTTGTTCCGACAAAAACTATACGGATCTACCCCAACCAGAAACTATGGGTTAACGGCGATGTTCGCGCGGCACTTACTGCGTGGACCACCGCTTTTAATTCTGGGAACGCGGAGGAGCGTAAACAAGCCAGTTATGCCCTCCGTAACTCCATCAGTACAGCCAAACGCCAGTACAGGCACAAAATTGAAGGACAGTTCAACACCACTGACTCCAGAAGTATGTGTCAGGGAATTAACACCATCACGGACTATAAACAGAATAAAAACTCCACCATGAACACCGTTGCCTCTCTCCCGGACGAGCTTAATACTTTTTATGCTCGTTTCGAGGAAAACAACAACACCGCCCTCGCGGAGAGAGCACTCGCGGCCGATACTACAGATGATGGTTCACTCTCTGTCTCTGTTGCGGATGTAACCCGATCCTTTCGACGGGTGAACATTCGCAAAGCCGCGGGTCCAGACGGCATTCCGGGCCGCGTCATCAGAGCATGCGCGAACCAACTGGCTGGTGTTTTTACGGACATTTTCAACCTGTCCCTCTCCCTGTCTGTAGTCCCCACATGCTTCAAAACATCAACCATTGTGCCTGTACCGAAGCAATCAAAAATCACTTGCTTAAATGACTGGCGTCCTGTTGCCCTCACCCCCATCATCAGCAAATGCTTTGAGAGGTTGATCAGAGATCACATCTGCTCTGTTCTGCCCACCTCTGTGGACCCATTGCAGTTTGCCTACCGTAACAACCGCTCCACTGATGATGCCATTGCATCTACAATACACACTGCTCTATCCCACCTGGAAAAAAGGAACACGTATGTGAGAATGCTGTTTGTAGACTATAGCTCAGCATTTAACACCATAATGCCTTCCAAGCTTGATGTGAAACTCCGGGCTCTGGGCTTAAACTGCTCGCTGTGCAGCTGGATCCTGGATTTCCTGTCAGGCAGACGTCAGGTGGTTAGAATGGGCAGCAACATCTCCTCATCACTGACCCTCAACACTGGAGCCCTGCAGGGCTGTGTTCTCAGCCCACTCCTGTATTCCCTGTACACACATGACTGTGTGGCGACACATAGCTCCAATGCCATCATTAAGTTTGCTGACGATACGACGGTTGTAGGTCTGATCACTGACAATGATGAAACGGCCTACAGAGAGGAGGTGCACACTCTGACACGCTGGTGTCAGGAGCACAACCTCTCCCTCAACGTCAGTAAAACCAAGGAGCTTGTGGTGGACTTCAGGAAGAAAGACAGAGAACACAGCCCCATCACCATTAATGGAGCACCGGTGGAGAGAGTCAGCAGCTTCAAGTTCCTCGGTGTCCACATTACTGTGGAACTCACATGGTCCGTCCACACTGAGACCGTTGTGAAGAAGGCTCACCAGCGCCTCTTCTTCCTGAGACGGCTGAGGATGTTTGGAATGAACCACCACATCCTCACACGGTTCTACACCAGCACTGTAGAGAGCATCCTGACTGGCTGCATCACCGCCTGGTACGGCAATAGCACCGCCCACAACCGCAAAGACCTGCAAAGGGTGGTGCGAACTGCCAGACACATCATCGGAGGTGAGCTTCCCTCCCTCCAGGATATATATAACAGACGGTGTGTGAATAAAGCTCAGAGGATTATCAAAGACTCCAGCCACCTGAGTCATGGGCTGCTTTCACTGCTGCCATCAGGCAGGCGGTATCACAGCATCAGGACTCGCACCACCTGACTACATGACAGCTTCTTCCCACAAGCAATAAGACTTTTGAACACATGATCTCTCACGATCTACAATCAGCACTGCACTTTATTAATCATCACTGTCAATATATTCTCGCTCCCAATTCAGTTAGTGAGTGTGTGTGTGTGTGTGTGTGTGTGTGTGTGTGTGTGTGTGTGTGTGTGTGTATGTGTGTATATATATATATATATATATATATTTATACCCTTATCTAGTGTATGTCAAAATCAAATCAAAATCAAATCACTTTATTGTCACACTACTGTGTACACGAGTGCAACAGTAGGTGAAATTCTTGTGTGCAGTTCCGAGCAACATTGCAGTGATGACAGTGACGAGACATAAACCACTTTACAATAAACATATTTACACAAAACAATTTACATAACAAATGTACACATACTTACACAACAATTTACATAACAAATGTACACAATACACACAATGTAGAATACACATACACTAGATAAGGGTATAAATATATATAAACACTAATTGAATTGGGAGAACATATTGACAGAGTGATGATTAATTAATAAATTAAATAAATAAAATTAATAAATAAAATAATATGTGTATTCTACATTGTGTGTATTGTGTACATTTGATATGTAAATTGTTTTGTGTAAATATGTTGTTTATTGTAAAGTGGTTTATGTCTCGTCACTGTCATTACTGCAATGTTGCTCGGAACTGCACACAAGAATTTCACCTGCTGTTGCACTCGTGTACACAGTAGTGTGACAATAAAGTGATTTGATTTGATTTGATATTAAATAATGAGATCAGGAGGGAAAAACGAGGAAATACAGGAAAATGGAAGTTTGAGATAGTTAACTGGGGAAAATATTAAATGAGTGAGGAAGGAATGCAAATGATCAGGATTAATGAAGGCAAAGATATTGAAAGGATAAATATAGAATTAGTTTCAGTGATACAGAATGCTGCAAAAGAATGTATCCCAAAAAGGAAAGGAACATTTACATTTATGCATTTGGCAGACACTTTTATCCAAAACGACTTACAGTGCACTTACTACAGGGACAATCCCCCCAGAGCAACCTGGAGTTAAGTGCCTTGCTCAAGGGCGCAATGGTGGTGGGGTTCAAACCAGCGACCTTCTGATTAGCAGCCCTGTGCTCTAGCCACTACACCACCACCACTCAAGGAAAGAGGAAATAGTTCCATGGTGGAATGAGAAGTGTACAATAGCAGTCAGAAAGAAAAGGAAAGCATTTAAAATATTGAAGAAAACACATAATTGGGAACATATGATAATATATAAGAAAATTCAATCAGAAACAAGGAAAATTATAAGGGAAGTAAAGAGAGAGTACTGGAGTTCATTTTGTGAGGACATTGGTAAAAGTACTCCAGTTGAAGAAGTGTGGAACATGATTAAAAAGATGAGATGAATTAGGAAAGAATATGAATATCCAGTATTAAGTGTGGATGAGGAAAATGCAATAAGTGACAAAGAAAAAGCAGAAATGTTCCTGAAAGAGTTTTTAAAAATAAATCGTTCGGATAACTTGACAAAGGAGAGTAAGGAAATGAGGGAGAAGATTCTGAGGAAGCATCCAGATATATCAGAAAGGAAGAGGGCAAAGGATGGTTTATTGGATGGTTCGTTTTCATTCCCTGAATTAAAACCAGCATTAAAAAAATTAAGGTAGCAACTCCAGGACAAGATGAAATAAGTTATATTATGTTAAAAAAGTTAAGTGAAGAATCACTTGGAGAAATATTAAAGTTTTATAAGAGAATATGGGAATATTTTTTAAAATGTTGCTGTGTAGACTCAAGCTTTGCCCTGTTATGTCTGGAAACTCAACAGTCTGAAACTAGACAAGATATATTGATAGAGATTCTTCAGATATTATATATAATGCAGCAGACACATAAGACAGTTCAGTTTTTATGAGTTCCAGCTCATATTGGAGTATCAGGAATGAGGAAGCAGATAAATTAGCAAAACAAGTAATGGCAAAGGAAAATATAGACATGCATATAATGTATAGTAAGTCAGAAATCAAATCAATAATAAAAAAGGAGTTCAATAAAATATGGCAATTTTATTGGGATAATGAACAAAAGGGTAGATGTCTACATTTAATACAACCATTAGTAGGAAGAGGAAGGAATTCAGGCGGAAGGAGGAAAGAAGAATGTATTTTGTCTAGACTCAGACTGGGACATACAGGACTTAACTCAACAATGTATATAACAGGAAAACATCTTACAGGATTGTGTGATAGGTGTGGAGTTAGAGAAACAGTGGAACATGTATTAATACAGTGTAACAGATATAAAGAGGAAAGAAATAAACTAAGAGATGAATTACAGAAGAAAGAAGAACAACAATTAACCTTAAAGAAGCTTTTAAATCCAGTAAGAGGGGATTGTCTATTAATACAATTTCTGAATAGAACACGGTTATTTGAAAGAATATAGCTTGGCCATAACAGGGTTTTTTTTATTTATTTATTTATTTTATTTTTCTCTCTTCCTCTCCATGTGCAGTGATGGACTTGGGGCTGAAGTGGAGGAGCTGAACACGCAGCGCCATTGGAAGCACGAGTCCTGAAAGGTCTGTGGAGGAGGGGAAAGAGTCTCTGATCTGTAACACACAGCAGATGGCGGTAACGCTCTATTTTAGAATGCGAGCCGCCAATAAACAGAAAGAAGAAGAAGAAGAAGAGAACACGGTTGATGAAGCCGCTTCTGTTGTGCCGCCTAAAAAGCCCTAAAAAAAACAAAAATAGAAATTATTTCAGAAATAAGAGAGAGAAAGATTTGAAAATATTGTGGATTTAACGTTATTGAGTCAAACGATCGTGAGTGAGTGCTCACTCGGATTCAACAACAGGAAAAAAAACTTCTTAAAACTGGATTTTTTGCTCTTCAGGAAACTTTATTTCAATTAAATCAAGTTCTCTTGGTAAGTGAAACTAAAACTATCTCATCTATTGAGATTTTGTTTAAATATTTGTTAATTGTTGTTTAAATCTTAAATGTTGCTGTGTTATACGCAGTTATATGTAAAAGGTGTATAAAAGTAAACCTAGTAATGAAAGGAAAGATGTAATATTTAAAAGTTGAAAGTTACTTTGAAGAGTTTTATAAGTGTTATTACAAGTATTTGCACGAGTATTTGAGTGCACACGTGCTGCGGGTGATGAGGCCCAATATATATCATTGGAATATATATCGATTTATATTAATGTGATCTTAGCACGTTAATGTCAGATGAAACAAAGGAAGTAAAATATGTGTAATGTTACTTTATTTGCAAGTTGATTGTTGTAATGTATATAATGCATTGAGTACCCAATTGTGTTTTTGGCCTTGTCCTGCAGCGTAGTTATGACACAACATGCATTATTATCAAAAAAGATTTATGAAAGAAGGCAGAACATTTAATGTTTTAGTTATACATTTAACATTTGTAAAAAGATATGTAAATAAACAAATACATTTAAGGCGTCTACTTAATGCCACCTGCAGTAGTGATGGGCCGTTCACGAACATGTCGGCTCTAAGAGCTGAATCTATTTATAAAAATATATATATAAAAAAAATGAATAGAATTAACTAATTGAAAGAACTAAAAAATAAATAAAACAATATAGGCCTAAATGCTCAAGCACACACACATTTGTTCTGACTGTCTGCTCAGACTAACATCCTCAACTGTTGTTCCTGTCAATCAGAGATGCAGTGTCAATCAGTGAACCAAAAGGCATGAGAGAGGGCGGAGCTAACTAAATATGTTGTTCAGATTGTATTTGTTTATTGTATTTTGTATTTGTTGCTCTTTGTTTTTATACATTAAAAAAGTATACTTTAAATGAACGTGTAATAGCATCCTCCTTTTTTACATTTATTTCAATTTGTGGGATGCTGCAGTTTTGCAAATTAGTTATTTATTTTTCATTGATATGGAGCAATATTCTTTTATCAGTACCGCCACTCCCTACACATTTACATTTATGCATTTGGCAGATGCTTTTATTCAAAGAGTCTTACAGAGCACTTATTACAGGGACAATTCTCCTGCAGCAACATGGAGTTAAGTGCCTTGCTCAAGGACACATTTTTGGTGGCTGTGAGATCAAACCGACAACCTTCTGCTTACCAGTTCAGTGCTTTAGCTCACTACGTCACCACCACCTACATGCATACTACGCAGTCTGTGTAGGGCACCAACTCCCTAGGGGGTCACCATCTTACCCTAGGAGGGCACCAGAAAGTCCACCGGCTGCCCTTACACACACGTTATATGTTATTCAAGGACCCGAAAGCAGTTGCAGAACATAGACGATCGCTTCACGCTCATATCACGTGATTATGTCCAGATTCTCTCTTGAAAGAAAGGCAGACAGATAGTGATGATGCACGGCCATCACTGATTCAGCTGATCAGCAGGAGATTGAAATAAATTGGAGCTAGAGACGCCAGATCGAGAGAGAGATGCTCACATTTATATCATTAAACCTTTATGTTGACTGTTTAGCCAGTTCCCGCCTCCTCCTTGCCGTCCTTAAAATGTTACAGTGGTGCCAAAACCTGGGAGGGAGGAGGGATGTGCTTTCATGGAGTCCACTGGGAGAGCAGCCACAACCATCTGCCTGGGGATAGAGGGGTTGCTGCCGGCCACTGAGAGCCGGAGGAACACACAAACGAACAGACTGCTGCCGACCACCAAAGAAGTGGTCTACCAGGGGCCGGACGACTCGCTGCCGTCTGCCGGGAGAGGAGCATGCTGGCTTCTGCCAGAGGGTGGAGGACTGGGCAACAGTGCATACTTTACCTCTCCTAACAGGGAGAGACCTGTGGTGTCCCGGCCTAAAATGGGCGGGTGAGGAGTGTGACGAGGAGGCGGGAGTGGCAATGATGATGCACGGCTGGATTGGCGAGAGAGTGAGAAAGTGGAGCCAGAGATGCTAGTTTTACACTAGTTTTTTAGCCCTACAGTTCAGAGACTAGCAACATCAAGCGATAAATTCGCTGCATGTGTGTACGGGGTTAGATGACGAGGCATGACGAAGAGTGGCGCAATGCTCCAGATAGCGCTACAAGTCTGCTCTGGCAGCGAGGTAGAGAGTGAAATTCACAGAAGCGATCACATGCCGGAACTGGATTGGTTCGTGAGTGCTTTATGGACCACAAACTGTTGCAGAAGGAGATCAGCTTCTTTCAAAAATAGCATTCAGCTCATAAAACAAGCTTCTATCCTTGTTTTATTTTGCCAAGTCGAGTGAAGAGGCCAGTTTTCTGTTACTACGACAACAACGCACATGAGCAATGACACAGTCCTGCATCAGGGTGTGTGTGTGTGTGTGTGTGTGTGTGTGTGTGTGTGTGTGGCCCACATTTAATTAAGAGTATATTGTTAGAATATTATACTTGATGTTGTGAAAAAGGGTTTCCTTGTATTAGTTCATATTCACTAGTTAAGTAACATACTTTGAATTCAGTGTTATTTGCACTATAAGTTTAAACTGTGAATGCACAATTTGCTTACATGTGTATATTGACTATCCAGTGTAAGTGTATAAATTGATTCACATTGATGAGTGATACATTCATGAGTTTATTCTATGAATTTATACATATCTGTCTTCTGATTGAAATCTTGAAGTCTGTGCCAAATGTAAGCTTTTATAACTCATGCACTGTCATGGCTAACTAGTGTCCCATCTGTCTGCACTTACCAAAGTCTGGACTCAGAGGAAGACTACGGTACTATGACTTAAGGTGCAATTTGGGACAAGGCCAATGTGATTTTTAAATGGCAAAAGGCTGTTATTTAATGAAATATGTATTCTGTATGTGTCTTGCGTTACAAAGTGAATTAGCGATCTGCTCGCTGTCTTCACAAGTACTTGAGCGCAGTATTGGACTCGAATCCGATACCAGTATTGGGACTTCCCTACTAAAGTATTTGTCAGGTCTGGGAGAATGGACTCAATCACAGGGCATGGGATGAGTGAAGGAACTTTATTACAGGAATATATTGCCTATAAATACATGAAAGTAAATATGAAGCAGGGGAAACAAATACACAGTCAAGGTATAACAAGGGGTGTGACCCAGCGGTATGAGCGTTATTTTATCTAGAGAAAATTCTCATTGAAAGATCATATGAAAACAACTTTAATCAGACAGCTGATAACTTTTAAAACTGTGTGTAATAACTGTGATCCTCTTTTAGTTGAACATTAAAATGAATATTTCTGTTCACAGATGTACTTTTTCTTGTATTCACAAGAGGCATCAAACCAAGAGTGTAAAATGTCGGGCCTTAATCCCAGACAAGCACAGTCCTCTCCTAAAGGATTATCTTCACTCCAGTTATCCGGTTCTCTTGACCCATACTCCCTGTGCCAGAACCTTTAAATGCAGAAACAGAAAGTCAATGGAGATAACATTTTCAATCACAATAATATTTAGCAGAAAACAGATAAAATAAAATATTTTAAATAATGTAATAGTTCATAATTTATGAAGCAAGTTAAATTCACAAGGAAACACAATATATCTGTGACACAACGTACAGTGAGACCAAAATATATCCGTTTAAAAAATATATTTTTATTTAATTTAATACAAAAGTTTAAAAGAATTGATTGATGCATGAAAAGACAATAAATGAACAATAAAGCAAGTTTAATCAGTGGTTAAACAAATAGATAAATATTGATGTAAATACAGAAGTCGGGTTTGAATAAAAGAATACAAGATGTATATTTAGAAGTCTATATAGTGTCTACTGTAAGTATGTGTGTGAGCGTCACCTTGGACTTTTGTACTAAAACTAATGAGTTTCTCTGAACAATCTAGTCATGTGTTATTTATTCTAGCAGCATATGAAGACCATGAAACATATTCAAACAAGTGTTGTGCTGTGGTTTTAGGTTCTCTATCTTTTAACTTAGACATGTTTCACATATTAGTTAGTGTGAAGTGTACAGGATGTGTTCTTTACAAGCTGAATATACCCTTCACACATCCTCCAAAACACAGTTCCTTCTTCGCCAAAGTTAATAAGACACAATCTCAAAAAGTAAAACTCACAAATGTAAGTAAAATCACACTTTTAGATTTGAATACCTTCGGTGTTGGTTATACTTTATTTTATAGCTCTCTGGAAAAATGGATTCTGATTGGTCAATCGCAGTATTAGGCAGTGAAATAAAAAAAGGGTATAAAATAGTGAAATATGTCCTCAGAAACACTGTATAACAGACCAAATAATCTAATTTGTTTGGTTATCTAGATCTTATACTACATATTGTTTCATGTTTTCATCATAACTTTTTTTTGTTTTCAAAACTCTAAAACTTTGTTAGATTTTAAATGAGAAAAACAAAAAAATGCAACATTGTCTTAGATATTTGGTATAAACGGTATCTTGCCTTTTCACTGCACCGGACAGACAATATAATGGATGTCTATCATTTCCGGTGGAGAGTCGGATGGGGCTGCATAGAGTGCCGAACATCTGCAGAATTATTCAACTGAAATATATAAACTGGTGTGAGACCGTATGTGACTGCCCGATCGGATGTGATGAAATATCAACAGATTACTTTACACTGAATGCCTACTTTTTGTATATTGGACGATTGTGAACATGGAAGTCAGAAATAATCATTTACTCTGCAAATATATCCCAAAAGGCTTCTGCAACAGTAAATGTGTGATTAAATGTGTACACAGTATGTGTCATTTATTTCTACACAAACAAAACTGACATATTTATAATCACATCTTTGAATTTCTACTTCCTATTTGCTGAATTTCGTTTTGTTGTTGTTGTTGTTAATTATCACAAAGATTTACAGTATAGTGTAAAAGGAGATATAATTTGGTGTGTTTTCACCCACAATTGATTGGATCGCATCAGAAGGCATGGAATAAACCACTGGAGTTGTATGAATTACTTTTATGCTGCCTTTATGTGCTTTTTTGCTACTTCAAAGTTTTGTCCACGATTCACTTGCATTGTATGTTCAAACAGATATCATATCTCCATTAAAATGTCTGTTTGTGTTCTGCTGATGAAAGAAAGTCATACGAGTTTAGGTGTGAATAAATGATGAGAGAATCGTCAGTTTTAAGCTGAACTATTCCTTAAGACAGAAAGCAAAACAACAGAGTTCTTACTCTACTCCTGTTTCATTGAGAGTTTGGTTATTCGCCCAAATCCACTGTCCCTCTGTGTCTTGATCATTCAGACCAATCCAGTGAGTCTCTTGAATTTTAGAGACCAGAAAATCCTAATGTAAAAAAAGACTTTTAACTGTTTTGCAGTTATTCAAACAAAAAAAGAGTTTGTATCCTTCTATATAATGAATGTAAACAATAAACAGAAGCCACTTGAATTTGATTTCAGACTCACCTGAACTGCTTTACTGTCTATTATGACCTGATGAGCTTGTAATGCTGCACACGAATCACGACTCTCAAACCATGTCTGCTTTACATCGGAGAAGAAGTAGCACTTTCCACTATATGCTGTCCAGCCCTCCTTGCAGGGTTTGCACGGACCATTGAATTCTGAAGCAAATAATTATGAAAAAATGTATATCTATAACAAAAAGACAGCCATATCTGACTTCAGACTATTTTATTTTTAACCCTCAAATGATACTGTAAGTGGGTCAAATAGGACCCAGTTGTCTAATTTTAAGACATGGCTTAAAACACTCAAGTTGTGATATGGATTACTTTTATGCTGCCTTTATGTCCTTTTTGGAGCTTGAAATATTTTGACTTACATTGTAAGGACAAAAACACCTCATATATTCTTTAAAATATCTTAATTTGTGTTCCACTGAAGAAAGAAAGTAATGAGAGTTTGGGATGAACAAATGATTAGAGAATTATAATTTTTAGGTGAAATATTCCTTAAAAACATACAGAATGCAGAATATTGACCAAAGAAAGCAGCGGCCACAAACAGTCACTCGTGGAATACTAGATGTGTTTATAGGATGGATGTTACTAACAGGATAGTTCACCTAAAAATGAAAATGCTCTCATCATTTTCTCACCTTCATTCCATCCCAGATGTGTATAACTTTCTTTCTTCAGCTGAAGACAAAAGAAGATTATTTAGAAAAATATCTCAGTTCTGTGGATGAGAGACAGATCAAAATTTATGTCCTTTGCTTTTTTATTGTAAATCTCCACTTTATGACAAAGCATTTGTGTGAAGGCGTCTTCACGTTATTTTTGCCTGTAAATACTGTTGTCATGACGAGTACATACAGTATCTCTGATGAGCTATTCAAGAGATTGGACAGATTTGCATGTTGAGAAACTCTCAAGTGAGATTGTGAGTGCGCATGTACTCTGTATGAACACGTGTGCAGACCGAATGCCGCTCACATAACATCAGCCATGCTTGGATATTATTTGTTGTTTTTATTTACTTATTTACTTATTTGTATAACATCCGTTTGCAGTTATATTCCCTCTCTAACATGATTCAGCAATGTACAGAACTGACATAAATCCTCACAATTCATAGATTTGATAGGCTGCTGATATATATTTCTAAAGATTATAACATAACAGGGGCCGCAAAAGATCGCTCGAGGGCCGCATGTGGCCCGTGGGCCGCGTGTTGAGTAGCGCTGTGATAGAGCATAGTGCCAGCTACACCATTTTGAAAAAGGTGTCTGCTGAATTTAATACTGTATTACAGAAAGTAGAATAATTCACTCACCAGTGCAAGAGGAGAGACATTCTTCAACTCTGTGGTACTTGGCTAAAATCTCTTTCTCAGAGTCTGATACACAAGACTTGTTCTCTTTTATAGAAAAGAAAGTAATTATAAATGAGTTTAGTTCATCAGTCAATGTTTTTGTTGACATCTTTTAATTATCTTTAAATATCATATATATACTTACTCTGACCTGGCATCAGTTGTGAAACATTGTGCTCGTCATTCAGAGTGTCACACAAGGTGGATTTACCAGCATCTATTTGATAATAAAAAAACAAATAGGCATGGCAGCACAAGCAAAATCCAAGTTTTGTGGCTTTTGTCCATTTCTATCACCTATGATATGGTGAATGTTGGTATCAAAATACACAAGACACGTATACTCACAAAGGAAACCGCAGACGCCACCGAGAGCAAAAGCCAGTGACACACCGAGAACTATTAGAGGAACTTTAATCCACTTAAAGGAGGCGACTTCTCTCTCGCACTGAACTGTGGGTTTACCTGTGATTATAAAATGTAATGACTGAATTCATATGCACAACATTGATTGCAATCCTATTCACATTTTAAATACAATGAAGTTTTCAAGTTGAAAACTTCAGTGTCATGGTTTTGTATTTAAACAAACCTTTTCTGTATTTTAAACTGTCATATTCCCTGTTGTCTTTTGTTTTTGTGCTATTATGTTGAAATTCTTGTTTAGTTCCTGTTTCCTGTTAGTTTTTGTAGTCCTATGTAGTTTTTTTCTTTGATTGTTTCCCCAGGTGTTCCTTGTATATTTAAGCCCTTGTTTCCCCAAGTTAGTTTGTCAGTTCTTGCATGTATTGTTTATCCTCTGTGCTTGGTTCCTGTTGTAGCGTTTCCCTCAGTATGTTTGATGAGGGTAGGGCTTTTGGGTTCTTTTAATATATTTATCAAATGTATATTAACCCTGATTAACTCAGTTTTAAATGTTATCTTGGATCTCTCTTTTAAATTTCCCACATGAAATGTTTTTCTAACCTATCTATGAATTCACCTTTCTTAAGTTATAGTTTTAATGAAAATCGGTATGTCTCTCTCAGAATAAAATGGTAGCCTCTTTTTAGGTAAGTAATAAATTAACACAACACAAGGTTTTAGAAAAATATATCTCAATTATTTACTTAATAAAGAAATTATTATCTCCAATGAAATAAGAAAATGAAATACGAATACTATTGTTCTTTTTTAAACCTTCAACACAAAATGTCCCTCTTTTTTAAAAGAAAATAATGTCAATACTATATAAATGCAGACAACAATTTAAACCCTAATAGTTTGCTAATGCATTAATTCAGAAAACTCAATGCATCACATCAAAGTCACTTAAACCAACATACTTTGTGGGCCCACACACACGTTAATGCAATCTAAAGCCGGCAACCAAAATTATTATAAAACTAAAATACCGTAGCAGGCCTGTTAGATGCTTGTGTCCGTTGTGGCCCAAAACTTCATGGCCGCATCACTCTTCAGCGAGCAAACAAAATAAAGAATACCTTGAGGTAATGTTTCTGTCCAGTCCTTATCCCAGTAATCACAGGAACAGGCTCAACATCCGATCAGCATTTCAACACGAATTCCGTTGATTTCTCTTTCCTTCTCCACGTTTCTAGTAAAACTCACAAGAGAAGTTCTGGTTGCTCCACGCTCGGTCGAAATCTCTTTTTTGTCTTCAGGTCGAAAACAACAGAAAAAACCCCTCGAAATGTTCAACGGAGGGAGTCAAACATTAACTAGAGAATGTCGTTCACTTGTAATCAACGAACTCCAGCCTATACTTCAAAATGGCTAAGCGCTGACATTAACAGTAACACAAAAATAAACAGTCTCGGAACTTCGTGTAGAAATTCCTCCAGTTTCTCAATATCCAGCTTGTCACTCTTTTCACTGGTTGTCGTGAAAACAATCAGAAAACACAAGTTACACACTGGTTTGTGCACTACTAATTCAACAATTAACTCAGAAAATCTCTGTGTCACGCTCACTCTTTTGCTTCCTTCTTCGCACTTCGCACTTTATCAAAACCCAGAGCGCTGATTCTCCGGCCCATCGTTCTTAACCCCATAAATGCTGGTTTAGACAGTTTTCAGAAATACATGACCTTTTACATAAACATAACTTTTAAACTGCTTTTAACATTTTTATCATAACTTTTCTTTTTGAATGAACTTCAACCTTTTTAATTACACTATTTATATGCTTTATTTATCGATGATAGACCTACTACAAACATCACTTATACCTTGTGTTTTTTTTTAACCCGGTTACACTGTGTTTTAGTTTTAGTTTAATTCTGAGTAAGCTTGTTTATTTTGATGTTAAATAAAGCTGTGTTTAGATCCTCCTTCCTTGCCTGCCTCGTCACATTAATATGCTATGAATATGAGTAAGCCCAGCAATAAAAGCAAACAACTAATTATACAATAAGTTACAGTTGAGAATGTAATGATACACTATAAAGTGCTTCAGTAGCAATGAACTATATGCATGAAACAATTAAACATATTACAGTTTACATAGACAGACAGACAAAATGGCAAACATCAGCTTATTTACACTGAGCAGCAGAAAGCTGACAGCTGTGCCAGCCATTAACACAGATATAAACATGCAGGAAGTTACAAAACCACAAACTCTGAAAGTGTGATCACCTTTCTCAACCATTTTTATATCAAGCAAAAATGAAAAAGACATTTGAAAATATGGTATAGATTTGGTGTTTCTATCTTTTATTACACTGGCCGATTTAAAAGAGCAGCATATACTCTAAAACAGTTCTGTTATATAAATGCAATAAAACAGTGAGGACGTTTCATGTATTACTGCCATTTTGGTGCATCGATACATCATTTTTGCTTCACACTCACAACCGTACACATCATTAAACTATATAATGTTAGAATTATAACCTACTAGAACTAAAATAAATACACTTTTTAATCCAAAATGTGTCATTAATCAACATTGTAAATGATTGTATTGTTGCATTGGTAATCAAATGTGTTGTTAAACATATACAGTGTCAGTCATGCAAACATAAAACACCATCAGGGTAGCACATGTGACTAAAATTGTGCAATAAACACCAAAACCTCAATGTACTGATACATACTGCTATAAAAAAATAAGAAGAAAGAAAATGATTTGAATCAAATGTGATGGGTCAAGCATGGACTTGTGGGGATGTCTGATATATTTGATTTGTTTCCACTGTAGTATTAACAATAGTTTAATGTAAAAGTATTTATAATGTTTTAATAAACATAATATGCATTTTTACTTTTAAGAAAATCACAAATCCATTCTTACCCTGAAAATGGGAGTGCTTGTTGTTTGAAGAACGAATGCCGATTCCGGTGGCGGAATTTTCATAGATTTGTTCCATTTTACTAACCTTGAAAACTCTGAGACCTGTATGTGTGTGACCGTAAAAGAAGGAAGTTAACAGTAACTGACAATTATTAAAATAGACATCATCTCATTTTGGTCTCATTTTAACAGACTTTTTGGTCTATTTTAGAGCATGTGTAGGGGAGTATAGGAAGTGGTTACAGACTCAGTGGTGGGCATTGGACATAAATAATAAAAAAAAAAAAAAGAGCCAATGTACATAGATGGCAGTTGTGCTGGCAGTGGAGTATTGCTATATACAGTGTTATTTGGGTTTCCACAGTCTGCAGGATTTAATTCACAAAATAATCTAATGCCAAAAAATGACAAAAAAAAAAGAAAAAAAAAAAAAGACTAAAACAGTAATTGGAGTGGGGTGGCTAATGGGGTGGCCAGTGGGGTCCATAGTGGCTTCGGCCACCCCTGGCCACCCCCTAGTTCTGCCACTGTACAACCTGCCACCTGTCTAGGACAGGACCAGAGTATAGCAGCCAGTCGGAAACAAGTAAAAGAATAAGACATGCAGAAGAGGAAGATGTGACTTGGAAAAGGACATGCAAAGATCAGACCCAAACCAGTGTTGGAATCACCACTAAAATGATAATTCTTCATCATTTACTCACACTACTGCCATCTCAAACTTTCTTCTGCGGAGCACAACTGAAAATATTTCAAAGGAGATATGAGGTGTTTTTACCCATACAATGCAAGTCAATATGGTCCAACATTTTCAAGCTCCAAACAGGACATAAAGGCAGCACAAAAGTAATCCATACGACTTGAGTGGTTTATTCCATGTCTTCTGCAGTGATACGACTGGTTTTAGGTGAGAAACGGAATAAAATGTAACTCCTTTTTGACATCTGTAATCTCCTTGGGACAATCACAATTCGAATCTCGGATCGGTGACGGAGTTAGGGGGTGGCTTGGGGTGGCCGTAGCCACCATGGTCCGAAGCCACGGCCACCCCATTGGCCACCCCACTCGCAATTGCTGTTTTAGTAATTTTTTGGTCAATTTTTGGCACAATTTAGTTATTTAGAGGTGAAATCATCTCTGTACAAATGAACATACTTAACCAAGGTCACCAAACCACTCCGTCCCAGGTGTCATTTTATCCACTCTTGTGACACTTTATCCTAATGAACTAAGTTGCTTTTCTTGAATGTGATCTTCTTTAGTGCATTCGTTTTTGTTATGGAGTTTCTGGCTTGTTTATTTTGGGTCTCCTCTGTCATTTTGGAGCTGTGGAGCTGTCCGTGGTGCTGCTGTTTCATTGCTTTCAACACTTTGGCAACAGTTTGGTGAGGGCCCTTTTCTGTTTCAGCATGACAATCCTCCTGTGCACAAAATTAGGTATATACAGAAAGTGTTTATTGAGTCTGAAAACTTGAATGTCATTTGTTCATTGGACATTTCAATTGGAATGAATATTTAGAGGTACTAAACGCTGTTATGCATAATTATAAGGCTTATTTTGTAGAAATGGAGCAATTGGGAGCAATACATGCATGTGCGTGTGTGGTGGTGGTGGTGTGCCTTTAACCTTTGTGTTGCGTTCGTTTTGTGCAAACACATTTTGAGTTCCTGGATAAAAATTATTGCTGATAAATCTGTCGTATTGCACATATTAAGATATTGTATTAGATCTTTTTATCAGCTTCTTTATTAGTAATTATGTATATATATATATATATATGTTCAAAAAAAGATGTCATTGTGACATGTCATTCATAAGTTTTTAAAGACTTAATAGGAAATCACATATTCCTATTTTATTATTTTATTTATATATTTCAAGTTAAAAATGACTTCTAAAGGTGTATGAAGCACACATGCAGAATAAAGCACATCTTAAGAAATATGTCACTTTATATGACAAATAATCGCGAAAGCCCATAAAAAGACAACTAATCATCAAAATCACAATTATTTGTTTGACAATTAATCATCAGCCAAATTTCATAATCGTGACAGTCCTAATTGACTCCTGAACACTTAATGTTTCTGTATTTTGCAGTCTAATACATTTATTTCCAATGGCGGTCATTTTTGACCGGGAACACAACAAGTGCAACAAAGTTAAATAAAACAAACAAAGGAATTTCCTATAAATTCTGAGTAATATCCCACACAAGCACATGATTTCTGTCTCTTCGGTTATCTGGTTCTCTTGAACCTGAATGATTTGTCTACCAGAACCTTTGGAGGCAGAATCAGGAAGTCATGGGATGTAAGATTTTCAGGATCCTTGATTTTACATGTTTGCATGTGTTAATATAATCTTGAGGTAACAGTAGATGTTAAAGTGGTGTGCCTTGTGGTCCAGAAGTGAATGTATTCAAAGAAAATGTATATTTATGTGCACATTTTATGTAAATGTAAATAAAGGTGGAAATGAGTCAGAGGATGGATGCTTAGATAATTGTCCCTGGAGAGAAGAGAAGTTTGTGAGCCTTTATGTTCTCTCTAGTGGTTATCACACACAACTGTAAATTGTGAAGCTCCTGTCGCTCCATTTAGAAATACTAGAGGGTGCCAAACCCCTACAAGAAAGTGACAACAACAACTGACCTTGTTGTGATAATTTTGTTGTTGTGAATGTTGTGGGGAAAAAAACATGATATGGAATAAAAATGGTCCTTTATTACATCTCTAAAGTTAGATGTTCAAGTTACTCATTCAATCATTTTCTTACACATTGTTTAAAGTGCTGTTGCCCATCAGGAAGATTATATCGCTTTTACCAAATTTAACAAAATATGACACTTGCTCTCTCCTTGGTGTCAAAATGTGAGTCGTTGTCAAAACAAATATCTGGCTCAATTGTGAACTTTGGCACTGATGGCCCAATGATAAGTGTAGATTGAACTCCCCAAGCCCCTCAACTGGGAAAATAATCAACATAACGCTTCAAAAATAAGTTACATTCTACATAATTTCATGCATCAAAAACGTCATGGGGAAAAAAGAGATGGTAAGAACTTTCCTTGTCAGCAAGTTAGTGCCGTTTTTTGACAGTAAATGTGATTTGTCATTGAAAGTTACTAATATGCCTGCAGCTTTAACTAGAACCTTACTGTGACCCCAATACATTAAAATAAACATGAATAATTTACTAACCTTAATTAACATTAACAGAGACAAGTGAGGGGCTTAACTACAACAATAGAAACATCGGTCCAATTTTGTAAATATTCATTATATATTGGTTTCGTGTTGAGATACATTTTAAACTCTTACATTAACATGATTAGTGTGGTGTGTTACTGTTTTCATGCCCAAAAGTTGTTGGGTGGGGGGTTTGTTTCCATTGTTGATGGTTTTTTGCCAAATTAGATCGTGCAACCCCAGTCAAAAACTAGAACACTAGCAATCCGAGCTGTGGACTAACATTTAAAATACAACATATTATACTGGTAACCAGCTATGCTGTTTTATTTAGTTTGGTTGTTACTTTTCAGCAGAGATAACAACTGTAGTTTGAAAGATGTAGAAGTAGCTGCATTAGTGACCTCTATTTATATTCTGATAAAATCAGCTCAAAGTAAAGTTATCTGGTTCCTTAATAACATCCAGCATCAGTTCCTTAATATTGTCCTTGCCTGTTTTGCTGATTATAGTGACCAGGGGGTTGTTTCATAAAAGAAGCTTAGAAAAGCGGGGATTAAGCTCCAAAACCCGACTTGAATTAAACTAACAAATCAGTTGGGGCTTAAGGCGGTTTCATAAAAGGTAATTCAAGTTCACGCAATCTCACTAATTTGAACCAGGTTTATCTAGTCTAGATAATTGCGCGTGCACGCTATTTTTAAGAAGCCCTTATGGTGGAGCATAGATTCGTCAATTTAATATGGCAGCTAAAGGGAAAGAGAGAGCAGCGATGTTCACGGTAACTGAGCAGCAATTACTTCTCGAATCTTACGAAGAATTTAAACACTTGATTACAAAACAAGGAAATACCACAGCAATTAATAAAACGAGAGAAAAAGCCTGGTAGGAAATTGCTGATCGTCTCAATGCGTAAGTAGCAATTAATGTAGGCCTACATTACTATATTTTATTAAAGTTAAATTGTGTGTGTGTGTGTGTCTTTTACAGCAGCAAATTAAGTGACGAAAAGAGCATGGCAGCAGGTGAAAATAAAATATAAAAATATTGTTCAGAATGGGAAGTATTAATTATAAAGTATAAATCTATGTAAGTACTTAAGCATAACCAGCTTGATGTTACAACTGTCCAGTCTCATGATGTTTAATAATTGCAGCTGCCAAAAAGAAGAGTGAGGTTGCTGGCACTGGGGGAGGGCCACCAACAGCCAACTTTACTCCTGCAGAGGAGCTGGCATTAGACCTGAATAAAGGGAGGCCTGTCATTGAGGGAATAGAGGGGGGAACAGCATCTGGATCCATTCCATCCAGTTTAAGAGATCACTACTTTAAAAGGTATTTTGTTTATTTTATTTTTATTCTTGCATTCCTAACTAAATCTTTTTGTTTTATAGTGATGCCAAATTCTGTGTGCTTTCTGGATCCACCAGACATTATGCTGAACACTGAGTATGACAGTATGAGTTTAAAGCACTGATTTGTCAAGTGGTGATTTATTAAACCAAGTTTAATTAATGGTTTTAGGTTGAAGGCCCATCTACTGTTGAGGAGGATGAAACTCTGTCAGTATGTTCAAGGAGGCCTGAGGTAGGCACAGATTTGCACATTATATATTTAAAAGCCTACCTGTGAGGTGCTAAATTGTGTGTATTTCCATTATTGGCAACAGGATGCTGACACCCTTCTCGAGCCCTCTCAGTCTGGGACCACATGTGAAGTGAGTATTAAGAAGTTCCAAAAAAAGATCAAATTGAAAACTTAAATTTCTGTTCCTACAAAACCCAGAACATAAAGGGAGTCTACAAAAGGTATCTCCTGAAACAAATGGAGGCCATAGATACTGACATCCAATATAAAAAACCTCAAGATGAGAAAGTTGGAGCTGGAAATCCAACAGCTTGAGAAAAATGCAAGTAGAACTGCCATATTTAAAACAATGACACATGACCTTTTTGTTTTTTGACCACATTTAATTGTATGTTTTCACCCCCAACAGCCCGCTTCAACCTAAATAAAAAATTAAATATGACTTGTGTGTCTGGTAAATTAAGGGGAAAGTGAAAACTTAACATGGTTTGGACAGTAACCAAAATAATTATTGGCATAACTGTCTCTTATAACCCTGCCTATTTCATTGTCATCAAAAATGCCTTCAATGTCCCAGTCTTGCTCTACAACCATCCTTGGTTGCCTACCTCCTCAGACAGGCAATGTTATGTAGCACAACACATGCAACTACAATGTCACATGCCCTTTGTGGAATCACTCTGAGGTAATTCAGGCACTTGATCAGACTTGATGAGCCCAAATGCCATCTCTATACGAGCTCTTGTGCGTGCATGGGCAATATTGTAGTTGTGCTGTGCCTCAGTCTGCGTCTCCTGATAGGGAGTCAAGAGGTAAGGCAGGCATGCATATCCCTTGTCTCCCAGCAAAACTCCTGAGAATTGACCTGAATCAAAAAAAAAAAAAAAAATTAAGCATTGAATTTGGTGAAGGTATTTTAAAGCTGTAGTTTTTGCTGTATGTTAAGTGACTAACATACCTTGTGCCAGTTGGTGGGAAAGAGAAGAGGCCCGAAAGATTCTAGAATCATGCACTGAGCCAGGCCATTTTGCCTCTACATTTGTGATGATGCAATCTGCATCACAAATCATCTAAATAATTAAAAGTGTAGGTCACTACATTGGACTTGCATGGATGTATATAAATAGAATTGTTAATGCATTTGCAATGAATGGAACACTGGTGCCCAGCTTATTGTAAAGAACAATCGCTTCTAGCCTACAATATAATCTCAGTGGGACTGTACCTATACATTGATGCTGTGTAATGATTTCCTATTATCGAAGTCTGCTTCATGCGGACCAGACGGGCGCTTTATGCGCACGTGGGTGCAGTCCAGAGCTCCGATAACATTTGGGAAAGCTACAAAAGTTAAGTGTTTGTCTGTCAATTGCCTGTCTTACATTAACAGACAATAAATATTTCCATTTTCTATATAGTTCTTATTTGAACTTACCAGCGATTCCATAAAAGGCCTGTTTAATACTGTGAATCGCTCTGTGGCCAGGGAAGGTGAACACATTAAGTATTTTTTTTAAAGACAGGTACACAATTCGTACAGAGCGGCAAACCGATGCTTTGCTGATATTCTCTGCATCTTCAACTGTGTACAAAAATGTTCTGCTGGCAAAAAAGCGAAGTGCAATGCGCACAGTCTGTGGGACTGTGAGCGCTTTATTGCGCCGTGTGCTATTTGCGACGTGTGGGCTCAGTAATCTACAAATATATGCTATCTCTTCCCTCAAGAATCTATACCGCTCATGCAGGTAGTAGTCAGAAAAAGCCAACGGGTCTGCCCTGTCCCTGAAAGTACGTTCTCTTTGAAATGCCCTGCATGATTATCGCTCCCTCTTCCACCACCTCATCAATGAAAGGACACGCCATGACTATGCGTCCTCCTACACATATGGGTGGAGCTCCCTATTTATAGACATTTCATTGATTCATTACAAAAATCACACCAACTAAACAAATAGGCCTACCTTTACTTCTTTACATTTGTTTCACTTTTTGTATGTTTGAATGTATTACATTTATTTTTAAAGTGCATTTGTTTTCATTGTTGGACTGATAGTGGTTACATGAAATAAAATGGCAGCATGCCAGAGAGTCCGATTGTAAAACAGATCATATTCATGGGCAAGGAAGAGGCGAGAAACCGGCTTGTCAACATAAATAATAATTTAATTAAACAAACAAACATTTAGGACAGCAGACATGTCTGCTGATTAAGCTCTCTCTCTCAATCGCCGTCTGCGAGTGGCCTTTATCCCTCTTGACGGCTCAATTTAGCCTGATACGGGACCGGGCGTGCGCAATCACGCGCCGGTCCCGCCCTCCACCGTGCCACACCGATGTAATATCATCACATTCCCAGTGGGTCAGTGTTAAAACGGTATTCTGGTTAAGCATCATTTCAGGCTTAGCCTGACAGTTAGCCTGCCCCGGACCAGGCTAGTTTCCCAGCATAAGTTTCCAGGGTAACTGAGTTTGAACTATTTTAAGTTTGCTTTATGAAACAGAATTCACCGACAATAAGTCTGACTAACCAAAATAAGCCTGGCTTATTTTCTAATCTTGTTTTATGGAACAACCCTCAGGTCAGCTCTTCTTCAGGCTCAGACTTCTTGAACAGTTTTTTTTATCAGGACTGAAAAAGTACAATTTATCATGACAAGCATCATGACAATTATGAGGTTAATCAAGGTTCAATGTGCAGAAATAATACTCTTTACCAACGCCAATCACACAGAATTTTGGAGAAAGGGATCACAATGGAATATATAGTAGTAGAAATATGGATTAAAAAGAAGAATTATGTCATAATAAACGTTTATAATCCATGTAATAGGTTAACACGAGAGTATGGAAGAAATAAAAGGTCTAAGTGGTGAAAGGGTGATATGGTGTGGGGATTTTAATGCCATAATACTTTATGGGGAGGAACAACGACAGACACAAATGGTCAGGATATTGAAGCTGATGGAAAGGAAAAATTTAATTTGCTTAAATTAAGGAAAATCCACATGAATGGATGTGAAATCAGGAAGGGAATCAGCAATAGATCTAACAATTGTTTCATATACATTAGGAGGGATAATACATTGGGAGGTATTAAATAAATGTACAGTTGGTAATGATCATTTTCCCATAATAAGTACAATATTATGTTGTACTACTCAAGATGGCGGCGAGTATGACTGCTGCGTCGCGAGCTCCGTCAAAACACTGCAGTTTATTGTTTGTTTTGTTTACAGTTCTGTGTTTTTTTTGTCTTGGATGTTGTCTGCCTTATTGTGTACGACAGACAAACGCTTTTGGACATTGGTTCGGCAATCACACACCGAAAACCGGACTTCACATTCCTCAATGCCGACCCGCGGTTTACAAACACGCCAGCGGAGCCCTTTGTTTGGGCTGCCCGGCCGCGGAAACGCAGAAGGAAAGGAGGAAAAAGAGCCGGCGTTCTCATCAGATTAAGACGTCGCGCAAATCGCCCCCCGCTACCCAGTATACTACTGGCAAATGTTCAGTCTCTGGACAACAAGCTCTGAGAGCGCGGATCTCCTTCCAACGAGAGACGAGAGAATGCTGCGTTATCTGTCTTACGGAAACCTGGATGTCCGCGGAGATTCCAGACTCGGCCATCGAACCCACGGGTTTCTCCGTGCACCGAGCGGACAGAGCGAAAGACCTCTCAGGTAAAAGCAGAGGTGGAGGTGTATGTTTTATGATCAACAAATCATGGTGTGATCAGAGGAATGTACATTTTATCAGGTCTTTCTGCTCTCCTGATCTGGAATATCTCATGCTTCTGTGTCGACCATTCTGGCTACCGAGGGAATTCACAGCGGTCATTATCACTGCTGTGTACATCCCCCCCCCACAAGCCGACACAGACCGGGCACTTAGGGAACTGTATGGCAGTATAAGTGAGCAGGAAACCGCGCACCCTGAGGCTGCGTTCATTGTTGCCGGGGACTTCAACAAAGCCAACTTCAAAACAATAGCACCAAAATACCACCAACATATCAGCTTCAACACACGAGGGAACTGGGTTTTGGATCATTGCTATTCTCCTTTCCGGGATGGCTACAAATCCCTCCCCCGCCCACCATTTGGCAAATCCGACCACTCCTCCGTTCTGCTTCTGCCCGCTTACAGGCAGAAACTGAAACGGGAAGCACCCGCCCTCAGAATGATCCAGTACTGGTCGGACCAATCAGACTCTGCGCTACAGGACTGTTTTGATCACGCGGACTGGGAGATGTTCCGGTCTGCCTCCGATGACGACATCGAGGTTTACGCTGATAGCGTAACGTGTTTCATCAGGAAGTGCATAGAGGACGTTGTTCCGACAAAAACTATACGGATCTACCCCAACCAGAAACTATGGGTTAACGGCGATGTTCGCGCGGCACTTACTGCGCGGACCACCGCTTTTAATTCTGGGAACGCGGAGGAGCGTAAACAAGCCAGTTATGCCCTCCGTAACTCCATCAGTACAGCCAAACGCCAGTACAGGCACAAAATTGAAGGACAGTTCAACACCACTGACTCCAGAAGTATGTGTCAGGGAATTAACACCATCACGGACTATAAACAGAATAAAAACTCCACCATGAACACTGTTGCCTCTCTCCCGGACGAGCTTAATACTTTTTATGCTCGTTTCGAGGAAACAACAACACCGCCCTCGCGGAGAGAGCACTCACGGCCGATACTACAGATGATGGTTCACTCTCCGTCTCTGTTGCGGACGTAACCCGATCCTTTCGACGGGTGAACATTCGCAAAGCCGCGGGTCCAGACGGCATTCCGGGCCGCGTCATCAGAGCATGCGCGAACCAACTGGCTGGTGTTTTCACGGACATTTTCAACCTGTCCCTCTCCCTGTCTGTAGTCCCCACATGCTTCAAAACATCAACCATTGTGCCTGTACCGAAGCAATCAAAAATCACTTGCTTAAATGACTGGCGTCCTGTTGCCCTCACCCCCATCATCAGCAAATGCTTTGAGAGGTTGATCAGAGATCACATCTGCTCTGTTCTGCCCACCTCTGTGGACCCATTGCAGTTTGCCTACCGTAACAACCGCTCCACTGATGATGCCATTGCATCTACAATACACACTGCTCTATCCCACCTGGAAAAAAGGAACACGTATGTGAGAATGCTGTTTGTAGACTATAGCTCAGCATTTAACACCATAATGCCTTCCAAGCTTGATGTGAAACTCCGGGCTCTGGGCTTAAACTGCTCGCTGTGCAGCTGGATCCTGGATTTCCTGTCAGGCAGACGTCAGGTGGTTAGAATGGGCAGCAACATCTCCTCATCACTGACCCTCAACACTGGAGCCCTGCAGGGCTGTGTTCTCAGCCCATTCCTGTATTCCCTGTACACACATGACTGTGTGGCGACACATAGCTCCAATGCCATCATTAAGTTTGCTGACGATACGACGGTTGTAGGTCTGATCACTGACAATGATGAAACAGCCTACAGAGAGGAGGTGCACACTCTGACATGCTGGTGTCAGGAGCACAACCTCTCCCTCAACGTCAGTAAAACCAAGGAGCTTGTGGTGGACTTCAGGAAGAAAGACAGAGAACACAGCCCCATCACCATTAATGGAGCACCGGTGGAGAGAGTCAGCAGCTTCAAGTTACTCGGTTTCCACATTATTGTGGAACTCACATGGTCCGTCCACACTGAGACCGTTGTGAAGAAGGCTCACCAGCGCCTCTTCTTCCTGAGACGGCTGAGGATGTTTGGAATGAACCAACACATCCTCACACGGTTCTACACCAGCACTGTAGAGAGCATCCTGACTGGCTGCATCACCGCCTGGTACGGCAATAGCACCGCCCACAACCGCAAAGACCTGCAAAGGGTGGTGCGAACTGCCAGACACATCATTGGAGGTGAGCTTCCCTCCCTCCAGGATATATATAACAGACGGTGTGTGAATAAAGCTCAGAGGATTATCAAAGACTCCAGCCACCCGAGTCATAGGCTGCTTTCACTGCTTCCATCAGGCAGGCGGTATCGCAGCATCAGGACTCGCACCACCCGACTACATGACAGCTTCTTCCCACAAGCAATCAGACTTTTGAACTCATGATCTCTCACGATCTACAATCAGCACTGCACTTTATTAATCATCACTCTGTCAATATATTCTCGCTCCCAATTCAGTTAGTGTGTGTATATATATATTTATACCCTTATCTAGTGTATGTCAAATCAAAATCAAATCAAATCAAAATCAAATCACTTTATTGTCACACTACTGTGTACACGAGTGCAACAGTAGGTGAAAGTCTTGTGTGCAGTTCCGAGCAACATTGCAGTGATGACAGTGACGAGACATAAACCACTTTACAATATAACATATTTACACAAAACAATTTACATAACAAATGTACACATACTTACACAACAATTTACATAACAAATGTACACAATACACACAATGTAGAATACACATACACTAGATAAGGGTATAAATATATATAAACACTAATTGAATTGGGAGAACATATTGACAGAGTGATGATTAATTAATAAATTAAATAAATAAAATTAATAAATAAAATAATATGTGTATTCTACATTGTGTGTATTGTGTACATTTGATATGTAAATTGTTTTGTGTAAATATGTTGTTTATTGTAAAGTGGTTTATGTCTCGTCACTGTCATTACTGCAATGTTGCTCGGAACTGCACACAAGAATTTCACCTGCTGTTGCACTCGTGTACACAGTAGTGTGACAAAGTGATTTGATTTGATTTGATATTAAATAATGAGATCAGGAGGGAAAAACGAGGAAATACAGGAAAATGGAAGTTTGAGATAGTTAACTGGGGAAAATATTAAATGAGTGAGGAAGGAATGCAAATGATAAGGATTAATGAACGCAAAGATATTGAAAGGATAAATATAGAATTAGCTTCAGTGATACAGAATGCTGCAAAAGAATGTATCCCAAAAAGGAAAGGAACATTTACATTTATGCATTTGGTAGACACTTTTATCCAAAACGACTTACAGTGCACTTACTACAGGGACAATCCCCCTGCAGCAACCTGGAGTTAAGTGCCTTGCTCAAGGGCGCAATGGTGGTGGGGTTCAAACCAGCCACCTTCTGATTAGCAGCCCTGTGCTCTAGCCACTACACCACCACCACTCAAGGAAAGAGGAAATAGTTCCATGGTGGAATGAGAAGTGTACAATAGCAGTCAGAAAGAAAAGGAAAGCATTTAAAATATTGAAGAAAACACATAATTTGGAACATTTGATAATATATAAGAAAATTCAATCAGAAACAAGGAAAATTATAAGGGAAGTAAAGAGAGAGTACTGGAGATCATTTTGTGAGGAAATTGGTAAAAGTACTCCAGTTGAGGAAGTGTGGAACATGATTAAAAAGATGAGAGGAATTATGAAAGAATATGAATATCCAGTATTAAGTGTGGATGAGGAAAATGCAATAAGTGACAAAGAAAAAGCAGAAATGTTCCTGAAAGAGTTTTTAAAAATAAATCGTTCGGATAACTTGACAAAGGAGAGTAAGGAAATGAGGGAGAAGCTTCTGAGGAAGCATCCAGATATATCGGAAAGGAGGAGGGCAATGGATGGTTTATTGGATGGTCCGTTTTCATACCCTGAATTAAAACCAGCATTAAAAAAATTAAGGTAGCAACTCCAGGACAAGATGAAATAAGTTATATTATGTTAAAAAAGTTAAGTGAAGAATCACTTGGAGTAATATTAAAGTTTTATAAGAGAATATGGGAATATTTTTTAAAATGTTGCTGTGTAGACTCAAGCTTTGCCCTGTTATGTCTGGAAACTCAACAGTCTGAAACTAGACAAGATATATTGATAGAGATTCTTCAGATATTATATATAATGCAGCAGACACATAAGACAGTTCAGTTTTTATGGGTTCCAGCTCATATTGGAGTATCAGGAATGAGGAAGCAGATAAATTAGCAAAACAAGTAATGGCAAAGGAAAATATAGACATGCATATAATGTATAGTAAGTCAGAAATCAAATCAATAATAAAAAAGGAGTTCAATAAAATATGGCAATTTTATTGGGATAATGAACAAAAGGGTAGATGTCTACATTTAATACAACCATTAGTAGGAAGAGGAAGGAATTCAGGCGGAAGGAGGAAAGAAGAATGTATTTTGTCTAGACTCAGACTGGGACATACAGGACTTAACACAACAATGTATATAACAGGAAAACATCTTACAGGATTGTGTGATTGGTGTGGAGTTAGAGAAACAGTGGAACATGTATTAATACAGTGTAACAGATATAAAGAGGAAAGAAATAAACTAACAGATGAATTACAGAAGAAAGGAGAACAACAATTAACCTTAAAGAAGCTTTTAAATCCAGTAAGAGGGGATTGTCTATTAATACAATTTCTGAATAGAACACGGTTATTTGAAAGAATATATCTTGGCCATAACAGGTTTTATTTATTTATTCATTTTTATTTTTCTCTCTTCCTCTCCATGGGCAGTGATGGACTTGGGGCTGAAGTGGAGGAGCTGAACACGCAGCGCCATTGGAAGCACGAGTCCTGAAAGGTCTGTGGAGGAGGGGAAAGAGTCTCTGATCTGTAACACACAGCAGATGGCGGTAATGCTCTATTTTAGAATGAGAGCCGCCAATAAACAGGAAGAAGAAGAAGAAGAAGAGAACACGGTTGATGAAGCTGCTTCTGTTGTGCCGCCTAAAAAGCCCTAAAACAGAAAAAAATAAATTTGAAATTATTTCAGAAATAAGAGAGAGAAAGATTTGAAAATATTGTGGATTTAACGTTATTGAGTCAAACGATCGTGAGTGAGTGCTCACTCGGATTCAACAACAGAAAAAAAAAACTTCTTAAAACTGGATTTTTTGCTCTTCAGGAAACTTTCTTTCAATTAAATCAAGTTCTCTTTGTAAGTGAAACTAAAACTATCTCATCTATTGAGATTTTGTTTAAATATTTGTTAATTGTTGTTTAAATCTTAAATGTTGCTGTGTTATACGCAGTTATATGTAAAAGGTTTATAAAAGTAAACCTAGTAATGAAAGGAAAGATGTAATATTTAAAAGTTGAAAGTTACTTTGAAGAGTTTTATAAGTGTTATTACAAGTATTTGCACGTGTATTTGAGTATTTGAGTGCACACGTGCTGCGGGTGATGAGGCCCAATATATATCATTTGAATATATATCGATTTATATTAATGTGATCTTAGCATGTTAATGTCAGATGAAAAAAAGGAAGTAAAATATGTGTAATGTTACTTTATTTGCAAGTTGATTGTTGTAATGTATATAATGCATTGAGTATCCAATTGTGTTTTTTGTCTTGTCCTGCAGCGTAGTTATGACACAACATGCATTATTATCAAAAAAGATTTATGAAAGAAAGCGGAACATTTAATATTATAGTTATACATTTGTAAAAAGATATGTAAATAAACAAATACATTTAAGGCATCTACTTAATGCCACCTGCAGTAGTGATGGGTCGTTCACGAACATGTCGGCTCTAAGAGCTGAATCTATTTATAAAAATATATATAAAAAAAAATGAATAGAATTAACTAATTCAAAGAACTAAAAAATAAATAAAACAACATAGGCCTAAATGCTCAAGCGAACACACATTTGTACTGACTGTCTGCTCAGACTAACATCCTCACCTGTTGTTCCTGTCAAACAGACATGCAGTGTCAACCAATGAACCAAAAGGCATGAGAGAGGGCGGAGCTAACTAAATATGTTGTTCAGATTGTATTTGTTTATTGTATTTTGTATTTGTTGCTCTTTGTTTTTATACATTAAAAAAGTATACTTTAAATGAACGTGTAATAGCATCCTCCTTTTTTACATTTATTTCAATTTGTGGGATGCTGCAGTTTTGCAAATTAGTTATTTATTTTTCATTGATATGGAGCAATATTCTTTTATCAGTACCGCCACTCCCTACACATTTACATTTATGCATTTGGCAGATGCTTTTATTCAAAGAGTCTTACAGAGCCCTTTCTACAGGGACAATTCTCCTGCAGCAACATGGAGTTAAGTGCCTTGCTCAAGGACACATTTTTGGTGGCTGTGAGATCAAACCGACAACCTTCTGCTTACCAGTTCAGTGCTTTAGCTCACTACGTCACCACTACCTACATGCATGCTACGCAGTCTGCGTAGGGCACCAACTCCCTAGGGGGTCACCATCTTACCCTAGGAGGGCACCAGAAAGTCCACCGGCTGCCCTTACACACACGTTATATGTTATTCAAGGACCCGAAAGCAGTTGCAGAACATAGACGATCGCTTCACGCTCATATCACGTGAATATGTCCAGATTCTCTCTTGAAAGAGAGGCAGACAGATAGTGATGATGCACGGCCATCACTGATTCAGCTGATCAGCGGGAGATTGAAATAAATTGGAGCTAGAGACGCCAGTTCGAGAGAGAGAGATGCTCACATTTATATCATTAAACCTTTATGTTGACGGTTCAGCCAGTTCCCGCATCCTCCTTGCCCGTCCTTAAAATGTTACAGTGGTGCCAAAACCTGGGAGGGAGGAGGGATGTGCTTTCATGGAGTCCACTGGGAATGCAGCCGCAACCATCTGCCTGGGGATAGAGGGGTTGCTGCCGGCCACTGTGTGCCGGAGGAACGGACGCACGAACAGACCGCTGCCGACCACCAAAGAAGTGGTCTACCAGGGGCCGGAGGACTCGCTGCCGTCTTCCGGGAGAGGAGCAAGCTGGCTTCTGCCAGAGGGTGGAGGACTGGGCAACAGTGCATACTTTCCCTCTCCTAGCAGGGAGAGACTGGTGGTGTCCTGGCCTAAAATGGGCGGGTGAGGAGTGTGACGAGGAGGCGGGAGTGGCCATGATGATGCACGGCTGGATTGGCAAGAGAGCGAGAAAGTGGAGCCAGAGATGCTGTTTTACACTAGTTTTTTAGCCCTACAGTTCAGAGACTAGCGACATCAAGCGATAAATTCGCTGCATGTGTGTACGGGGTTAGATGAGGAGGCATGACGAAGAGTGGCGCAATGCTCCAGATAGCGCTACGAATCTGCTCTGGCAGCAAGGTAGAGAGTGAAATTCGCAGAAGCGATCACATGCCGGAACCGGATTGGTTCGTGAGTGCTTTATGGACCACAAATTGTTGCTGAAGGAGATCAGCTTCTTTCAAAAAGAGCTCATAAAACAAGCTTCTATCCTTGTTTTATTTTGCTAAGTCGAGTGAAGAGGCCAGTTTTCTGTTACTAAGACAACAACGCACATGAGCAATGATACAGGCCTGCATCAGGGTGTGTGTGTGTGTGTGTGTGTGTGTGGCCCACATTTAATTAAGAGTATATTGTTAGAATATTATACTTGAAGTTGTGAAAAAGGGTTTCCTTGTATTAGTTCATATTCACTAGTTAAGTAACTGTAACACAGTTTGGGTTCACAGGACGGGAAGGAGGACACGGGAACGGGGATCAACTCAGAGGTAAGGGTTTTAATTACAAATTATGAACACACAAAGGGGTAGAAGATAAACGTAGACTCCACTAACATACAGACCTTTACATATAACAATTTGCGGTCTCTCTCTCAGTATTGCCAACACTGGACTGGCGAGATCTCTTGGAGGCCGTGAAGCTCTTTTATGCCGGTCTCCCCGTGCTCACTGAAATCAGAGACAGGTGTTAGACATAATTTAGCTCAGGGGCAAGCGCCCTTACCGCTTTCCCTCTCCGGACAGGCGCTTGACCACGCCCCCACTGCCACATACCCCCACCGCCCGACTCAGGCCGGGGCGCCATCCGTCCTGTCTACCACTCCCCCCCCCATTTCTGGAAAGGAAGTCGGCGACAGCCATCTGCACCCCCGGTCTGTGGACCACCTCGAACTTAAAAGGCTGGAGAGCCAGATACCAACGGGTGATCCGGGCGTTAGTATCTTTCATGCGGTGGAGCCACTGCAGTGGGGCATGATCCGAGCAGAGAGTGAAGGCCCGCCCCAGCAGGTAGTAGCGGAGCATGAGGACCGCCCACTTGATGGCCAGACACTCCTCCTCTACAGTGCTGTACTTCGTTTCCCTCAAGGAGAGCTTCCTGCTGATGTACAGCACAGGGCGCTCCTCCCCCTCCACCACCTGTGAGAGTACGGCCCCCAGCCCTCTGTCTGAAGTGTCCGTCTGCAATAAGAAAGGGAGAGAGAAGTTAGGAGAATATAAGAGCGGCCCTCCACAGAGTGCGGCTTTGATTTGTGTAAATACCTGTTGGCACTGCTCCGACCATTGGACCGGATCTGGAGCCCCCTTTTTAGTGAGGTCAGTCAGCGGGCTGGTGACATCCGAATAATTAGGCACGAATCTTCTATAATAGCCAGCCAGCCCCAGGAACTGCCTCACCCCCTTTTTGGTCTTAGGTCTAGGGCAAGTCGCAATCGCCGCGGTCTTGTCAATTTGGGGCCGCACCTGGCCATGACCCAAGTGGAACCCCAGATACCGTACCTCCACACGCCCAATCGCGCACTTCTTGGGGTTTGCTGTGAGCCCCGCCCGCCGCAGCGACTTCAAGACCGCCCTCAGGTGTTGTATATGCCGCTGCCAGTCATTACTATAGATAATGATATCATCTAAATAGGCAGCGGCATAAGCGGAGTGCGGGCGGAGGACACGGTCCATCAGACGCTGGAACGTGGCTGGAGCCCCAAACAAACCGAACGGAAGTGTCACAAATTGGTGTAATCCGAACGGCGTGGTGAAGGCGGTTTTCTCACGGGAAATTGGTGTCAAGGGGATCTGCCAAATAACCCTTTGTTAAATCCAATGTCGAATAAAAGCGAGCAGTACCTAACCGATCGAGCAGTTCATCAACCCGAGGCATTGGGTACGCGTCAAACTTAGACACCGCGTTGACTTTTCGATAGTCCACACAGAACCGGACAGATCCGTCACTCTTGGGAACAAGAACGACCGGGCTAGACCAGTCGCTGTGGGACTCTTCTATTACCCCATATCGAGCATCGCATCCAATTCGTCCCGGACAATTTTCTTTTTATGCTCGGGAAGGCGATAAGGGCGGCTACGAACCACCACCCCCGGCTCGGTCTCGATGTGGTGTTCAATGATGTTCGTATGACCCGGTAGAGGAGAAAACACATCTGCAAACTCGTTTTGCAACTTGGCAACCTCTGAACGTTGGCACGGGGAGAGGTGGTCTCCGCAAATGACCGGGGCATTGTAATCGGACTTTGGATTTACCTCCGGTCCGAGCTCCGCCCTCTCTGGAACCATTGTAGCCAATGACACAGGGACCGCCTCCCTCCATAATTTAAGGAGATTGAGGTGGTATTTTTGACGCGCGTCCCCCCCTATCGGTTCGCTTAACCTCATAATCGAGCTCCCCCACTCGTCGTGTGACCTCAAAGGGCCCTTGCCACTTGGCGAGTAATTTGGAGCTCGATGTGGGGAGTAATACAAGAACTTTGTCTCCCGCTGCAAATTCCCTTAGCTGAGTACCCCTGTCATACAGCCGGCGTTGGCGTGCTTGAGCCTGGAGCAAATTCTCCTGTGTTAGTTTCCCCAATGTGTGGAGTTTTGCTCGAAGATCAAGAACGTACTGAATTTTATTTTTACTATTCGAAGGACCTTCCTCCCAAGCTTCACGGATGACGTCTAGCACTCCGCGCAGGCGCCGCCCATACAGCAGCTCAAACGGGGAAAATCCCGTGGAGGCTTGCGGGACCTCTCGTACTGCAAATAACAGGGGGTCAAGCCATTTATCCCAATTCCTAGCGTCTTCGTGTACGAATTTACGAATCATATTCTTGAGCGTTTTATTAAATCGTTCCACTAGGCCATCCGTCTGCGGATGATACACGCTAGTGCGAATTGATTTAATGCCCAATAGATCGTAAAGTTCGCGAAGTGTGCGTGACATAAATGTTGTGCCTTGGTCGGTGAGGATTTCTTTTGGAATCCCCACCCGGGAGATTATTTTGAAGAGTGCCCCAGCAACACTACGTGCAGAGATATTGCTTAGAGGCACTGATTCCGGATATCGAGTTGCGTAATCCACTAGGACTAACACAAAACGATGTCCCCGTGCTGTCCGTTCTAATGGCCCGACGAGGTCCATTCCAATTCTTTCGAAGGGGACCTCGATTAACGGAAGAGGGTGCAATGGCGCTTTTGGGGTGGCCGGTGGGTTTACCAGCTGGCATTCACGGCAAGCCGCACACCACCTGCGGACGTCGCCAGAAATGCCCGGCCAATAAAAACGAGCTATTAAACGGAGAAGTGTTTTTCTTTCTCCTAAATGACCCGCCATGGGATTATAATGAGCTGCCTGGAATAACATTTCCCGGCGGCTCCGTGGAATCAACAATTGAGTAATATTTTCTTTTGTTTGAGTGTCCTGCGTCACTCTGTACAACCGCTCATTTATAATTGCAAAATAGGGGTATGCGAGAGCGATGTCCGGCTGGAGACGCTGACCATCAATCGTCTTCACCTGGTCAAACGCGTGCTTAAGGGTCTCATCCCGTGACTGCTCCAAAGGGAAATCTACGTCAGGGAATTCCCTGCGAAGGGGAGGGGCGGAAGGCCCTCCCCTTCCCTCGTCATCCCGATTTGGAGCAGCCGAGGATGGCCCCGGCTCCGCCTCCCCTGCCAAAGCATCGCACATTGCACATTTCCCCAGTCTAATGCAGGACCCATCCTCCCCAGTTCCCCCCAATACATGCTTAAATGCAGGCCAATCGGTCCCCAAAATCAGAGGATGGGTGAGGCGGGAACTAACCGCTGCCTCCACTTTGTTTTTTTCCCCGAAATTTAAGCAGCAAAGTCACCATCGGATAGCTGTGAACATCCCCGTGCACACACCTCACCCTTACCCGCTTAGCTGTGCCCAAAGCCTCGGGTTGAACCAAGCGTTGATGGATGGTGGTCTGATTACAACCGGTATCCAGCAAAGCTTGGTGTGTACCCCCCTGGATTCTTACCGGAACCCGGTACGCTCCAGCCCGATCGGGGGCAGCGTGTGGGAGATCGGCGACCCAGACCACCGCCCCCACCTTCATCAATGGACACCGCTCGCGGAAGTGGCTCGGGTCCCCGGACCTCCGACAGGCCGGCCCAGACATCACACCCGTACCTGCTTCGACGGACGCCCCCACCTGAGGGGGAGAACGGCTGTAGGTGGTGGAGGGATGGGCTGATGATGGGTGTGATGGTCTCAACCAGGCTCCTCGCCTGTGTGGGGCAGCAATGGGACCTGGAGAGAGGACAGAGCGAGAGGGTTGGGGGGCGTGGGGAAGAGCGGAAGTAAACACAGGAGGGGGAAGAGGGAGAGAAAGAGAGAGAGAAAGAGAGAGAGGGCTCGTCCGCCCTTGAGATCGCTGCCATGTGGTCCTCTGTAAGCTGGACGGCTGCCTCCAGCGACGCCAGGCGGTGGCACTGGACCCACTCCGCCGTTCTCCTGGGCAAGCGTTGAACAAACTGCTCCAGTACCACCTGATCGACGAGTCCCTCGACGTCGCGGTCCCCCAATAGCAGCCACCTCCGGCAGGCATCACGGAGCCGCTGGGCGAAGGCGAACGGGCAGTCGGATTTTTCCAGCTTCATGCCCCGGAAGAGCTGACGGTTTTCCTTGGGGCTCCGACCAACCCACTGCAGAATGGCTTTTCTCAGATCAGAGTAGGCCAGGAGGTTTGTTGCCGGCAGTTGTTGAGCCGCGAGTTGGGCTTCCCCGGACAGAAGAGGAACAAGGCGAGCTGCCCACTGATCCTGCGGCCAGCCCCAAATTTCAGCGGTTCGCTGGAACAAATCTAAAAAGGCTTCTGCATCATCCGCCGCCCCCATCTTCTGTAACGTGGGCGGGGGTAACGTGGCACGGGTGTCCGGGGTCACGGCTGTGGCTGGAGCGATACTGGCTGAGGAGGCTCCGGATGACCTGTCGATCCTCTGCTTGGGCCCGCACGATCTCACAAAACCGCCGATCTTGGTCTTGCCGGAGCTCAAGCAGTGACTGTTGGTGGCTCTGATGTAACGTGGCGAGGGACAGGAGGACTTCGGCCAGCTGGGAGGACTCTACGGGACGACCTTTTTCCATGCTCGGAATTTTCCCGGGTTTCGGCACCAGTGTAACACAGTTTGGGTTCACAGGACGGGAAGGAGGACACGGGAACGGGGATCGACTCAGAGGTAAGGGTTTTAATTACAAATTATGAACACACAAAGGGGTAGAAGATAAACGTAGACTCCACTAACATACAGACTTTTACATATAACAATTTGCGGTCTCTCTCTCAGTATTGCCAACACTGGACTGGCAAGATCTCTTGGAGGCCGTGAAGCTCTTTTATGCCGGTCTCCCCGTGCTCACTGAAATCAGAGACAGGTGTTAGACATAATTTAGCTCAGGTGCAAGCGCCCTTACCACTTTCCCTCTCCGGACGGGTGCTTGACCACGCCCCCACTGCCACAGTAACATACTTTGAATTCAGTGTTAATTGCACTATAAGTTTAAACTGTGAATGCACAATTTGCTTACATGTGTATATTGACTATCCAGTGTAAGTGTATAAATTGATTCACATTGATGAGTGATACATTCATGAGTTTATTCTATGAATTTATACATATCTGTCTTCTGATTGAAATCTTGAAATCTGTCCCAAATGTAAGCTTTTATAACTCATGCACTGTCATGGCTAACTAGTGTCCCATCTGTCTGCACTTACCAAAGTCTGGACTCAGAGGAAGAATACGGTACTATGACTTAAGGTGCAATTTGGGACAAGGCCAATGTGATTTTTAAATGGCAAAAGACTGTTATTTAATGAAATATGTAGTCTGTATGTGTCTTGCATTACAAAGTGAATTAGCGATCTGCTCACTGTCTTCACAAGTACTTGAGCGCAGTATTGGACTCGAATCCCATACCAGTATTGGTTCTTCCCTACTAAAGTGTTTGTCAGGTCTGGGAGAAAGGACTCAATCACAGGGCATGGGATGAGTGAAGGAACTTTATTACATGAAAGTAAATAGGAAGCAGGTGAAACAAATGCACAGTCAAGGTCTAACAAGGGGTGTGACCCAGCGGTATGAGCGTTATTTTATCTAGAGAAAATTCTCATTGAAAGATCATATGAAAACAACTTTAATCAGACAGCTGATAACTTTTAAAACTGTGTGTAATAACATTGATCCTCTTTTAGTTGAACATTAAAATGAATATTTCTGTTCACAGATGTACTTTTTCTTGTATTCGCAAGAGGCATCAAACCAAGAGTGTAAAATGTCGGGCCTTAATCCCAGACAAGCACAGTTCTCTCCTAAAGGATTATGTCCCCTCCAGTTATCCGGATCGCTTGACCCAGGAGACCATCTCTGCCAGAACCTTTAAATGCAGAAACAGACAGTCAATGGAGATAACATTTTCAATCCCAACAATATTTAGCAGAAACAGATAAAATAAAATATTTTAAATAATGTAATAGTTCATAATTTATGAAGCAAGTTAAATTCACAAGGAAACACAATATATCTGTGATGCAACGTACAGTGAGACCAAAATATATCTGTTTAAAAAAATATTTTTTTTATTTTATTTAATGCAAAAGTTTAAAAGAATTGATGCATGAAAAGACAATAAATGAACAATAAAGCAAGTTTAATCAGTGGTTAAACAAATAGATAAATAGTGAAGTAAATACAGAAGTCTAAGGTTTGAATAAAAGAATACAAGAAGTACATATAGAAGTCTATATTGTGTCTACTGTATGTATGTGTGTAAGCGTCACCTTGGACTTTTGTACTAAAACTAATGAGTTTCCCAGAACAATCTAGTCATGTGTTATTTATTCTAGCAGCATATGAAGAACATGAAACATATTCAAACAAGTGTTGTGCTGTGGTTTTAGGTTCTTAACTTTGACATATTTCACATAGCCTATTAGTAAGTGTGAAGTGTACAGGATGTGTTCTTTACAAACTGAATATACCCTTCACACATCCTCCAGAACACAGTTCCTTCTTCGCCAAAGGTAATAAGACACAATCTCAAAAAGTAAAACTCACAAATTTAAGTAAATTCACACTAAGTTTGAATACCTTCAGTGTTGGTTATACTTTATAGCTCTCTGGAAAAATGGATTCTGATTGGTCAATCGCAGTATTAGGCAGTGAAATAAAAAAGGGTATAAAATAGTGAAATATGTCCTCAGTGTCACAGATCTCCCTGTCTTTCCTTGCTTTTATGCTTCACGCTCCCTCTCCACTTATCACTAATCACCTGCACCTGTCTCTTGTTTCCGTTCCACTCTTTAAATACTCTGTTCTCCCCTTACTCTTGGTCTGGTATCGTTAATCGTATACAGACTCACTCCTTCGTTCCTGTGATCTGGCTATCTCCACGCTGCTTCGTTCCTGTGATCTGGCTATCTCCTAGCTCCTTAGTTCCTGTTAACTTCCTATATCCACGTTCCTTTGCTCCTACTTTTCTAACCCAAGCTCCTCGCTCCTTTTACTCCAGCGGAGATCTCGGAAGCTCCGCGCTCATTCACTCCAGTGACGTCAGCCCAAGCTCCACGCACTTCTGATACTCATCTCCTTCCCTTAACACTCTTATTAAATAAACACAACCTCCGGGTTTAAGACTACTCCTGTGTCTGAGCGCATCTGTTACACTCAGAAACACTGTATAACAGACTAAATAATCTAATTTGTTTGGTTATCTAGATCTTATACTACATATTGTTTCATGTTTTCATCGTAACTTTTTTTTTTTTCAAAACCCTAAAAACTTTGTTACATTTTAAATGAGAAAAACAAAAATGCAACATTGTCTTAGATATTTGGTAGAAACTGAAATGTTTCACTGCACCGGACAGACAATATAATGGATGTCTATCATTTCCAGTGGACAGTCGGATGGGGCTGCATAGAGTGCCGAACATCTGTAGAATTATTCAACTGAAATATATAAACTGGTGTGAGACCGTATGTGACTGCCCGATCGGATGTGACAACAGTAAATGTGTGATTAAATGTGTATACAGTATGTGAATTTTTATTTTTGTGTTAATTATCACAATTACTACAAAACTGTATTAATAATAATGATAATGACAATAAATGCTTTTTTATATTAATCATGAGCTCAATTGAATTAATCCATCTGCTCTACAAAATCACACACGATATCAAGGTTGATTACACTTACTAGCACTTGACACATGTGCAGATTACATTACTGATGGCATTAGGAAGTGGAATCGAGCTTGATATCATGATCGCCACAAAGAATGACAAAGATTTACAGTATAGTGTAAAAGGAGATATAATTTGAGGTGTTTTCACCCACAATTGATTGGATCGCATCAGAAGGCATGGAATAAACCACTGGAGTTGTATGAATTACTTTTATGCTGCCTTTATGTGCTTTTTTGCTACTTCAAAGTTTTGGCCACCATTCACTTGCATTGTATGTTCAAACAGATATCATATCTCCATTAAAATGTCTGTTTGTGTTCTGCTGATGAAAGAAAGTCATACGAGTTTAGGTGTGAATAAATGATGAGAGAATCATCAGTTTTAAGCTGAACTATTCCTTAAGACAGAAAGCAAAACAACAGAGTTCTTACTCTACTCCGGTTTCATTGAGAGTTTGGTTATTCGCCCAAATCCACCGTCCCTCTGTGTCTTGATCATTCAGACCAATCCAGTGAGTCTCTCGAATTTTAGAGACCAGAAAATCCTAATGTAAAAAAATGACTTTTAACTGTTTTGCAGTTATTCAAACAAAAAAAGTTTGTATCCTTATTTATAATGAATGTAAACAATAAACAGAAGCCGCTTGAATTTGATTTCAGACTCACCTGAACTGCTTTACTGTCTATTATGACCTGATGAGCTTGTAATGCTGCACACGAATCACGACTCTCAAACCATGTCTGCTCAACATCGGAGAAGTAGTAGCACTTTCCACTATACGCTGTCCAGCCCTCCTTGCAGGGTTTGCACGGTGCATTGAATTCTGAAGCAAATAATTATGAAAAAATGTATATCTATAACAAAAAGACACACCTATCTGACTTCAGACTATTTCATTTTTAACCCTCAGATGATACTGTAAGTGGGTCAAATAGGACCCAGTTGTCTAATTTTAAGACATGGCTTAAAACATTCAAGTTGTGATATGGATTACTTTTCTGCTGCCTTTATGTCCTTTTTGGAGCTTGAGCATTTTGGACCACTTTGACTTACATTGTAAGGACCAAAACACCTCATATATTCTTTAAAATATCTTAATTTGTGTTCCACTGAAGAAAGAAAGTCATGAGAGTTTGGGATGCATAAGGATGAACAGATGATTAGAGAATTATCCTTTTTAGGTGAACTATTCCTTCAAAACATACAGAATGCAGAATATTGACCAAAGAAAGCAGCGGCCACAAACAGTCACTCGTGGAATACTAGACGTGTTTCTGAAGCTCAACTGGAAGAGCAGGACTACTCAACTTCGGAAAGGTCAGGGGCCACAAAGTTGGATCCCTCTACCCTCGCCGGCCGCACTCTTAATTTATATATACAGTGAGGAAAATAAGTATTTGAACACCCTGCTATTTTGCAAGTTCTCCCACTTAGAAATCATGGAGGGGTCTGAAATTGTCATCGTAGGTGCATGTCCACTGTGAGAGACATAATCTAAAAAAAAAAAATCCAGAAATCGCAATGTATGATTTTTTTAAACTATTTATTTGTATGATACAGCTGCAAATAAGTATTTGAACACCTGAGAAAATCAATGTTAATATTTGGTACAGTAGCCTTTGTTTGCAATTACAGAGGTCAAACGTTTCCTGTGGTTTTTCACCAGGTTTGCGCACACTGCAGGAGGGATTTTGGCCCACTCCTCCACACAGATCTTCTCTAGATCAGTCAGGTTTCTGGGCTGTCGCTGAGAAACACGGAGTTTGAGCTCCCTCCAAAGATTCTCTATTGGGTTTAGGTCTGGAGACTGGCTAGGCCACGCCAGAACCTTGATATGCTTTTTACAGAGCCACTCCTTGGTTATCCTGGCTGTGTGCTTCGGGTCATTGTCATGTTGGAAGACCCAGCCTCGACCCATCTTCAATGCTCTAACTGAGGGAAGGAGGTTGTTCCCCAAAATCTCGCAATACATGGCCCCGGTCATCTTCTCCTTAATACAGTGCAGTCGCCCTGTCCCATGTGCAGAAAAACACCCCCAAAGCATGATGCTACCACCCCCATGCTTCACAGTAGGGATGGTGTTCTTGGGATGGTACTCATCATTCTTCTTCCTCCAAACACGGTTAGTGGAATTATGACCAAAAAGTTCTATTTTGGTCTCATCTGACCACATGACTTTCTCCCATGACTCCTCTGGATCATCCAAATGGTCATTGGCAAACTTAAGACAGGCCTTGACATGTGCTGGTTTAAGCAGGGGAACCTTCCGTGCCATGCATGATTTCAAACCATGACGTCTTAGTGTATTACCAACAGTAACCTTGGAAACGGTGGTCCCAGCTCTTTTCAGGTCATTGACCAGCTCCTCCCGTGTAGTTCTGGGCTGATTTCTCACCTTTCTTAGGATCATTGAGACCCCACGAGGTGAGATCTTGCATGGAGCCCCAGTCCGAGGGAGATTGACAGTCATGTTTAGCTTCTTCCATTTTCTAATGATTGCTCCAACAGTGGACCTTTTTTCACCAAGCTGCTTGGCAATTTCCCCGTAGCCTTTTCCAGCCTTGTGGAGGTGTACAATTTTGTCTCTAGTGTCTTTGGTCTTGGCCATGTTAGTAGTTGGATTCTTACTGATTGTATGGGGTGGACAGGTGTCTTTATGCAGCTAACGACCTCAAACAGGTGCATCTAATTTAGGATAATAAATGGAGTGGAGGTGGACATTTTAAAGGCAGACTAACAGGTCTTTGAGGGTCAGAATTCTAGCTGATAGACAGGTGTTCAAATACTTATTTGCAGCTGTATCATACAAATAAATAGTTAAAAAATCATACATTGTGATTTCTGGATTTTTTTTTTTTTTAGATTATGTCTCTCACAGTGGACATGCACCTACGATGACAATTTCAGACCCCTCCATGATTTCTAAGTGGGAGAACTTGCAAAATAGCAGGGTGTTCAAATACTTATTTTCCTCACTGTATATATATAGGTTAATAGTTCACCTAAAAATGACAATTCTCTCATCATTTTCTCACAATCATTCCATCCCAGATGTGTATAACGTTTTTCTTCAGCTGAAGACAAAAGAAGATTATTTAGAAAAATATCTCAGTTCTGTGGATGAGAGACAGATCAATATTTATGTCTTTGGCTTTTTTATTCTAAATCTCCACTTTATGACAAAGCATTTGCGTGAAGGCGTCTCAACGCCATCACTGCAGGAAAAACTGTTATTTTTGCCTGTAAATATTGTTGTCTTGACGAGTACATACAGTATCGCTGATGAGCTATTCAAGAGATTGGACAGATTTGCATGTTGAGAAACTCTCAAGTGAGATTGTGAGTGCGCATGTACTCTGTATGAACACGTGCGCAGACCGACTGCCACTCACATAACATCAGCCATGCTTGGATATTATTTGTTGTTCTTATTTACTTATTTGTATAACATCCATTTGCAGTTATATTCCCTCTCTAACATGATTCAGCAATGTACAGAACTAGCATAAATCCTCACAATTCATAGATTTGATAGGCTGCTGATATATATTTCTAATGATTATAAAATAACAGGGGCCGCAAAAGATCGCTCGAGGGCCACATGTTGAGTAGCGCTGTGATAGAGCATAGTGCCAGCTACACCATTTTGAAAAAGGTGTCTGCCGAATCTAAAACTGTATTACAGAAAGTAGAATAATTCATTCACTAGTGAGAGTCATTCTTCAACTCTGTGGTACTTGGCTAAAATCTCTTTCTCAGAGTCTGATACACAAGACTTGTTCTCTATGATAGAAAAGAAAGTAATTATAAATGAGTTTAGTTCATCAGTCAATGTTTTTGTTAACATCTTTTAATTATCTTTAAATATCATATATATACTTACTCTGACCTGGCATCAGTTGTGAAACATTGTGCTGGTCATTCAGAGTGTCACACAAGGTGGATTTACCAGCATCTAATTGACAAAAAACACACATAGGCATTGCAGCACAAGCAAAATCCAAGTTTGTGGCTTTTGTCCATTTCTATCACCTATGATATGGTGAATGTTGGAATCAAAATACACAAGACACGTATACTCACAAAGGAAACCGCAGACGCCTCCGAGTGCAAAAGCCAATGACACACCGAGAACTATTAGAGGAACTTTAATCCACTTAAAGGAGGCGACTTCTCTCTCACACTGAACTGTGGGTTTACCTGTGGTTATAAAATGTACTGACTGAATTCAAATGCACAACATTGATTTTATTTAAAATATGTCAATAGGATTTCTGTATTTTAAATATGTTATAAATATGAGTAAGCCCAGCAATAAAAGCAAACAACTAATTATGCAGAAAGTTACAGTTGAGAATGTAATGATACACTATTTTAACACTGTATACCACTGCATGCATTTGGTTGTATCAGTCTGCCTCATCTATAGCCTGTATGTAAAGTGCTTCAGTAGCAATGAACTATATGCATGAAACAATTAAACATATTACAGTTTACATAGAAAGACAGACAAAATGGTAAACATCAGCTTATTTACACTGAGCAACAGAAAGCTGACAGCTGTGCCAGCCTTTAACACAAATAGAAACATGCAGGAAGATACAAAACCACAAACTCTGAAAGTGTGATCACCTTTCCCAACCATTTTTATATCAAGCAAAAATGAAAAAGACATTTGAAAATATGGTATAGATTTGGTGTTTTCTATCTTTTATTACACCTGCCGATTTAAAAGAGCAGCATATACTCTAAAACAGTTCTGTTATATAAATGCAATAAAACAGTGAGGACGTTTCATGTATTACTGCCATTTTGGTGCATATATACATCATTTTTGCTTCACGATCACAACCGTAAACATCATTAAATTAAATAATGTTGGATTGTAACCTACTAGAACTAAAATAAATACACTTTTTAATTCAAAATGTGTCATTAATCAACATTGTAAATGATTGTATTGTTGCATTGATAATCAAATGTGTTGTTTAACATATACAGTGTCAGTCATGCAAACATAAAACACCATCAGGGTAGCACATGTGACTCTAAAATTGTGCAATAAACATCAAAACCTCAATGTACTGATACATACTGCTATAAAAAAATAAGAAGAAACAAAATGATTTAAATCAAATGTGATGGGTCAAGCATGGACTTGTGGGGATGTCTGATATATTTGAATTGTTTCCACTGTAGTATTAACAATAGTTTAATGTAAAAGTATTTATAATGTTTTAATAAACATAATATACATTTTTACTTTTAAGAAAATCACAAATCAATTCTTACCCTGAAAATGGGAGTGCTTGTTGTTTGAAGAACGAATGCCGATTCCGATGGCGGAATTTTCATAGATTTGTTCCATTTTACTAACCTTGAAAAATCGGAGACCTGTATGTGTGTGACCGTAAAGGAAGGAAGTTAACAGTAACTGACAATTATTAAACTAGACATCATCTCATTTTGGTTTCAGTTTAATAGACTTTTTTTTTTGGTCTATTTTAGAGCATGTGTATGTGAGTATAGGAAGTGGTTACAGACTCAGTGGTGTGCATTCGACATAAATAAAAAAAAAAGAGCCAATGTATGTATGTGGTTTCCACATTCTGCAGGATTTAATTCACAAAATAATCTAATGACAAAAAAAAAAGAAAAAAAAAAAGACTAAAACTGGACTTGGAAAAGGACATGCAAAGATCAGATCCAAACCACTGTTGGAATCACCACTAAAATGATAATTCTTCATCATTTACTCACACTACTGCCATCTCAAACTTCCTTCAGCGGAGCACAACTGAAAATATTTCAAAGGAGATATGAGGTGTTTTTACCCATACAATGCAAGTCAATATGGTCCAAATATGGTTCAAGCTCCAAACGGGACATAAAGGCAGCACAAAAGTAATCCATACGACTTGAGTGGTTTATTCCATGTCTTCTGCAGTGATACGACTGGTTTTAGGTGAGAAACGGAATAAAATGTAACTCCTTTTTGACATCTGTAATCATCTGTAATGACCTTCTGCTGTAAACTGTGTTGTTGGATGGACAAGTTCACTACAACCTCTGTTGTTACTTCAAACAAACCCACACAGGAAGTTGAAGAATGCAGTTTTGTGTGGTTTCAGTAGCAAATGTTTTGAGTTTGTTCACATCTTGTGATACTTTGTCCTAATGAACTAAGCTGCTTTTCTTGAATGTGATCTCCTTTGGCGCATTAGTTTTTGATTATGGAGTTTCTGGCTTGTTTAATTTGGGTCTCCTCTGTCATTTTGGAGCTGTGGAGCTGTCCGTGGTGCTGCTGCTAAAACTGACAAGACTCAAACCAGTGTTGCATGTTGAAATCATAGTAGATGAATCTCTTAGACAGCTGAATATTGATCTCCTTTGCATCCTCTACAAACTAGTTAAGACATATAATAGCCCAAAACTATGTGGGCACCCCTTTCTATTTGACGGTTTGGCTATTACAGTCATTTTAATTTAGCCACATCATTGCTTTCAACACTTTGGCAACACAAAATGAGGTATATATCATTTGTTCATTGGACATTTCAATTGGAATGAATATTTAGAGGTAACGTGACTATTTACAATACTATTTCAAATAAAATAATGTTGCAACAGTCACAAAAAACATTTGAATTAAACACTTTTATGCATAATTATAAGGCTTATTTTGTAGAAATGGAGCAATTGGGAGCAATACATGCATGTGCGTGTGTGGTGGTGGTGGTGTGCCTTTAACCTTTGTGTTGCATTCGTTTTGTGCTAACACATTTTGTGTTCCTGGTTAAAAATGATTGCTGATAAATCTGTCATATTGCACATATGTAAAACAGAACAATTCATGGGCAAGGAAGAGGCGAGAAACCGGCTTGTCAACAGAAATACTAATTTAATGAAGAACTTAAAACAAACATTTAGGACAGCAGACATGTCTGCTGATTAAGCTCTCTCTCTCTCAATCGCCGTCTGCGAGTGGCCTTTATCCCTCTTGACGGCTCAATTTAGCCTGATACGGGACCGGGCGTGCGCAATCACGCGCCGGTCCCGCCCTCCACCGTGCCACATTCCTCCCCCGTTCTTTCAGGCTGGGGACCCCCGGCCTGACGTACATCCCCTGGGGGGGGGGGCGCCTCCCGCGCGGTCTGCCGGTAGGTCGTCCCCATTAACCTGGACGAGGGGGCAAGGTGAGGGAACCAAACAACAATTAAAAATGGGGGGGGGGGGGGAGGGTTCCTGCACTGGGCGGTACCTCCCCTCCCACAAACACCATCATTTAAAAGAGAGGGGCAAGGGGAGGGAAACAACAACAATTAAAAATGGGGGGGTGAGGTTCCTGCACTGGGCGGTACCTCCCCACCTGGGAACACCATAATTTAAAAAAAAAAAGAGGGAAAAAGGCCAACGCAGAGCGGTAGCGAGAGAGAGAGGAGAGAGAGATTAATAAAAAATAAAACACCTAACTTACCGGTTCTCTGATACGGCGTAGCTCGTTCCTCAGCCACTCCTCCACCCTCTACTGAACGGCAGCCGCGCCTCTCCAGGCGGATTTGAGGCAGTCCTCAGCCCCTGGCGGACGGAACGTCCCGCCGCATTCTCGGGGAGCCGACGGGGACTCCCCCGCCCCTGGCAGCGGTTCTCCCGCTCCAGGCGGTCGGTCGCGATCCCCTCCCCGCTCGCGGACGGCGGTCTTCCCTCGACCTCTCCGCGTTTCAGCGGCTGGTAGGGGCATCCTCCGCCCCTGGCAGCGGCCCTGACCGCTCCAGGCGGTCAGCTATAGGAGCCCCTTCTCCCCTCACGGTCGGCGGCCATTCCTCCGCGTCCAGGCGGCTGGGCTCCTCGTCCCCCGGCAGATGGCCGCGGCTGCTTCTTTGGGGTAGTGGCGAGAACTCCGCTACGGCGTATCCCTCTTCCTTCCCGGGCTTTCGGCACCAATGTAACACAGAACAATTCATGGGCAAGGAAGAGGCGAGAAACCGGCTTGTCAACAGAAATAATAATTTAATGAAGAACTTAAAACAAACATTTAGGACAGCAGACATGTCTGCTGATTAAGCTCTCTCTCTCAATCGCCGTCTGCGAGTGGCCTTTATCCCTCTTGACGGCTCAATTTAGCCTGATACGGGACCGGGCGTGCGCAATCACGCGCCGGTCCCGCCCTCCACCATGCCACAACATATTATTAAGATATTGTATTAGATCTTTTTATCAACTTCTTTATGAGTAATTATTTATATATATATATATATATATATATATATATATATATATATATATATATATATATGTATGTGTGTGTGTGTGTGTGTGTGTGTGTGTGTCTGTGTGTGTGTGTGTTTTCAAAAAAAGATGTCATTGTGACATGTCATTCATAAGTTTTTAAAGACAAAAGGAAATCATATATTCCTATTTTATTATTTGATTGATGTATTTCAAGTTAAAAATTACTTCTAAAGGTGTATGAAGCACTCATGCAGAATAAAGCACATCTTAAGAAATATGTCAATTTATATGACTAATAATCGTGAAAGCCCCACAATTATTTGGTTGATTAGCTCCTGAACACTTAATGTTTCTGTATTTTGCAGTCTAATACATTTATTTCCAATGGCGGTCATTTTTGACCGGGAACACAACAAGTGTAACAAAGTTAAATAAAACAAACAAAAAAGGAATTTCCTATTTTCTTTTTATTATTATTTATTTTTATTTTTACTTTAGACTGGTGTTCAATATGGTCTGTAGTAAACATTTCTTGAAGATATGGGATCCTAGATGTCTCGTCCCATCATCTAGACCCACAGTCTCAGACAGATCACATTTCTGATGTAACATTATCCTGATGGATTTTGTATTGATATAGTTTTAATAGTGTCCTCTTTTGGAGAACAGTGAGTAAATCAAGAAGCACAAAAAATAACCTTTTCATTTGAATAATGTATGTATTCAACACAAGTTTAAAAATATGAAGTGACTGTATATTAAGTAAAGCCTTTCATTTAAAGCCAATAGGAAACACTTGATCTACAGACATGACCAAAACAGATTAAAGTTCACAGTGCAGATAGATATGATTAGAACATTTGATTCATACTGCTCTTAAAACAATGAGACATGAACACAGAAATGATTGGAAAAAGAATAATTACTGAGACGCACACATGTAAAGAAGTCCAAAGTCATATTTCTTCTGATATTTCAAGCAATTTTCTGGTAAACAGGTCTTCAATGAGAGATCAGCTTTAATCCGACTCTGGTAACTTTTAAAATTGTGTGTATTAAAAGTGATCCTCTTTCAGGTGTCACCAATTAATAGGAAATTAATATATTAATACAGTGCATATCTTTTCGCAGATGTGTATTCATATTTGCAAAATGCATCAAACCTATAGTATAAATGGTAATCCTCATATCCCATACAAGCACATGATTTCTGTCTCTTCGGTTATCTGGTTCTCTTGAACTTGAATGTTACCCATCTGTCAGTCACTCGACGTTGTTGAGTTGACACTAGGTCACTCATGCGGAGCCCAGACATCTCTGATCTTGAGAAAAGGCCAATGAGAATTGGCGTGTAGAATTAGCATGCCACTCCCCGGACATACGGGTATAAAAGGAGTGACGCTGCACATCCACATCAGATTTCTTCTTCAGAGCCGAGAGAGCAGTCACAGAGCTGAATTCCTCTGCCGTCTTCGTCATCTCTACAAAGCTGTTGGTTCTACGGCACTTTCCAGCGGTTCTCCCCCTCACACGCTGCGTTGTGCTGAGTATACACCCCTGGGCGCTTCAGCAGCAGAGAAAAAAGAGCTCACGGAGTGAATAACTTATATTTATATACTCATAAACATATATTTAAAACCACAAATAAAAGAGTATATTTCTCTAAAAGAGTGGTGGAAACAGTGAAGTGTCTTTTTCAAGATGTCTTTCCGTTTGTGTATATTTCTTGGTTGTGGTCGTTGTCTCTCCCCATCTGATGGCCAGGATCGCTGTGTCTGGGTGCTACCCACGTGGAGTCAGCGTTTGTGGATGGTTCATGTCCTCACTGCGAGGGCATGACCATGGCTACGTTGCGGTCGCGGCTTGCCCTAGTAAGAGCGCAAGCCACCCCAGGTGTAAGCCACCCCCCGACTCAGTCCTTCTACCTACAGGTATGAAGCTGTGTCGGCTTGCACTGGGGGCGATATGGGAACTTCAGTTGGAGCCTCTATAACTCTATAACAGCGGGTATAACTTCACACATCTCCCACTCCCGTCACGCTCGTATGGTCCAACCGAGCGCTGGAGCGTTGTTGTCGGTTCGTTTCACGGTGGACCCGCGATCTCATTCGGAGAGCCTGACGACTTTGAGATCTCGATCGCAGCATCGGAGAGCGGGTTCGTCATGTCTGACGCTGAGGACTCGGCTAGACTCCCACCCTCGGGTGCGGCAGCTCAGTCACAGGCTGACGCGGAGCTGACAGCCATGCTTGCCCGGGCAGCCGTGAGTATCGGGCTGGAGTGGAATCCTCCCCCAAACCCTCGCGGCTCGATGATTGGTTCCTGGGGCCATATTGCCACTCACGGCCACGCTCCGCCCCCGTTCCTTTCTTCACGGAGGTGCATGAGGAGCTCACGCGCTAGTGGCAGGCAACTTTTACTGCCCGCGCGCGATCCGTGAGCTCCTCCGCTCTCACTACCCTCGACGGCGGGGCTACGCGGCGATTCCCCAGGTGGACCAAGCAGTCGCGGTGCACTTATGCAGGCAAAACGTCTCCAACTGGTGGAACCGCCCGAGGCTCCCGTCCAGGGCCTGTAGGCTGACATCGTCTCTGACGGCTAAAGCCTAGAGTGCCGCTGGGCACGCCACCTCCGCCTTGCATGCCATGGCACTCCTGCAGGTGCACCAAGCCAAGGCATTTAGAGAACTACACAAGGGTAATCCTAACCCGGGTGTAATGCAGGAGCTGCGCTCTAAGGCAGGCGATGTCCACCTTGGTGGGCCAGGCGCACCACTTCTGGCTCAACCTGGTCAAGTTGTGAGAGGCTGACAAGGTATGTTTCCTTGACCCCCCCATCTCCCAGGTTGGGCTGTTTGGCGACACCGTTGGAGACTTCGGTGATGAAGCAGACGGAGGCTATACAGCACATCCTGCCCAGGCGGAGCCACAGACCCCGCACCCCGTCTGCTTGTCCAGCACATCGCCCTGTGTTGCCAGCACCAACACCAGCCCCGCCACACCCCGCCCCTCGGGGCAGACCCTGATGCGGAGCTACCTGCAGGACGGCGACGCACCCTGCTTCATGGCCGGCCACCAAGAACCCCAAGAAGGCTTTGAAGAGCCCCTGAGACGGGCAGCCCCAAGACTCAGGAAACTGCACTACAGGAGCTGGTAAGCAGACCATTCCCTCCCCCGCCGGAGGGGCGGGTGGAGGAATACTTATTTCCTTTTTAATTTTATTTCGCCGCACGCCCAACAGACCGGTACCCACATTTTCAAAAAAAGAGTTTTCTCAGTCCCCGGGCTCTATTTTCTGTCTCCCCGGTCACTGGTTCTCTTTGGCAGGTACAGCGCCCTGGAACCGGATCTCCCGCTTCCACGTGCCCAGCCGTGGCACAACCGCCCCTGAGCTGAAGGTCTCCACGGGCCACGAGGATGAAATTCTTCCTCCCCCATCCCAGGCTGTTCCGGGAGTGGTCACAAGGAGCCAGGTAAGTGCTTCGATGTCCCTAGGCTCAGCACCCTCGGGCTCCGCCCCATTGCGAGGCCCCGCCTGCCGGTACGTCCAACACTATAGTCCCCTTGGTCCCTCTCACACGGAGCTTGGGGGCATGGCCCGCGCTCCCCAACCCATCGTGTTGGCTGATCAGGACCGTCCAACTCGGCTATGCGATTCAGTTCGCCAGGCACCCACCCAGGTTCAATGCCATCCGCTCCACTACTGTGAGAGGCGAGAATGGTGCTGCCTTGCATGTGGAAATCGTCTCCCTTCTACAGAAGGGCGCGATAGAGCCTGTTCCTCCAGCCGAAATGAAGAAGGGGTTTTACAGTCCCTATTTCATCGTACCCAAAAAAGGCGCAGATTCCCATTCAAGATGCTCACACAGAAACGCATTCTAGCAAGCTTCCGGCATCTGGATTGGTTCGTGGCATTAGACCTGAAGGACGCGTACTTTCATGTCTCGATCCTTCGTCGACACAGACCATTTCTCGAGGGACCATTTTTCGAGGGTCAGGCATATCAGTACAAAGTCCTCCCCTTTGGCCTGTCCCTGTCCCCTCACGCCTTCACGAAGGTCGCAGAGGCAGCCCTTGCCCCACTGAGGGAAGCGGGCATCCGCATCTTCAACTATCTCGACGACTGGCTAATCTTAGCTCACTCTCTCAACGTTGGCACATCAACCTCGAGTTGCTGGCAGTACTACTTGCCCTGAGGAGACTTTTTCCGTTGACCCGGGGAAAGCACGTGTTGCTCCGTTTGTACAATACAGCTGCGGCAGCGTATATCAACCGCCAAGGCGGTCTACGCTCTCGCCGCATGTCATAACTCGCCCGCTGTCTTCTCCTTTGGAGTCAGCATTGACTCAAGTCGCTGCGAGCCACTCACATCCCAGGCTACCTCAACAGCACAGCGGATGCGCTGTTGCGGCAGGTTACATCCAGGGGAGAGTGGAGGCTCCACCCCCAGGTGGTTTTGCTGATCTGGAGTCGATTCGGCCAAGCACAGATAGACCTGTTCGTTTCCCCAGAATGCTTGGTCTGGTGCGTGCTCTTCAATCTACTTGGACTGCATGCAGAGCTTAAGAAGCTTTGAGCAACTCTTTGTTTGCTTCAGCGGACAGCGGAAGGGAAGCGCTGTCTCCAAACAGAGGATGGCCCACTGGGTCGTCGATGCCATCACAATGGCATACCACGCCCAGCACATGCCACCCCCTGCTGGTCTACAAGCCCATTCTACCAGGGGCGTTGCGGCTTCTTGGGCATTGTCCCACAGCACCTCTCTAGCAGACATATGTAGAGCCGCGGGTTGGGCAACACCTAACACCTTTGTGAGGTTCTATAACCTCAGGGTTGAGCCAGTTTCATCCCGTGTGTTATCAGGTGACACAAACAGGTAAGTTCGGGCAGCTGGCCGGGTGTATCGCTTGTGCATAGTGCCTTTCCCCTCCCATGAGGCGAAGACGTGCGCTCTTTCCCCAGTTGCCTTCGCAAGAAGTGTGAACTCTGGACGTTCTTCCTCCCTATCATAGCGGCCGTCAAGTCTTCGGAGAGGCTCGCTGCCACTCTGGTGTGGGTGTCACAAGGCCCCCATGGTGAGCTAAGTGCTCCACGTGTGCTGGTTGTCCCCCTGGGCAAACCCGTGTGATGTATATTCCGCAAAATGGTTACCCTTCCAGTAAACCGCGTCTTCCTTGCACAGAGGGCCCTCTGACCTTGGTCGCCATGTTTGTAGTAACTCCTCCCCTCTTGGGTTGGATCTACTACAACGCCACTCCACACGATGTGCTTCCGCTCCTAACCGGTTAGATCGTGTGTGTATTCCACCTAAAATCCCCCCCCCCCCCCCCCCTCTCGGGGCCAGGTGTAGTCTCCACGGCGTCCTCCTCTTTGGAGGGACACCCCCCAGCTTGGACCATATATTTGGCGTTAAACGTTTCCGTTCCTTTTACAGAGGAGAGAAATAGAGAGAAGGCCCCGGCTGGGCCAGCCAGTCCTTATACTTCTGAGCAGTTTGTGATTCCCCTAGGTGCAGGGGACCACTTCATGCCTGCCAGTGTGCTGGGGTTAGTTATGTGACGGCTTGCTGCGCTGGCTACGAGGCACACAAAGGTCTGCCCGTCTCACACTGCCAGTCTGCGTAACTCGGTTCAGCTCTTGTGCCGTTTTCCATGGGACCCCTAGTGTCAACTCATCGACACAACATCGAGTGAGTGACAGACGTGGAATGTCTCGGTTACTGATGTAACCTCCATTCCCTGATGGAGGGAACGAGACGTTGTGTCCCTCCGGCCACAACACTGAACCAACCGCTGAAAGCGCCGGTCCTTTGGCTCTGCTCCTCAAGGCGATAACTGCTGTGGATGTGCAGCGTCACTCCTTTTATATCCGTATGTCCGGGGGAGTGGCAAGCAAATTCCACACGCCAATTCTCATTGGCCTTTTCTCAAGATCAGAGATGTCTGGGCTCTGCAGGAGCGACCCCTAGTGTCAACTCATCGACACAACGTCTCGTTCCCTCCATCAGGGAACGGAGGTTATGTCAGTAACCGAGAAGTTTTGTCTACCAGAACCTTTGGAGGCAGAATCAGGAAGTCATGTGACGTAAGATTTCATTCACTCAATATTTTGGCATGTACAGATGCCGTTTTCAGAATCCTTGATTTTACATGTTTGCATGTGTTAATATAATCTTGAGGTAATAGTAGATGTTAAAGTGGTGTGCCTTGTGGTCCAGAAGTGAATGTATTCAAAGAAAATGTATATTTATGTGCACATTTTATGTAATTGAAAATAAAGGTGGAAATGAGTCAGAAGATGGATGCTTATATAATTGTCCCTGGAGAGAAGAGAAGTTTGTGAGCCTTTATGTTCTCTCTAGTGGTTATCGCATACAACTGTAAATTGTGAAGCTCCTGTCACTCCATTTAGAAATACTAGAGGGCGCCAAACCCCTACAAGAAAGTGACAACAACAACCTTGCTTCAAGTTGACAATAATTTTCTATCATTTTGAAGGACTTTGTTTAAAGTGTTGTTGCCCATCAGTAAGATTATATCGCTTTTACCATATTTAACAAAATATGACACTTGTTGCTCTCTCCTTGGTGTCAAAATGTGAGTCGTTATGGTAACAAATATCTGGCTCATGATCTTTATCTTCTCACTTTCCCAAAGCCACATGGCAATCACAGGAGGGAAGCATCACACAGGTCAAAGTCATTACCCTCAGTGCTGAAACACACACCAACTTACAATGGAAGTGAATGGGGCCTATCCGTAAACGTTAACATTCTTCAAAAGTTTTAAAAGTATTGCCACAAGACAATATGCACATTAACATGATTTTAGTGTGAAAAAAATCACTTACTAGCATTAGTAAGTTAGGCTATATGCAATTTTACAACTTTGATGACAACATATATGTTTATATACAGTATAAAAAATATATATTTATTATTTTTTTATTTTTGTTAATCAACATTATTTCACAAATGCTGTAAATTGTTTAACTTATATTGCACCTGGAACATTCCTTTGAAGGGGCTGTATAACAGCATTTCATTACCATTGGGTACATATTCATTCTTTGTTTGTTTGTTTGTTTGTTTAAAATCTGTTTATTTTGCCAGAACAGAAACTATAAAAACTGAAATGATCTGGCCATTGATTTAAATTTTGATTAACATTTAAAGCATGCAAAATGTAATATTATACACACACACACACACACACACACACACACATTGTCCATTGATCATTATGAGGACTCTCCATAGACATAATTATTTTTATACTGTACGAACAAGAGATTCTATCCCCTAACACTACCCCTAACTCTCACAAAAAACATTCTACATTTTCAATAAAACACAGTTTTGTATGTTTTTTTTTTTTTAAGCGATTTGAATTATGGTGACACTAGAAATGTCCTCACAAACCACATTTATAGCATAGTACCGATGTAAAATGTCCTCGTAAACCACTAAAACCACTAAAACGTCCCTTTTTCAGGACACTGATGCATCATAAACATAAAATGTTTTTGCTCAAGGGTGTTTTTCTTCACTATATAAAATGCGCATTGCCACGCAGCTGAAGTTTCATTTACTGCCCTCTGGGTAAACAGGTGGTACTACAAGCTTGCATTTCTCTGGAATCTTCCATATTACGTTCCAGGGGGGGCAGTGCGATTAATGGCGTTCATTTTTTTAACGTCAAATTAATCGCACTGAATTAACGTGTTTAATCGACAGCCCTAATATATACATATTTACTGCATTTTGTGCTTCAGAATTTCAATAGAAACATTACTGAGAATTCATCAAGTCTCCCAATTTCTGAGCAATAACATTTTCTTCTTGGTTGGTATATCCATCTTAATGAGAAAGGATGTGTTTAATTAATTTACTATTGGTTTCATCCAAATCTCTAATGTTAATCTGGCTAAAGCTGGGAGAGGGATGGTTTGTTTTGAGGAGCTTTGGGGCTTCCACATCAGCGAGAAGAAAGTGTGTCAACTTAATTGTAAAAGCTGATTGTTTTTTGTTTTTTTCCTACATCTTTGCCGCCAGGATTGACCTTCAGCCTTTCACCCCTGCCCTCCAGCCTGCTCACCTCTGTCCACGCGTTTGGGAGATCGACTATCAGATGGAACCTTCCGGAGTGGCCCACTTCCCCACTCTGATTGAACAGAGATTTTGCCAGTAAAGCCAGTGGAATTCGAGGATGGAATGAAGCTGAATGGAATGGATGAGGATGGAATGTTTAAATTTTTTGAAGATAATATGAGTGATACTCGCCCATGCAAAACTTGTTGACAGTGCGGTGTGCTGTGCAATTGATAAGTTGGGTCGCTACGGTGTTCTGAGTGGTTGCTAGGTAGTTGCTTACTGGCCTAAATCAAAGGTGGGTTGCTAGGGTTTTATGGGTGGTTGCTAGGTAGTTGCTTACTGGCCTAAATTAAAAGAGCCCACCCCAAGTCTACTTTAATGTAAGTCTGTGGAATTTTTTCACCCCTTTTATTGTCTTCCAGGAAGAAAATTGCTTTTGAAAAAATTGCTTTTGAAAAATAGCCCAGAGCATTCTTCGGTCAGACACGAATGCTGAGCATCCATGAACAGGGCGCGCAATACAAATCTCTTCATCGGCAGAGTGCTTGAGCACTGAAAGCGCACAGCCCGATTTTTCTAACCACACATCTTTGAATGCCTAAAATTTGCATGCTCCTGGAATTATTTGCACTACTTAGTGGGTCCACAAGGGGGCAACATTCACGTTCGAGTCGTTGCTGTTATGTAGAAATTACTAGAAGAAGATTCTAAACGGTAAACAACATAAGACAAAGGTGGAAACAACAACAGTGGATGTGCACGCCAAGAACGCGTGTGTAAGGAGGTCAGGAGATACCTGTAATTGTATATCTCCAGTCTGAAGGACTACTATATTTGGTCTGAATTCATGAATACAAATACGGGGTCTCGTAGTAGGCGTGGTGCGCACCTGTACAGAGGGTTTTAAGTTTAAGTAATATAAATCATGATGCTTTGTCTCACTGACACAAAACCACAGCAAAAAGTTCAAGTATCTGCCTTTTCTTTTAATTCTGACATTGGTCATTCAGTTTTTCCATTCTCGTCCCACATACTGGAATTGATGATACATTTATACTTGAGAGGATCACTTCCCTTTTACAAAATAAGAAGCATTAGATTTTAACAAGAAACTCTGTTAAAGAAAATGATACCCAAACCAGTTTTATCTTCTTTATTCTAAACATATGGTAATGGGAAACATCTCAATGCTGAATAAGCACAAATATATATTCAATAAAAGATTAAGAGAAGTAGATTAGAATGGAAATATTTAAATAGAATGGGCCTCATTCCTGAAACATTAGCAGAACAAATTTGTGTGTAAATCGTGGAATCCATTTTTTATTTTTTTTTTACATAAATTGTCCCATTCAAGAATGGTTTTACTATTGAACTATTAAATCTATACTTTTTATAAAAGGATGCAAAGAGAATGTTGTTGCTTTTGTTTTTTATTCTTGTTGCTGTGAATATTTATCATTGTCATTTATAAAACATATAATAATTTTTATCCTATGTGCTATTCCACCACTGGGCTGAGCAGTTCTTGTTGCGGACCCATGCCATTCCATACTGATCCAGGCTTGTTGGCCCAGTTGCAATTTCTTTTTCGTCTGTGCTGCTGTTAAATCAGGATTAGAATGGATTGACGGACAAGGTGACCAATTGCGAGGCACCACATAACTGAAGCCATTCCACCAGCATGGCTTTCTGCCATAGTTAGCTAACCGTGCTGAGAAATCCATGCCGGGAATGGATTGTAATCAAAACGTATCAAACTGTGCTCAATTGGAAATGCTACTGGAACTCTCACCATGCTCAGAACTGTTCAGGCCGATGGTGGGAAAGTGTTTATTGATGCTGTGTCAGGCGTGTCAGAATGCTCAAACAAACACCACAGTATCACAAAGCTAAAGTGTTTACACTCTTAACCTTGGAATGGTTTACATATTGTCATCTTTGCATAGTAAGCTGTGATAGGAGAAAGTATTTTAATGTTGAAAAAATTACATAAGCTTTAAACAATGATTATTTACACTAAAAATAGCAATTACTGATACACAGCTACCGAAACACAGGGTGATTGGAATTTAATAAAAAAAAGAAAAGAAAAGAAAAGCCTTTGTTTGTTGTGTTTTGTGTAAGTTTATTAGTCACCCATAAGCTTGTCCTGTCTTGTGTAAAGATGAATTGGTTGCTGTCAGACCAAGCAACAACCAAGGCAGGCCCAGGACTCTGCCAGCGCTATGCCACATGAAAAAAAGATTAATTATCTTCAAAAGCTTGTCACCTAGTGACTCACAACATGGTCGGGGACCTCGCTGCTCTGCAGACATGCTGCATTCCAGGGCTCATTCCACAGAGTACAATAACTTCCTGGAATTCTTCGAAGCCTGGCCGACGGAGCCAAGGCACTTCCTGTTGTCCTTGTTGTAGCTCTTCCTGCGCAGCCAGTGCAATCAGGTTCTGCCTGTTGCCATGGCGAGGAGCAAACACCCCCAGTTGGTGCACACTGGACAGTTCGATCTTGAAGCAAACATACAATGACAAATATATATATTTAATCTATATACAGTGATGAGCTAAAATGTTATTACCACTCACAGGTGACGTGAATAATATTAATCATAATCTTCTAACAAGGCCACATGTCAAGATGTTGGTAGATTAGATGGGAAGTAAACAATCAGTTCTCGTAGTCAATGTGTTCGATGCAGGATAATACACTGCTGGTAGTGTATATACACTACCGGTCATAACTTTTGAAACACTTGACTGAAATGTTTCTCATGATCTTAAAAATATTTTGATCTGAAGGCGTATCCTTAAATGTTTGAAATTAGTTTTGTAGACAAAAATATAATTGTGCCATCATATTAATTTATTTCATTATGTAACTAAAATTTTATTTCTAAAAAAAGTTTATGAAAATGATGACTTGGACCAAATAATAAAGAATAGCAGCCAATAAGTGCCCAACATGGATGGGAACTCTTTCAATACTGTTTAAAAAGCATTGCAGGGTGATACCTCAAGAAGTTGGTTGAGAAAATGTCAAGAGTACATTTCTGCAAATTCTAGGGAAAGGGGGACTACTTTGAAGATGCTAAAATATAACAGTTTTTATTTATTTTGGATTTTGTTCAGTCACAACATGATTCCCATATTTCCGTTTATGTTATTCCATAGTTGTGATGACTTCACTATTATTCTAAAATGTGAAAAAAAAATAATAATAATTATATATATATACAGTCTACGTATCTTTGTTTTTCATGACCATTCTTCACCCACCTCCCTGACCTGAATTAAACAAACAGTTTTTGCAACTGTGGATGATTGGCAAACCTCTGTGAACTGGTATAGTTCACACTACCATCATTGTGAAGTTCACTTTAGGCCAAATTGTAGGTCCTGTTTCCAGAGAAAACCAAAGTGGAATAATAATGCATTTTTTATGTGTGTGTGTGGAGTTTGCTCATAGTATGAACATTTATACTTGCTGATTTTGTGTTCCAGCCAGATCTCTTTCAGTTATGTCAAACTGTGTTAAAACATGTTCAGTAATTACATTTTGGGACTTCTCAAAGAAACATTTTATTGCTAAAATCTTGCTCTTTCATAGCTTTGAGGTTTAATCGAGTTCTTAGTTGATTCGTGAGTGCCACAACTATGTCTCAGATGTTTCTCTTAAAATTCCTTAGTGGAAATAAAAATATACACGAATGAGACCACTGTCTACATGTGCTTTATGAGTTTTAGTAAAGCTTTAGAATGAATGTAGATGTCTGCTCAGATAATTCGGTTTTGGAAGATTCAGCCTTGACATTGCTGAGACCTCTTCTGAAACCATCTCATGAGAGATAACTGGGGTGTTTCTCAGGTGAAAAATCTGAGAAGCCAAAGTCTCCACATGAGCTCTCAATGTAATCTAAGTACTGTCTTGGAGATCTCACTTGTGATTTTTCTCTTTGATAGTGAAAAGCATTCTGTATTAAATGCTTCATTTGTTTAGAGAATCTATAAGTTCTGAATTGAAAATACTGAGATAATATTTAATGTAATTCCATGAATTGTTTCTCCAGATCCAGTTTATCTTCTGACACATTCCTTTAAATATTATGCAATGTAAGAGCTGAACTCACGCCAAGACTTTGGAAACCTGACCCTCCTTCCTCTGAACCAGAGCCATCGCTCTAAACCACACTGACGGCCCAGAGATAACACACTATCTGCTAGACCAACACTGAGCCAAACTCATGAGTGACAGCTCTCATATGAGGTAGTTTCTTAAATCGTAGCTAATTTTCAGAGTGCAAGATATGCATTTAAAGACAGTACAGTAATTTATGTTCTGGAAAACGTCAGAATGATTTGCATGGGCCATTTGAGTGTTTGCTTCTTAAAGGGTCGTGCACCATTCAATTCAATTCTAATTAAGCTACTTAATCGTATATATTTAGGTGGTAGCTCAGCGGTTAAGGTTCTGGGTTACTGACCGAAAGGTTGAGGATTCAAGCCCCAGCACTGTCAAGATACCACTATTGGGCCCTTGAGCAAGGCCCTTGACCCTATCTGCTCTAGGGGCTTGTTTCATGGCTGACCCTGTGCTCTGACCCCAGCTTAGTTGGGATATGCAAGAAAACTGCATTTCATTGGCCCTGTACCTGTACTCTGCACAATGAAAATAAAGTTGAATGTTAATATTTGAGCTTCTTTAAAGTGTCAACTCTTTTTCTAGATTCCAGCTCTGAACACTCTGTTTATTCTCTCAGCCAACTTCATGAGATGCAACCTGAGATGATTTTAAACAGTATTGAAGAAGTCACCATGTATGTTGAACACTTGTTTTTCTTTCCCTATCTAGTCCATTCATTTATTTAAAAAAGTATTTTTTTTTTAATGTATCCCCCTTTTCTCCTAATTCCCAATGTGCTTTTAAGTCCTTGTGGTCGCATAGTGATTCGACTCAATCTGGGTGGCGGAGGACAAATCCCAATTTGCCTCCATGTCTGAGACCATCAACACACACATCTTATCATGTGGCTTGTTGAGTGTGTTGCCGGAGAGACATGTGGAGGCTTCACACCATCCACCACGGCATCCACACTCAACTCACCACAAACCCTATCAAGAACTAACCACATTAAAGAGACCACAAGTAGGTTACTCCATGTGACTCTACCCTCCCTAGCAACTGGGCCAATTTGGTTGCTTAGGAGACCTGTCTGGAGCCACTCAGCATGCCCTGGGATTTGAACTAGCAAACCCCAAGGGTGGTAGCCAGCATCGTTTACCACTGAGCTACCCAGGCCTCAATTTCAACACTTTCAAAATCTGTGATTGATCAAAATTTCATTCAGCATTTAAAAGTTCAATAAAGGAGCATAGGTTTTTAAGATCATGAGAACCAAAGATAGATGTGTGTCTCAACTTTTGACTGGTTGTGTACTATATATTTTAACTTTTAATGGCCTTTTTTATGCAATTCTGTGGGTTTGACCAATCTCGCGCACACATTTGGAGAGGAATTAGATTAGATATTGGTCCCATTGGGTTTTCTGTTGTCTGCAGTGAGTTTTGTTGAGTAGAAGATAATGAGAAGTCATAATAATAGTATGTGATGGCGAAATCATTCGAGTTGGCTCGTACAAAAATGTACGACTTTGCTTTGAGAAAAATAAACCACCAGTGAACGTTGTTATTAAAATCAAACCTAAACCAGGATTTTACTAAGAAAATTACTTGGGTGTAACACAGAAGTACTAAACAATCAGGGTTTGGAACGAGACGAGGGAAGAGTTTTACAGGTTTTGGACATACATCAGACATTTATATTGTATAAATATAGAGTAAACCACCAAATTTATTCAATGACATCTCCTTACCTAAAGAAAGTGTTGGATAGGAGGCTAGCTAAGGTTTGATGCCTGCATTGTATTGCTTGGTCTCTATGGGAATAAAAGTAGTACGATATCTTATGATTTCTTGAGACTATGTTAAGTTACATTTAAATTTATGCATTTGGCAGATGCTTTTATCCAAAGCGACTTACAGAGCCCTTACAGGGACAATCCCCCCCGAGCAACCTGGAGTTAAGTGTCTGCTCAAGGAGACAATGGTGGTGGCTGTGAGGTTCGAACCAGCGACCTTCTGATTACCAGGGCAGTGCTTTAGACCACTACGCCACCACCACTCTAGTTACACTAGCAAAAAGGGTGTTGGGTGGTCTAACAGTTATGGTATATAAGAGGGTCTCTTGTATCCCTTACGCTGGCACATTTAACAGTGTCCTGTGTTTTATAATCACATTCCTGTAGTGGGCCTGGCATCTGTGATTTTCAGAGAGAGAAAGAGAGTGAAAAAACAAACTGTTGAAGAGAAAGTGTGCAGGTGTCTGAGATACAAGATGAAATAAAAGCAAAGATTTAGATGTTTAATACTTGGGGTTGAGAGTTTGTTCCCTAAGCCTGAACATAAGCAATAGTAATAGTGATGCTTGCTTTAGCAAATACTAGTAATAAATACATAAATTGTTATTTGTAAAGCTGGGAACATTGTTTTGTGCATGTTGTTGTGGATGCAGCACTTGAACCTTCAGCATGGCTGTTGTGCAGGCTGCCCTGAAGCTTCACATGAGCTTCGAGCCCTCATAAAAATAAGAGGTGAAAAACAAAATCCCCTGATGTCACCCTGACAGCTATGGTGGAGCTCAGATTTGGTTGATGATAATGGGCTGGAAAACATCCCCTCTTTGCTTTAAGCTAATACTGTATATGGCAAGCCAAGAGCGACATATTTCCACAGCCATGCAGTAAACTTGCTGGTAGTAATCTTATCTGATACGAACACTTCCACCTGTTTATATATTTAGGCATGCTTGGTTTATGCCTTGACATCTCAAGAAATTCTGGCGGTCTTCATAATCTTCTATAATATTCCCTCTGCTCATTTTTATTTTTCTTAATGTAATTTTTGTCTTGTTTTCACTTTCTTTTGCACTTATGTCTTTTGGTTTGCTTTCTTTCTTTCTTTCTTTCTTTCTTTCTTTAAAACTTTCTTTCAAACTTTCTTTCAATTGAACTTTCGAACTTTCAAATTTTCTTTCTTTCGAACTTTCTTTCTTTCAAACTTTCTTTCTTTCTTGAACTTTCGAACTTTCTTTTGAACTTTCTTTCAAACTTTCTTTCAAACTTTCCTTCTTTCGATCTTTCTTTCTTTATTTTGAACTTTCTATCAAACTTTCATTCTTTCAAACTTTCTTTCAAACTTTCTTTCGAACTTTCTTTCAAACTTTCCTTCTTTATTTTGAACTTTCTATCAAACTTTCCTTCTTTCAAACTTTCATTCTTTCGAACTTTCTTTCAAACTTTCTTTCAAAATTTCTTTCGAACTTTCTTTCAAACTTTCTTTCTTTCGAACTTTCCTTCTTTCAAACTTTCTTTCAAACTTTCTTTCAAACTTTAAAATTTCTTTCAAACTTTCTTTCAAACTTTTTGGAAACTCTTTATTTCCATTTTTATTCTATTTTTTCATTTTAATTTATTTTTCTTGCAAGCTTGCTCTCCATCCTTTTTGAACCCTGTAAGAATATTTGTGAATGTTAGCTGCAGTGTATACTGGTATTTTTAATAAACATACAGTATGTGTACTTTCTCTAGTTTGTGTTCCTAAATATCATCCAAATTGATTGTCAGTTTTCATACAGTTATCCCATGTGGGTTTTCGTGACTACACACTTACTAAGAACGGTCCCGCATACAAGCGGAAGTCATGCATGCAGCCCTCTATGCAATAGCTGTGAAAACCTCAGCACAGTGTCCCTTACGCATCTTCGCTGTAATAACGTGAGACTGAAGGAATGAAGCGTGCAGAGAGATTGGCTTCCCTAATCCCCTATGCAACCAGACATGGGCTCAGCAAATATTTATACACCCTGAGGTATAAGCCTCCAATGTAACCTTTGCCTCAGATTCTGCAAAAAATTGCAAATGACGCGCTCATCCATGGTGTCACACATGAGTGTGAGGTTTGAAGATGTTTCTGGAGGAATCTGGGCTCACTTTCAAAGCCACATCACCAACCACTTCCCTAATTCCAGTCGGTGTTGTTTGCGTCATCTTGAAAAGAAAGCTAAGGGCACGTTATTTGTTCATAGCATTTGAACGCTTTGTCACAGGGCATCTACGTTGATGCAGTGCATTTGTTGGATCTAGCACTAGGTACTTCGGTTCTGTGCTATTTACCTGTTGGTTCTCCGTCTGACGCATGTTCAGCATACCAAGGTTATTTTACTGTAATATCAGCACTGCCTCTACACGCCTTTTCATGGAATCAAAGCTTTAGAGAAACATTATGCAAGATTTATCTCCCTCTCTCTCACTTCCACTGTCTGATTTCAGTATTTGCTGTGTTTACTTGTGTTTAAGTGGCAGATATGGCAAAAATTTGTATTTTCTTGGCCACTAGTATCACTAAATGGAATTGCAACAGTTTTGCATTGAACTGATCCTGATGCTCAAACTAAAAATGCAACTTTGTGAAATTGTGAAATGTTTACACTTTTCAGGGAAATCAACCAACAATTTTTGCTTTAAATTTAGCTTAAATCCTCCTTAAAGGAATGTTCCAGGTTTAATACAAGTTAAGCTCAATCAACAGCATTTACAGCAATGTTGAGTACCACCAGTGTTGGGAGGGTTACTTTTGAAATGTATTCCACTACAGATTACAAAATACATGCTGTAAAATGTAATTTGTAATGTATTCTTTTAGATTACTCAAGGTCAGTAGTGTGTTCTAAATACTTTGGATTACTTCTTCAGCACTGGTGGATTTTTTCAATTGTTTTGACTATAAAAACTCTGTCAGTACATTAAGACAAAATACACATGTTAAAAATACATTCTCTGAAAACCCGAAATATCTTATGCAGTGTTGTTTCTAAAACAAAATCAATCAAATTTATCTTGTTTTAAGGAATTTTATATATTTTTACAGGAAAACAATACAAAAATTATAATCAAGAATATGATTGTTGCAATAATATCGAAGGTCTTTTTTCAATAATATCGAAAAATAGAAATTATGATCAAATGTGAATTCTCTTGATAAATAAATATGATCGTAACTGGTAGCATGTGCATGAAAAATGGCTAGAAATAGCATTTTAGCTTAGCATAAAGCTGACAATTTACACAAGGTTTATTTCTATTTCTTCTGCTCCAAACTTACTTCAAACGTACTTCTCTGTCTGCTCGTATGAATGTAACACATCATAAGAAAGTGTTTCACCGCTGTTCAAATGCACTTTGGATCACATCATTTATATCTATAAATGTTTTCCATCTGTAAGGACTAAATATTAAATGAAACAAATGACACTAAAATGCAAAGTAATCTCTTCAGTAATCAAAATACTTTTTGAATGTAACTGTAATAAATACCAATGATTTAAATTGTAACTGTAGTGTAATACAGTTGAAACAAGCCCCTGGAGCAGATAGGGTCAAGGGCCTTGCTCAAGGGCCCAACAGCGGTATCTTGACAATATACTGCTTGAACCCCCAGCAGAGTTTCCGGAAATTTTCTGCCACTTTTCAACCCTAATTTTAACGTTTATGGATTATTGAACCCCCAACCTTTCGGTCAGTAACCCAGAGCCTTAACCGCTGAGCCACCACTGGCCCTGATATTTTCCAATATTTCCAAAATTCCCAGCTTAACTTCCCATGGAAAGTTTCTGGAGAGTTTCCGGAAATTTTCCGCCACTTTTCAACCCTAATTTTAACGTTTATGGATTAGCCCGGTTCACTTCTATTGGAAGGGCCTTACTAGAACTGCGATTTTTACTTTCTTTGTGTGACGAGACAAAATACATTTTTCTTGAATTTGACATTATGCCAGAAAAGCTTATACTTATATTGATCCAAGGACATTCCTTTATTTACAGATTTACAAGTTTTAATGAGCCAAATAATATCTTTTTATACAGTATAATGGTGATGTCCCCACATTTTTTAACAATTAAACCAAAAATGCAAGAAATCACAAGAATGCGCTTAAAGTGGCGGTATACAGGCAGATGTCAGACATGCAACAGTCTCCTCCTGTCATGAGTAGACTGTAAATGAGCTGTGGTTTGTCTGGGATCATTAGGGTAGACAGCTGATCCATTTGAACTTGTATTAACCTGTTTGGAAATACACTTAGCATGCACAAATCATAATCACAGTGAGTTTTGTTCTCTTATTAAGGCAAAACTCAATGTCCACATGCATAACATCCCAAAATTAAGCGTGAAACACTCTAGATGACACCGGCTGAGCTGTCACAACCATCTAAGATGGAGTGACTGGGAAAGGTAGCAGCTGGGAAAATCAGGAATGCTTAAACAGCCAAGAGCTGTAAAGCAAACATGGGCGTCAGGCAAGCAGCAGGGTTATTCTGACAGAGGAGAACACAGCGTTAGTATTGTCGTCTGAATTGGATCCTTTGTTTTTCCCAAACTCGTACATGAATTCTCTAAGGCCGTTGATTTGAAGGGTGATTTCCTGATATTTCTCAGGCTAAGCAGAGGGCATATGCATTCAGTGATCCAGCATTTTTGGAAGTTGTAGTGCTACAGGCACATTAGATAGATGGACAGACAGATAGACAGACAGACAGACAGACAGACAGATAGATAGATAGATAGATAGATAGATAGATAGATAGATCGATAGATCGATAGATCGATAGATAGATAGATAGATAAACATGAATAATTTCATGTGGAACTGGATGGTTGCTTTGAGCAATTAGCTGCCCACCTTGTCTAAAAAGTCCTGTTCCAGCATAACTGTCAGTTTAATCACACCTTAGTGTTCTTCTTAGAAAGACTGACTTGTAAAAATGAGGGCAGACAAGAAAAGCCAATGAAGAGTGCACCAGAACTGTCTATGCCCCTACAAGCACTTGCTTTCAATTGACCTTAATACCCAGCTTCTCAACTGGCACGCGCCCAACGCCCTAAGACAAGATGATTGCTTGTGTGTCTAGATATGCAGTGATTAATCTAAATTTGTGATGAAGGCAAGGCCTTGTATTTTGAGAGGCAGGTCTGAACATATTTCTGTTTTGTTTATGCCAGGCACATTTCAGAATCTGCAGGTATTTAGGAGACGGATCGTCCTGACCGCAGTTTTGCCTGGTCATTATGAATTGTAAAGAAAAAAAACTGTTCATTGTTTGTTACATAAGATGTTGGTCTGATGCTGTGACCATTTGCCTCCCTTTCCCATGTAGATGATAATAACTGATAACTATTATTTTGCATGTCAAATATTTGCAACTATTTTCATAATATTTCTTTTTGGCCCACTACAGAGCATATCAAGGCATGCTTATAGGAAAATTTGAAAAATATTGGATCTTAGCACAAAACTGGAAGATACTGTCCATTTTTGCACAAGTGCATCACTTATATCCCAACACCTTTATTATTTGTTGCCTCCGTTCCCAATTAATGTAGATGAATAAAACTGATTACCATAATTTTTTTCCTTTCATATATTTTTTTTTTTAGCCTATGGTAAATCAAACTGATTCACGATAACATGAAATTGAGAAAAGTATTGTGTTTTAGGAGATTGTTATCTGTTAGCCAATCAGCTAGCTCACATGTGATATGTAAAGCCAATTGGCTCACATGCTATAAGCTGATAAATCCTTTGACTTGTAATTGGGTAGCCAATCAACTAACATAATTTGCTCAGTTTGCAAGTAAACCGTGAACAGTGAAACTTTGAAGCGTGTCTTTATCAAGGTAAGCCATTGCCAAATCAGGCACTGGCACACATCGCTATCTTACGTCATTAGTTTGAATAAATCCATACATAGCTAGGCTAAGTTACTAGTTAAATAAGCTCTGGGCTTCCAGCTCCAGGTGCACACTATGAGTCAGGTCACTAGCTGTTTAAGCCATTCGGTCAATCAGGCCCAGGCACACATAGAGATTTAGTTCATTAGGCCAAGCGAAACACCGGCGCACTCGGTTCTCCCGATGGCCATTCCACCCCTGATCAGCCCAAAAGTGCATCGGCCCACTGGGAAAATGCCCGGTATGCCTGATTACCAGTACAGCCCTACTGACACACTTGGTTGGATTTCTTTGATAGAACCCGAGTTAATTTACCCCCCTTCCCCCTGCCCCTGCTGGTTTCTGTTCACATCATATTTTTTGGGTCCAAACCGCAGTCTGATTGCATCATCAACATGAGCTGTTTACAACTGTAACTAGGTAACAACTCAGGAAGACATCAGCTTTGCGGTGTTATTAAACTATTAATCTCTTTGGATGTACCACAAAAACTTTACATGCACAAAATGACACAATTGTGTTTGTCTGCCATGCTGCACAAAATGTGCAATGATGTGATGAATTACCGTTATCAATATTGGTTCACTTCCATGATTTGATATGGTTGCGTTCATTTCAGCAGCGAACTGTAGTGGAGATTACATGAACCCCAGACCACCTTTTCAAGTGTGAACCCGAGTTCGGAAAACAGCGTGAAAAAACTATCAAATGACAAAAAAATTTTTGAACACCCTTGACCACTTGAGGGTAAATAAACACAGTTTGGTTTTGTTTTTCATGTTAACTGATGTTAATTTTGCTTAGAATGAAAGTGCCAAAGATCTATTAATTACTCTGTAAATGTAAAACATTTTAAATCGACTTTTTATCTGGATAATTTGGCTCCTGAAATTAAGAGCCTTGGCCCCAAAGTGACCCTTGCTGTACGTCTGTTGAACCATTCTTGCTGTCACTCTGTTTGTTTTATTTTGGATTTTGGGATTATGACATAATTGATGTGGTCTGTGTTGGGTGATTGAAAAATCAAGTCATGAATTCACACTGTAAAAAAACAAAAAAACAACAAAAAAAAACACTTAAATTCCAAAACACAATAAGCATAATGAGCCACTGATAGTTTGGACTATTAATCAAAAATGCCAAGCTGTATACACTCTAGATCTGGTCATAACATTTGACATATCTCATGTTAGTTTGTAGGAATTGCAAGTTTTCGCATGGTTGAACAGACATAAAAGCCTGTGAGCAATATATGGAGTGTTTCTCTTTTCAAAAGAGTTTTCCATTACACGAGAGGTGAGCCTAGAAATTACCAGCACTTATCCAGGCTTTTGTGTGGTTGCACAGCTTGTCAAAAGAAACACATTGCTTGTGACATATCCTTATGTTTAATGGCATTCCAGAGTCAATGTAAAGATCATGAGGTGTGCTTGGAAATCTGAGGTCTGTTATCGAATGCAGCGGCTGTTTGTATGACTTTCCAGTAGTTCACCACCTTTTATTTAATGTTCAATTAAAAAAAATAAAAAATAGTAAATTTTTGTTGTCTTGTTTTCCAGTAAAAATATCTATACATTCTTATCTCGTTAAACTCCTATCCATTTTTGCAATGCCAGCTGCAATTTTTTCATACTCAAATTAAAAATCACACTGTGGAAACTATTTGCAAATAATTGGTCTATTTTGTATTTATTTTTTCAGAAAACCCCCAAATAATAATAATAAAAAAAGACACCAATTATTCATATATAATATTGTGTGTTTATAATCTTAAAATAAACTGAAATTATAATTTTTTATTATTATTTTTAATCTTTTTTTCATTGAAAGCATATATTTCTGGTTCAAATCTAACTTGGAAAAATCTTATTTCATTCCACTAGATGGCAGCAAGCATTAGAAAATTTTTGTTTTCTCTATCACATTCCATCACAATATACAGATCTGAAATGTAGATGGCGCTATAATGCATTGTAGCCCTCACAGATGTGCATGGACATTCAGTATCATTTTCAATTTATGCACCACCTTTATGGTTTCATTGAATTTCATTGGCCTCTGAGTGGACTAGAAGCTCAATCTAGGTGTTATTAGAAAGCTCATCTTTGTGATGACATATAACATTGTATCATCTATAGCCAAGAACATATTTTTTGTGATTTATTTGGCATGCTTTTTCTGCTGGAAGTCAATTTATTTTGGACATCTACAATATAACATTGGATTAATCTGCCAAGTAAGCACACAGACAAACAGGGCTGGACTGGGAAGAGAAATCGGCCCGAGATTTTACATGGAGATGGGGGGGGGGGGGGGGGGGGGGGGGGGTGGGGTATGTCTGTGCTGTCCTTTTCTGCATATCGCGGCGCCATTTTGTGGTCCGTTCTGCATAATGTGGCAGATCATTTTAGCTTATCGCGGCCCATTCGGCACGTTTCGCGGCCGACCCACAGGCCCGCTCGGTTCTCCCAATGGCCAGTCCGCCCCTGATCGGCCCCAAAGTGCGTCGGCCAACCGGGAAAATTCCCGGCATCCCAGATTACCAGTCCAGCTCTGCAGACAAGTAAGAATGGCTAATTTTTTAGACAACTGTCTAAGGTAATAACAGATATAAAGTTTTTAGCTATTTGGGGCTTACAGCAGCAATAATCGGTGCATAAAAGAGATGCCTGTATGTGTCTGATAACTTAAAAAAATCATATTTCATTTTGTGATTCATTTGAAAATCTTTTTAACAGTGGTGTTAGGGAAACACATTAAACTATATAGTCATATTCATAGAGATTGAGAGCTTTCATTTGATAAATGACCTGTCCTAAGTGCTATGTTAAAGACTTTTGTATTCATATAAATATTTATACTCTATTACCTCTAGGGGGCGCTAATTTGTGACAAATGTTTTCAGGCCTTATTTTGTGTAACATTAATTCAATAGTGATGGTATTCTCAGAAAAATTCAGATTCTAAGATTTTTAATGATACCTCATATGCCTGGCCTCTGAATACGGGGACTTCTTTACGGGGACGACATAGCGCCCCCTGTGGATCAGCCGGTGGGTCCACAGAGCGAGTCCACAAGAAACATTTACTTGAGAATAAAAATGACAAGATATTAAGTTGTTTTCATTGAAATCTAACAAAATTTGGTAATATTTTGCTTATAGGCATAGATCACCCAAAAATGAATAACTCAGTCACCATTCTCTTTCATGCAAGAAAAAGTAAAACGGCTTTGGAACGACATGAGGGTATGGAAATGATGACAAAATTTATATCCCTTAAAACAAGAAAAATAAATAATTTTACCGTTTGAATTCTGTCTATTTTTCTTACCCCATTGATTTTTTTTTTTCTTGTTTTAAGCATAAATCTTAAACTTTTTGAAAACAAGAATAAATATCTAATGCCTTTTTTTGCTTTTTTATTTATTTTTTTCATAAAATGTTTTTATCATATTTGGCATGCTAGTCACCATTCTGTTGTAATCATTGTAGGCCTGTTACAGTAAGGGTGCCTTATGGGCTTCAATTAGCACGATTCTTATCTACTCGACACCAGAGACCAGTTAGTGGTTCCTGTTATTGCGGTTTTATTTCACGAAGGCCGATCCGTCCACCCGACCTGGCCTGCAATGATCCATCAACTTTTTCACCATCTAACAATTCAGATTGTGTAAAGCGGTGCAGCAAATATTTGGATTGTTTGTTATTATAGTGCCAGCCCAGCATGCGTTGTTTTGACTTTGGAGAACAATCAGCATTTGCACTAAAAGGAGACCCCGTCCTCCCTGTTTCCCTGTGCACACTGGTCTTCCAAAATTACTGGAAAGTTTGATCTGGTTCCAATGTGTTTTCCTGTTGCTGGAGAGCTTATATTCTTTTGAGGGTCAAAACTGGCCAAGACAATATGGCCCACATACTATTAAATTAATGATTGAGGGTGTAAATACAAACAAATCTTTACATTTTTAAAGGGATATGTGCAAAAAATGTAACTGATTTTAAATGGGTTGTATACTTTGCCTGCTGTAATAATTAATTAATTAAATAATAATTAAATATTAATTAACTAAATAATTTTGAGAAAACTGTGATATTTTGTTTTAATGTCCCATGTTTACGACAATTGATCGGACATTTTATCAAGAACTTTTCCAGGTTATACTTCACCACAACATAAAGCTTATTTTTTGGACCGTCAAGATTTATTTATTTATTTATTTATTGGCATTGTGAAATTATTGTATCCCAGATGTAAAATCAGGTTAAATGGCATTCTAAGTTATAAGCTTAAAACTAACTAAAATGTGCATATTTAACAAAATATGTGAAGAAACTAAAGACAACTAGAAACAGAATGAAAACCAAAGAGTCATAAAAATATGCTAAATGTTAAATTTAATATTAACACGTGTAAATATATGTAAAAAAAAATAAACTTGACCAGTAAGAGTCTGGATCAGTGCTGCAAACGTGATATATCCAATCAGCCAATCATGCTTTAGCTGCTGACTCCACCCTAAAACAGACGAAGAAGGGAAGCGCAACGAGATGCAGATCAACTGCGCTGTTAGGAATTTATAGCAGCTAAAAGTCTGAAAAATAAACTTAAACTAAAGCTTCTTGAAAAAGGAGTGAATCTTGATGTCCAATCGAGATAAAGCCGAGTGATGAAGTAAATTGATTAATTAAATGTGATTAATTTCACCATTCATCCGGATAAAACCTGGAAGAAGAGAAAAAGTTTAGTTAATTATAATCAAGAAATAATTAGAATTCGAAGTTGAGAAAGTTTAATCTTTTATTCTAAATATAAATGAGAATCAGAAACGTAAACTTGTTTATTGAGTGAACGTGGTTGAGAAAATGTGCTGTGTAAATGCTACCACGAGGCATAGCATTTAGAGCTAAAGCTAATGAATGTATTAAGAGTTAATGGCGCAGTATGTAAGATTCAGAAACCCGTGTTAATAATGACACCTGTGGCAGTTAAGTGAACTGCAGCAGCTGCCTGTTGCTCAAAACAGATTTACATTGACATTAACCTGACTTTTAGCATTAAGAGAAGATCATTTAAATTATTTGAAAGTTACAAAGCAAGGTAGCTTGCAATTCGTCAATGTTAGCTAAGTTAGCTAAATTTACACAGATCAGTTCTTATGGCACTATAATGCACATGCTTTGCAGTTATGTAAGCTTGCCTGTCCAATAAGAAGAACACCAATTCAGGGTCGGTTTTGATCCCCAAAACCGAACGAATGTCACTTCAGGTATCAAATGCCCTGCCGATGTTCACTCTAGTTTTCGCTCGACCATGATTACGTTCCAGCTTAGCCAGACAGGATTCAGTAGATACATTTATTTATTAATTTTTTTGGCTTACTCTGAGTTTGTGTAGGAGTCGCTGTTGTGCTGTGAGCCGGCCATTTGCTGGATTCCATCTCTAAGATAACGTTACCTAGTGTTGCAGTTTGTTGTCGCTTTTGAATAGCAGAAGAGAAGCTATTACTGAGGCAAGGCTCTCGGGAGCGTGCATAAACGTCACATCCTTTGGATTTTCCCGGCAAAAGCGACCCGCGATGCGACTGCATAAAAATCAGTCTTCAGGCTTTAATAGGCATCCTAGGAAGTTCAGGAAGGGCTCATTTTTTAAGTTGCGTTACAAGCCGTTCACACATTGGCAAAAAGAGGTGAACATTACATGAACATTTTACATATTGCACCTTTAAGGAAGTTAAAATAATTGTCTGAAATGTTAGGAACATTTTTCTGAGAATGTTTTCCTGCTTTGTGAGGCCAGTTTTTGTATATACTGTATGTGTTTTGTTCGAGTTGGACCACGTTTTCAACAAGGACAGTGGACTTTTCATCGTGGATGTATTTGCACGAATTTCTGGAAAGTTTGATGGTGAGTCAAAAAAAAAACCAAGAGTCTTAACTGAACTGAGTATCTTCTGTTCGTGGATTTCCGAATAATCTTCGATTCATCTCTACTTTGAATTCATTCGGCAACGAAATGTTCGAGGTATTTGTGAATCTGAACATTTGTTAAATGTTTATTCTTGAAGAACTCTGAATTTAGTACTTGGTAATTCAGTAACTTGTTTAACTGTATAATTGTTTATTTGAATTGTATATGTAATTAATAGGTAACTGTCATTTTATTTGTTTGGTTTTAATTACATTTTATTGAGTTTAATTGGGAAAAATAGCTACAAAAGTGTTAAATTTGATAATAGATTAGGAATTAAAATCGCTAAACATTTTATTAGCTTCCACTAAACTAAATGGGCATGATTAGATTAACAGAATTTGTGGAGAAAGAATATTGAATTTAAATATCTAATTGCGTTTACCCTACCCTAGCTATCTTCCCGGGTGCCATCACACGTGCATCCCACATGCTACATTATCCTTCATTTTTTAAAATATCAATTAAGCATGTACCCCAATCCTCATTACGCAATGTAATATAAATCTCATTCTCATTACTGTAATGTGATAATAATAATGGCATTATTTTTATTGTAAACATATTGGTGGTATTTATTGTGGCACCTTCAATTTGTGCTAAATTAAATACAAATAAATACAATTTTTGCAGTAATTTTGACTGTAATAAAAATAGTAATGAAAATCCAATGCAATAACGTACAGTTGTGGGCAAAAATATTGGCACCCTTGGTAAATATGAGCAAAGAAGGCTGGGGGAACAATCTGCTTTGTTTATCCTTTCACAAAAATCTAGCCTTTAATTGAAGTAAAACAATTGAAACAAGAGCTATATCTCATTATTAAAGAAAGATTTGTTTCCAAAATGCATTGGCCATAATTGGCACCCTTTTATTTGGTTATTTTTGCAACCTCCCTTTGGCAAGAAAACAGCTGTGAGTCTTCTCTTATAATGCCTAATGAGGTTGGAAAACACCTGGCAAGGGACCTGAGACCATTCCTCTGTACAGAATCTCTCCAGATCCTTCAAATTCAAAGGTCCATGTTAATGGAATCTCCTCTTCAGTTCACCCCACAGGTTTTCTATGGGGTTCAGGTCAGGGGACTGGGATGGCCATGGCAGAACCTTGATTTTGTGATGTTTGTTTTGGATCGTTGTCCTGCTGGAAGATCAAACCAGGGCCCATTGTAAGCTTTCTTGCAGATGCAGCCAGGATTTGATTTTTTTTATTTGTTGGTATATGATAGAGTCCATGATGCCATATATCCAAACAAGATGTCCAGGACCTCTGGCAGTAAAACAGCCCCACAACATTAAAGATCCAGCAGCACATTTAACCGTGGGCATTGGGTGGTTCATCATCTCTGTGTGCGCCAAACCCATCTCTGGTGTTTGCAGCCAAAAATATATTTTTTTGTTTTGTTTCATCTGACCATAGATCCCGGTCACATTCGAAGTTCGAGTAGTGTCTGGCTGTTGTTTTTTTAGACTTTCTGACCCCACGACCCAACAAATTTCTCCAGTTCTGCAGCTTTGATCCTTGTAGATTCTTTGGCCACTTGAACCATCCTCCTTACTGTGCGTGGAGACAATATAGACACACGTCTTCTTCCAGGCCGAATCTTAAGATCTCCAGTTGATTGGAACTTGTTAATTATTGCCTTGATGGTGGAAATTGATATTTTCAATGCTTTGGCGATTATCTTAAAGACACTTCCCATTTTTTGAAGCTCAACAACCTGTTGCCGCACATCAGAACTATATTCTTTAGGCTAACCCACTGTGATGGATGATTAAGGGAATTTGGCCTGTGTGTTACCTCATATTAATACCCCTGTGAAGTAGGAAGTCATGGCTGAACAATTTCATCTTCCTCATCACCCAGTTGCACTAAAACATGTGAAATAAAGAATGGGAATTTACTTCAGACATATTTTACTCATAAGAATATCTAGGGGTGTCAATAACTGTGGTCAAGTGAAAACTAGAGTGAACATCGGCATGGCATTTGCTACCTGGAGGGACCTTCGTTCTGACCCTGAATTGGTGTTCTTCTTATTGGACAGGTAAGCTTATATAACTGCAAAGCATGTGAATTATAGTGCCATAAGAACTGTTTTGGAGAAAAAATATTTATTTAATAATTAGATATTTCCCCTCCTTCAATTGATTTGCTTCAATTAAAGGTTTGATTTTTGTGATTTTTTTTTTTTGTTTGTTTTTGTTTTTTTGTATCCTTTGTTCATATTTACTAAGGGTGCCAATGTTTTGACCACCACTGTATAATGGTAAATTATTTAAATTCTAAAGCATCTGTACATATTAGCAGTATTTGTTTTGTCGCCTTTAATATATGCTAATTTTAAAAGAAAACATGTATTGCTGTGATTTTGACTCTAATAAAAAATTGTACTGAAAATCCCATTAGAAGCACAATTCAAAACATTTAATGATATATTATTTAAATTGTCAAGCATCTGTTCATAACGGTATTTGTTGTGCCACCTTTATTTTTATACGAATTTAAACTATTTAAAAAAAATCATGTATTAAGAATATATGTACTAATAATGGCAATGCAAAAATGTATAATGGGCTTAAAAATGGGCTTTATTTTCTTCAAGCAAAAATTATGGTGAAATGTGACCTGGACATATTTCCGTGAGATTTACGCATTAATCTAGTAACGTGTGGTTGTGAAACTTGCCATTAACTTATAACAGTCCAGACTAAAAGCTTGTAACTACATTGTGCCTGTGTTTGTAGCTTAGCACTACATAATAGATAAGATAAGAACTGATGAATGACTTAAAATGGAAAGTTCCAAAACAGTGGAGGACAGAAAGTTGAACTGTCGCACACACCTCTTGGTTTGGTGAATTCACATATGACTGCACAGGTCAGGCTATGCTCAGGGTACATATTGGTATTCTTTCATCGGCCGAGACATGATGAACACTCTCCCTGTCGATGTTGTTACTGTCAGAAGGATGAAGAGACTAAATAAGGGTTCCTCGGCCATGCCTGCAGTCTTTGCCAATGTCACCCACATTACTGGCTCGGGTTTCAGGTCAACGTGGTAAAGCAAACTTATTTCCCTCATTTTGGATGAAGTAAATCTGAACAAACATTTATCAGCATGGTTCTGGATCAGGACTTTGCTTGTTGACTTTGAAACTGAGTGCATTCTTTAGACAAGGATGCGTCTTATCATCTGCAACACGCACAAACTAGTTATAGGTTTGCATTTGTTGAAACTTGTGAAATGTTTTGCTTGATGTCGCTTGACTCTTTTGAGGTTGGTCTTCTCAGCCCCCATCATTAGAGCAAAGCTCTAGAGCAGACATGGGCAATATATGGCCCGCTGGCCAGATCAGGACCTCCACATGGTTTAATGTGGCCCGCGGCTCATTTATCGTAAAAGCGTTTATTTAAATTTTATTTTTTTTCCCATTGGATATTTCAGTTAATTTGCATTGGGACGTCACGCATCTCCACAAGCGACTAACATGCTCAGGGTTGCCAGATAAGAGATGCAACACCCCCAGTTTGAAATTTATACTTGCGCAAATTGGAAATATTCTGCCTAATGTTATACTTATTTTGTGCAATCTGGCAACCATGCACGCGAGTGCGCTATTTCTATCTTGCTTTCCTCTTTGAACAAATTTAGCGGTCTGTAGTGCAATATTCTGCTCAAGGAAAAGTGTTATATGGCTGCTCTGTGTCCATTCTTGCGGCTGCTTGTGATGTTTGGTGCTACTTTGCAGGCAAACCTTCTCAGTGATTAAATTAAATATAAAAGTAGATCTCGGCATCATTGACATGCGAGCAAAAGCAAGCCAAAGACTAATGTATTTTTTATTTGTGCAATTTTGAAATGTTGAAGTCCCTTCTCACCTGTATGTTAATCTAACTCTTGCAGTAATCATTTGTCATAGTCATGCCGCCGGTGTTATTCAGTTGTGTGCTGTAAGTCAAACCATCGAGGAGACCCGCATCATGACCCTTTTAGCATGTAAACGGGTAATGTTTTATTCAAAAATATGTAAACTCGCCTGCTTTGCCCAAACATTAAAAGTTCTATACATAAAAAAACGTTTTATTAAATCAGACCCCTAATGTAGAGATTGAATAATAAATTAACAGGGAAGTAGAGATGGTAAAATAAATGTATAAGCTCCCCCTTTATTCAGTTTTTTAATGTCTGATAGAAAAGTATCTATCTTTGTAGAGCAATACAATACTTTAGGCAATTGCAGAATAGTCTCACTAGTCACAGATACACTTCAGAAAATTGAGGACACACCTATTTCTGGGCTTAAAAGTTACAAAAACCAAATCAATGCAGAAAATTGTATCTCAAAAGGAATACAAAGAGCCCCCACCCCATGCACTACTTAAAGCCTGATGTGGCCCCTTTACATATATATATTTTTTTTTGCATGTTAAATGCAGCATCATGGAAATGATCTGCTGTACAAGTCAAACACCATTGGTTTGTCATTGTTGTATGTTAAATAAGTCCTTGTAGGAATGCACATATCCTCACAGAAACTGATATATGATATCACAGTATCTGTGAGCTCATCCAAGTTGGTGGCTGCAGCCTCAAAAACACTACAATCAGTGCAGTCAAAACAGGCTTGTAGTTCCAACTCTGCTTCATTGGGCAATCTCTTTACAGTGCTTACTACAGGTTTAGCTGATATTAGTTTCTTCATGTAGATTGGAAGAAGATGAACTAGACAGTGATCAGAGCATTTTGTGAGCACTCAATTGTGTGATAACAGAGTGAAAGTGAGTGTTTATGAATTGAAACATACCACTTTAATCTCATTTTGTGTGACACCTTCATGTGAATACAACACTCATATAATTAAATCTCAGCCACTGACATATAGCTGGCCTTTTCTTCTTTTTGTCTCCTTATCAAATCTTATTGTTGCAGGAGATGGACAGCATGATATTAATGCATTTTAATGTTTCCTGTCATTGTATGCGAGAACTTCATTTACAGAAGCAACTGCAGCAGTCTCAAGGACACAAGAAGGAAATGTGACTCATTGGAGTTTGTGATTAATGAATGATTGTGGAGGTTCTTTTCTTGATCAACTCCCCTTGTTTTGAATTCTTCATGATATACAGTATGACAAAAGTTCATAAGTCCTGCGGTGCGTTTTTCTTTGTCATCATCTAAAAAGGTACAAAACATCCTGAAAACATCATTTGCACTATATATTTTCCATTGTAACACTTTATGCTAGAGTATTTTTGCAATCCACAGCAGTGTTGGGGAAGCTAGAGTACCTTGAAACTGTAGTTTCCCAAGCTACAAGCTATTCATAATGTAAAGTAGTTAAACTACAGTCAAGCTAGTCTTTTAAAAAGCTACACTACAAGCTACACTACACTGCAAAAAGTGGAATTTTTTTTTACATTGAAGCTTTTTAACCATTAATGCATGTACAGTATGTTTCACCAAACATTTTTACATACACAATACTTAAGTGATCAGGCACTTTTATTGATCATAAATGGATCTACAAAATGCCCAGATAGTGTCAAAACAAAGGACAATTAGAACATAATAGAATTTAATATATTCTGATACAGTATTTTGATGTTTCATTTTTCTTATATCTTAGAGATGATGCAATAAATCTAATACGGGATCAGTTTCTTCCACACTTAATTTTCTTCAGATGCAACTTGCAATGAAACACACTGAACTACACTAAACATAAGATAGACATGTGTAATTTGTCAGGCACTTTTTGAGTCTAAATAGATAGTAATAGATAAGTAGTACACCCAAATGGCATATCATGTGTTCCACTTGATAATAAAAAATATTCAGATAATTAAAGTGCTTTACGTTCCTGTAGTAGAAGAGTTCATCATTGATAAATACAAAGAGCGGCTTTAGAATACAATGTATTGTTTACTACCATATTATTGATCATAAGTCAATCATTGGCACACAGTTCACAGCAATCCATTTCACAAGTGAATTTGTCAATCAGTTTGAGATTTATTATGAGGGCTTGTTTAAGGACCCAGTCAATGTACACCTGTGTCAGATGTCTCTGGTGCGTTGCGTCATAAACATAAAATGTTTAGGTCACTGTGTTTAGGTCTTTAAACACATATTGAGATCCCTTAGTTTGGATTTACGCTCCATCAAGTGTTTTAAACGCAAGAACGTAACGCATGTTTGTGTTGTTCTTCCTACTGAAGTGTTTTCTTCACTGTATAAACTGTGTGTTGCTCATACAGCTGTAATTTCACTTCCTGCCATCTGGAGTAAACAGGTGGTACTACAAGCTTGCATTTCTCAGGAACCTTCCTTATTATGGTCCGTGGGCATGCGATTTAATTGTGTTCATTTTTCATTCGTTAAATCGACAGCCCTAATATATATATATATATATATATATATATATATGAGAGAGAGAGAGAGAGAGAGAGAGAGAGAGAGAGAGAGAGAGAGAGAGATCACAAGGGGAAAAAAATAGTCTACGGGAACGAAGATACAGCACGAAATGATGCACGCCGGCTTCGATTGAAATGAACCAAATCATAAACAAATAGAAAAACAAGGGAGTACAGGGGCCATAAAAAGGAATTGAATGAAAGTGACAGTGGAAGGTGCAATGATGTTTTGGACTCAGACAACAACCAGTCTGCTAACTCACAGTGTGCATTGAATTTAGCCAGTAATGCTCATGATAAAGACTGAATCAGAGTGTTCTCTGCAGCTGAAATCTGAAGTTGTTATATTTGCCAATTTTGTTAGCTTTTCTTACATTGTTTTCATCTTATTTTGTGCATTGTTTTGTTCTTGTAGGGGGATTTTTAAAAGAGCTACTCACAAAATTCAGAAGATTGTGGCTATCTGTTAAGTAAACCGGCATAATCATTAAGTCCTATGATTTTGGGTTTCTTTGGGACGGGGATGATGGTGGAGCATTTGAATCAACAGGGAACTTCACAATTCTCCAGTTATCTGTTGAAGATCTGTGTGAAGATGGGAGCCAGCTAGTCAGCACAGGCTTTTAAACACCATGGGGGCCTTATGCTTTCCTTGTTTCTGTTTCCAGAAGACCTGGCACACATCCTCTTCACAGATCCTATGTGAAGGTTGATTAGCAGGTGAGGGGAGGAGGGGGGAGTGGGTGTGGTGTGTGAGACAGGGCTTTTTAAATCTACTGAAAAACACATTCAGATAATCAGCCAGTTGTTGATTCAATACAGAATTGGGGGATGGTGTCTCATGGATGGTAATGTCCTTCAGGCCTCTCCACACTGATGCTGGGTCGTTAGCTGGGAACTAGTTTTCAGCTTTTCAGAATAGCTTCTTTTAGACATTCAAATCTCATTTGTCAGTCAAATTTTTGGCCTGATTGTACAATATTTTATCCCCACTTCTGTATGCTTCCTATTTGGCCTGATTAAGCTGCCTGAGTTTTGCTGTAAACCATGGTTTGTCATTGTTGTATGTTTAAATAAGTCCTTGTAGGAATTCACATATCCTCACAGAAACGTATGTATGATGTCACAGTATCTGTGTGCTTGTCCAAGTTGGTGGCTGCAGCCTCAAAAACACTACAATCAGTGCAGTCAAAACAGGCTTGTAGTTCCAGCTCTGCTTCATTGGTCCATCTCTGTACAGTGCTTACTACAGGTTTAGCTGATTTTAGTTTCTTCATGTAGCTTGGAAGAAGATGAACCAGACAGTGATCAGAGAGTCCCAAAACTGCTCAAGGGACAGAGCGATATGCGACTTTTATTGTTGTGTAGCAGTGATCCAATATATTCCTATTTCTGGTGGGGCATGTAATGTGCTGTCTGTATTTGGGCAGTTCACTTGTGAGAGTTGCCTTGTTAAAATCTCCAAGAATAATAATGAGTGTTGTTGCTCCGAGTTTATGATCTGATCAGCCAGCTGTTACAGCACCGTGCTCACACACGGTTGTGGAGGAGTGTAAACACTCACAAGAATACACAAGGAAAACTCCCGCAGTGAGTCGAAAGATTCGCAGTTATAATATAATTATTATTATATATATAAACCATTTAAATATAGTTCCCAAAACCAAGCCTTGCCACCTATTTCAACTACGTCAGAGTGTCGATAGCGTTGTTTGCAGGGCAGCCAGAGCAAATTTTGACTCTCTCGTCTCTGGTCTGAACACACTGTAAATGAATGGGAATCGTTTAAATGACGATTCATTTAAATAAACTGTATGAAATAAACAACGTAAAACGTAGAGCAACGTGGATGAGTTTCTCACATTAAGCTATCTATACATGGATTTAGAAGACTTGGAATTAAGCTCATGAGTCATTTGGACTGTTTGTAATACTTTTATGGTGCTTTCTGAGCTTGATAGCATCACTCCCCATTGACTTCCATTTTGTGGAAACATGATCATTCTTTCTAAAATGACATCTTTTTTTTTTTTGTTCGACAAAGGAAAGAAAGTCAGATGGGTTTGGAAATATATGAGAGTGAGTAAATTATGTCATTTTCGGGTGAACTATCCCTTAAACTATTAACTTGCCATTAAGTTTTGCCAAGGCGTAAGGTAAACAAAAGCTGGAGGCTAAATCTCAGTGTCTCTCTTTAATCTGTGGACTTAAGTCAGTATGTTTATGTGTGGATGTTGTCACTCATATTCAATAGATTTGACCTCTGACCTGTGAGAAGTACTTCCAGGTGGCGGCTCTCCAGTGTGGTTCTTCCTCTCAGGGTATTGAGACCCCCTGCGGTCAGCCAACACATCTCCATCTATAAATATCACATTACGCCCACACCCAAATATCCTTTTTGATCCTTCATGTGTCACGAATTCCTCAAGGAAGTATACACAAACACCAGACACAACCCCTTTGAGTGATCCACACTATCTGTTACTACATAACAAAAACAATGTGTAATGAGAGGATAGATCTGTTGGTATTATGGTTGTGTGTACGTTTGAATGAAACACTAATAGAAACTAGATTTTTCTGAAGAAAGCATCTGTGAAAATGTCACCACCCTGATGCTAGAATGTTGTAGGGATTTCTAGGTTTTTACTTGCTAGCTCAAATCGAAAGAAAGCTCACTCACAAGTCTCTATGATATTCTGGTCCTTATATATGTCTCCTACAGTTGAAGACTATATGATGTTTTTGCCTGTTTTTCAATCAGCAGGCAAAAATCATAAGTGCAAACTGCACGATTTGAGGTACCATGCATGGCCTTAGTGCAAACCTAAACTAAACCCACTGATTCTTGAATTTCAGATGTGAATAGAGTGCAAAAGTTTGGTTCTGGAATTAAAAGTCAACTTTTTTTGCAATAGTATTATTCCCATTTATCTTTTCCAAAGGTATAATATGCTTCATAAAGAGGTACATGACATGAACCAAACCAGCCAGCTCCGAAGTGAATCATTACAAACATTTCAATCTTTGGTTTGAAGCAAAAATGTTTTTAAATATTGGAAAAAAAGACAAAGCTACAAGACTGTTAACATCTTTCATGAGAGAATGAACTACAATCCCATTAAGTATTGTGATGTAAAGTGAAGGAATTATATATATATATATATATATATATATATATATGAAATGAATCATACTGTCATCTTCAGTAGAAGTGCCAATATTGTCCCAAGTACAACCCATTACCTATTCAGGCCACACTGCACTAATTTAAATCTTCTGAAATTCCAGTTGTGGAATTGTATGATATCAGAAACTTCATATGTGGCTCTGGCACATCGGTTTAATGGATATGGTCTAGATCCTCAGTCTGGATTCTCTGGAATGCTCTTGTAAACTGTGAGGTCACTGTGAATGAATGGAACATTTCTCGCCGGAAAATTCTTTGCAGGTGCCCCTCAGCACACACGCTGTACGTGTAAAGCTCCCTCTGGGCTCTGTGGTGTCTCGCCTTCCACGCTATTTCAAATTAGGGTCCTCTTAAAACATGCTTTCTTCACACTGTGAATGGACTATAACATTCTGTCTTTTCTACTAACTAACCAGCTACACTTTTGATCGTATCTGAAGTACCTAGAATGTAACATCAAGAATGTTGTCTTTCAAAAGAACCAAATAACCATATGGAGGAAGCTCATGAAACATATCCAGAACATATTTCACCCCTTCCCCCAAAATAAAACAAAAATTAATTCCATACATTTTTCACAGCCTTCTTTGCTCATATTTACCAAGGGTGCCAATTTTTTTTTTTGGCCACCACCGTAGATTAAGAAGCTCAGCAAATGCAAATAGAGGAAACACATTTTAGAACATTCTGAGAATCAGGATTTGTTCAAGATATTTATGGATTGCTCTGTGATGTAATTTATTGTATGATGATTCATTGTGTTGACTGCACAATGACACATTACTCAGTGGAGATACTAGTGCTCTGTAACCCCAACCAGGGGGCATCAAGTGGTGGCCAAAAATACTGGCAACCTTGGTAAATATGAGCACAGGAGGCTGGGATTAGTTTTCTTAGTACTTAGTATTTTTTACTGTGAGAAATGTAATAGGTAAACATTTATACATCATAAAGGTATTTTTAAATACTTTACAGTTTAAATGATAATCTGTGATTTATTATTATTTTGTTCCCTTATGGTAATGTTTTTTCATTGTAATTTTCTATTTTTTTTTTGCATTCCACTAATGAGAATGTGGTATTTCTTAATGTGCACAAATAGTAACATCTAAATGCATTACTAAAAAAAATAAATAAGCAAAATATAATTTATTTTTTCTTGTTCTCGTGAGGTTTTGTGAGGTTCATTCATTCTCATTAAATCCTCATAACGTTAATACAGTTTTATTGTAATAAATTTACATTAATACAATGATTTTATTACTTCAATCTATAGCTAAGTACAACTAATGCTATATGATTTAATAATATTTTATAGTTTAAATATATTTTTAAAAATGTATTAATATTAATAATATATTTGTTTAATCATGGTGAAGAGGTGGGGTGTGGGGTACTTAATGGACATAAATAATAATGTCTCAATGCAAAACCAAAATAAATAAATAAAATAATAATCTTTTAAGCAAAATATAATTTCTCATAACTTGTTCTTGACATGTTTTGTAAAGCCAACCCAACAACTCTAAAAAACAAAAAGGGTTTCAAAATGTTATCTCTTTTATTGCTTTCCAATCACTTCTCACGACTCTTTTTTTGGTTCCTCTCAATCACTCCATCTCATCTCTCAATATATTTTCCATGAGTGTTGGGTGCAGGTTTTTGTTGTCTTCCATGACATGATCTGTACATAGATTCAACATTCCAGAAACATGGCTCTTCTGAACTTTACATTCCTAATTTAAAGATAGCCATTCATCATCCTGTCTTCACGTCTTGCTCCACTGCACGATTACCAGAGTAAAAATTGCACAGATGAAGAAAGTCAATCACCAAGAGTTTTTTAAGAGCCCTTAAATTCATGAGAAGTGCAAAATACCCGGGAGGTCTTGAGCACAAGAGACAGTTTGAGATGTTCCTGATGGTCTGGTGAACGATGTGTCTCTCTGGCTTTGTTTTAAACCCCAATTCTTAGACAGCATTTTTAGGTATCATAAGGTGTGCTTCTGACTTGAAAGCTGTTCAAAAGAGTAGGCAGCAAAATTAAGTTGCCTCATGAAATGCATTATTTATAGTTCAATTCTACAATTCTATTCGTATTTATAGATAAATATTTAATAATACAACAGTTTGTTCTGATCCACTATTTTGATTAGGCACATGGCATTCCAAAAGTGCTGATATTTCATAGCGAAGCACTGATGCATCGGCCAATCATCGTTATTGGGCTATAAAATCAATCATCAGACACCCGAGGGTCAACTGTGTCCAAAGCAGATGCTGCTTCAACTTCATCATTCAACATTCAGTTAATGTGAGAAGAACATTCAGAACATTGAGAAATTGTACCAATTTAACGAGCCGATAAAGATGCTAGTCAGAATTCAGTTCATGTGAATTAATTTATAACTGAGACAAGTTACTCTGAAACATGGAAGACATGTAGAGACTGGAGTCGAGAAAAAGTCATTTAAAAAAATGATCAGTGAATTAAAAACAAGGCAACATGAAAAAAGCAGAACCACCAAACTTTCGTTATCGGCAGAGGTCGTCCGATAGTGGATAAGTCTATGTAAAGGGATTTAGACGGGCAAAGAGGAGGCGAGAACCGGCTTGACAATATAAATTATAGTTTAATGAAGAATTAAACCAAAAGACACAAACACACACATAGGACGGACAGCTTCCCGTAAAAGCTCTCTCTCTGTCGCACCACCGTCCGCAGTCGGCCTTTATCCCTCTTGGAGGCTTGATTAGCATGATAAGGGACCGGGTGTGTAAAGTCACAACCCCCGTATTCTTCCCAGTCACAGTCTAATAGTGAAAACTAAGATGGTGAAAATGGCCGATATCCTATTTGCACTAGGTGTGAATACAGTAGCACCTGCCACACAGCACGGCTATTTGCACTCCAAAAGTCTGGTGAAAACAAAGACATTGAAGAGAAACTGTGCCCCCTGGTATTGCTGTACGTACTGGCGTGGGGTGTTAGGACGGTGTGGATGTATTCCTTTTGTGTGGACGACCCATTTTCTGTTTCGCCTTTTTGACTTTTTTCCCCATCCTGTTTCCTGTCTTCACTCTTACTTTTCCTTTTAATACTACTTGTAAAAACAAATACAAATTTATATTAAAGTGAATTTCCTTGCAGTGATTTAACCACAGTTTTACTATAGTAATGTTGTAGTAACCATGATTTCTTCTGGCAGAAGCCATAGTTTTAATGCATTTAACATGGTGTTACTACAGTAATATGGTGTTAATATAGTAGCCATGTTTAATTTGGTGATTACTATGATTTAACTGCAAAATACTAAGGCGTTACTATGGTTACATTAGTAAAACCATGGTTAATTTTGGTAAGGGACGGTTAGGGTTAGGGGTAGTGGCGGGTGTAGTGTGATTGTGAGACACTAAACATGCTGCAGTGATGCCCCTATACTGTATGTTAGTATTCATTTATGAGTGCAAATAGTATCTGCCACTATTTGCACTGGGGTAAAATCCCAATAAAATATCTAAAATCCTAGATGCAGTTTATTGTTCAACCAAAATCCCAATAATGACCATAAAATATGGAATTTTAACTATAAACAACACACTGGGGACTCTTATTTTGAAATGACGGAGACTTGGCACTGTTATGATGCTCTATAGTTAATTAAGCTATTAAGCAAATTAAGCTTTTTATTGCTTATATATATATATATATATATATTCACCAGATAAAGGGTTTTGTAATATATTTATATATTTCACCAAATGAGATTAAATGAGGAATAAGGTTTATTATTATTCACAAGAAGAAGTTGGAGTCACAATGAATGTGCTGACGAGGCTCATTTCGATCTAGTCATATTTTTCTTTGTAGGCCCTCACTTCAGTTTAGAATTGAATTGAATTGAGTATAAAAACATGGATGAATATTGTCAATGATTTAGATTTACAGTCGCAAATCCCCACAAGGTGTGATTGTTTTTAATTCACTTCTAGAGGCTGCTGTTAAACTGTAGTATCAAGCTGTTCTAACTGTAAAATCCTCTAACGCTGGCCACAAAGGAACATTGAGGTGTCAGTATCAGCACACAATTTTTGCACCGATGCATCTCCAATCACTGTTTTTATACCAACTGACCCTTCGCTAAGCTCCACCCACCTTGGTTATGGTTGCTTGCTCTGACAAGCTCTGCAGAACTCCCCGTTGGAATGAATACGAGATTGCCGTTAAGATGCATTTTTTTGGGGCAAAATATTCACACTAACGTAATGGAACATATTTTTACATGGGCTGTAATGAAGAGTGATATTTTAATGCATATTTATCTGTTTTTTGTAAAAGAAATTGTTATATTTCACAGTAATTTGATTAAATACTACAGAGACTGTGAATCAGAATCAAAGCAAACGATTATTACAGTCACTTGAAAAGAGAAGAGTGTCAGAGTAATGGCGGCAAGGCAACAGCTGCTAAAACAGGATTGGTCAGAAGCGCTTTTAAGGTGTGGCTTAGCGAAGGGTCAATTATCAATTGTCGACAAGTAAGTTCCTTATCAATTCAGACACTGCTATGTTGCTAGAAGGTAGCTGCCTATGTAGAGACAGAGTAGGGTTTGGAACAGAGTCTATATGTGAGGGGGAGATTCTTTTATCAGTGAACTCTGGTTTGTCTTGTTGTCTTTTCAATACTTATTCAATATGAACTTCTACATCACACCAATGAGCGAAATCCCCTCTTAGTGCATCCACACCAGTACCAAGTCTAAGTTTGTGTCTGGAGCTGTTTCTATAGCGAGGACCCTAATACTGTGTTGGTCCAGCGTGTGACCTATCTCTGTGGTGCTAATGGATGTATTTGTTGAGGGTGAGTAGGGGTCGGTCAAGCAGATTGACATCAGATCAGACCCCCCACCCCCGGAGGTCCCAGACGCCTGTCGTGCCTCTCTCACCCTCCTTTCAGTCTGCGGATTAGCCGGCTAAAGAGCCGCCTGTCAGTGTGTTGTGTGTGTGTGTGTGTGTGTGTGTGTGTGTGTGTGTGTAATGGAGCAGTTAAGCGTGTTTAGGGTTCCTCCCTGATATAAGTTAGCGTGGTCTGAGGGTGTTGCGTGAGATGGGATTGAGGCCCCTGCTTGGGACAAGAATTGTTTAATACCAGCTAAAAGAACAGTTTATTGGCATGTGCATTGCATGAGTCCTCTGGGGTTTGTGCTGTGACATAACATTTCGTGCACTGGAGCGGAATGCTTTCACGATATCTGAGATTAAGTTTGACACGTTTCAAATTTGGCCTTTTTGCTTCCTCTGACACATAAAAGAGAAACAGAAAAATGAAAATGTAATTTCCACTAGGGAAAGGGGTTGCGTGGTACACAGGTGTAAATGAAATGCCACGATACCAGAAAAAATAAGATTTTAAAATATTATCTTTTTGCTAATTTCTGTGCCGTTCAAACATGTTTGACAATTCAGCTCTGGGTCCTCATGTGATCTCACAGTGAAATCGGTAACAGTAGGCTGACTTTTCTTTAGCTAAACTCAATCTGTGCTTACCAAAAATCAGAACTCTGCCCCCAGTGGCCAAAGTGATAAGTGTTGTTGGACGTATGTGCTCGTGTGGGCTCTATTTTCAAGGTCTAATGTCCACAAAGGGGCGCCAAAGGCGAGTTGTGAAACATGTTGTTTTCAAATGTACAGGCTGAAAAACAGTGAAAAGGAATGCATATTTTATATACTGAACCTCCAAACCTAAACCTAACCATCAGTGGAGTAAAAAGGTGATGTTACAGTGAAAAATGCAACCACCAATTACTTTCTTGTTTCAATATGATACTAAAATCATTGCTGATGCAATGCACTTCTGGTCAGGTTAGGTTAGCGTTAGGTCTAGGAAGATGGCACTTGTCAGTGAGTCGGCATAATGCATCCAATCCTATTTTGCATATCAATCAAATGATAAAAATGAAAAGGTCTAATTGCACCAGTCTGCAAACAATAATTGAAGATGTGCCACCTCTGGAGGCAATACATCAAACCTTGCTTATCCTGAATTAAACAGGGTTTTCAGAGATCGACAGGTCAGTACAATAACATATATTTTAAGTGCTAGGTCAAGATTATCACCTTACTGATGCAAAATATTATGTGTTATACAGTATTTTCAATCCCTAAAACTGTACTAAATAGATTGAGATTGAACAAATGACACACTTGCCTAATAATAGTGAGACTATTTTAACTCCAGATGTCCAAGTGTTGCTATTTTTTTTCTTTTTCTAGGAAATATTCTGCCGAAATGTTAGTCTGCCATTCTCTCAACCATTTTGAATAAAAATGTGTGACACGTCTCATTGCGAATTAAATCATATGGGTTTGGAATAATTATTGTGAAGAAGACATTAGAGAATAATGCATTATATATATATATATATATATATATATATATATATATATATATATATTTTTTTTTTTTTTTTTTTAAAAAGCACTTTTATTAGAATTTATTTTTATTTATAATTAGAATTTTCCAGCTTAATTTAATAATATTAACACTAACTTTTTCTTGTATTTATTGTGCTTATGTTACACAAGAAAAATAAGTGTTTGTGTTCCTGTCTAAAACCTGCAGCTATAAAAGATGTAAAAACTCAGAAAGGGAAACCCTTAAGAAAATTACCTCTTCTTTAGGATTAATATAGTAGCCATGACTGTGGTAACTATATACTGTGTGTGTGTGTGTGAGTGTGTGTGTCTGTTGGTCTGTGTGTGTGTGTGTGTGTGTGTGTGTGTTGGTCTGTGTGTGTGTGTGTGTGTGTGTGTGTGTGTCTGTCTGTGTGTGTGTGTGTGTATTTGTAATTTATTTATTTGGCAGAAACCATGGTTTTAATACAATTAACAGTGGTCTTACTAGAGTAATACTGTAGGATCCATAATTGTTACTATGATTTTACTTTTGTAATATTTCAGTAACCATGACTGCAGTAACCACGGTTAATTTTGTGGCTTCTATGGTTACATACTAATACAGAAACGTCTCGGTTACGTATGTAACCTCCGTTCCCTGATGGAGGGAATGAGACGTCGTGTCGAAGAAGCGACACTAGGGGTCTCTCTTGAGCGCCGAAAGATACCTCTGATCTATGAAAAAAGGCCAATGAGAGTTGGCGAACAGTATTTGCATACTCCGCCTCCGGATACGGATATAAAGGCGAGAGAAATACGCTCGTTCATTCAGGATTTTTCTGAGGAGCCGGGAGTGTTCCGGGCACCTCAGCGGCTCGGCTCAGCGACGTGGCCGGGAAGACACGACGTCTCGTTCCCTCCATCAGGGAACGGAGGTTACATACGTAACTGAGACGTTCCCCGTCTGTCGCTCACTTCGACGTCGTGTCGAAGAAGCGACACTAGGGGTCCACTTCAAAACTCGCCATGCGCTGAGCCGTGTACGTGTACTGCTGACACAGAAGCGGGCAGGTATTTCTACGTGCACAAGCGACCAACTGTGCTCAGGCTGCACGTACTCTTCCCCAATGCCCCGAAAAAGCGTCAGAATCCTTTTGGTTACACTAGGGGGGAACAAGGTGACGCTCCCAACTAGGGAACGGGCCAAGCCTGGCTGGGCCTCTTTTCTCTCTATGTTTTCTCGGCATAGAGCAAGAGCAGCCGGGGCCCTTACCGCATTGAGGGAAAGGGGTCTTATTCCCGAATCCCTATTCTTTTAGGGGGAAAAGACCCTGCGGAGGCCACACCCACCCGAAAGGGGAGGTAAAGGTGGCGAAATACATCACATGGCCTCTTGGGTCACATGTGGGAAAAATGGCACGGTGGTAGATCCCGCCTCGAGGAAGGGGGAGTTGCTACAACTCTGCGACCGGAGGGCAGCCAAAGACTGCCTAAGGGAGACGCGGGTCAGCTCGTAAGGTGACCGTACCGCGGGAGTACACACAGGAGGAGTCCCGTAGGAGGCCTGATCTGTGGAGCACCTATTCCAGTAGGGGTAGCCTGGGGTACCCGTAGTGGACTGGACCAGCAAGTCCCTCTGCTGAACTGCTGCGGGCCCGAAGGGCTAGGGAAGAATCAACCAAGGACCTAGGTTCTCTGGGAAAGAAGGCGCACTGTTTTACCTCGATCGAGGGAAACGGCGCTGGAAACAAGCGATTCACCGGTCAGATCGTCGACGTGTACCGAGTTCTACAGGCTCGGACCTGAGAGAACACGGGACGAGACTGACTCAACCCTGAGATCGTAAGGGTGTTAGGTGCTGCCCAGCCCGCAGCTCTGCAAATGTCTGCTAGGGAGGTGCCCCTAGCCAGTGCCCATGAGGATGCCACGCTCCTAGTAGAGTGGGCTCGAACCCGCAAAAAAAGGGGGGGGGGCATGGCCTGGGTGTGATAGGCCAACTGAATGGCATCCACCACCCAGTGAGACACCTCTATTTGGAGACAGCGTTCCCTTTCTGCTGTCCTCCAAAGCAGACAAAGAGCTGCTCAGAGCGCCTGAAGCTCTGGGTGCGTTCCAGGTAGGCATGCAAGGCACGTACCGGACACGACAGTGAGAGGGCTGGGTCTGCCTCCTCCCAGGGCAGCGCTTGTAGGTTCACTACCTGATCTCCAGAGGGCGTGGTAGGAACCATGGGCACATAGCCCAGTCGAGGTCTTAGGATCACATGAGTATCTGCCGGACCGAGCTCCAGGCAAGTGTCGTTAGTAGGGAACGCTTGCAGGTCCCCGACCCTCTAGATGGAAGTGAGCGCGATCAGCAGGGCCGTCTTTTTAGGAGAGGGCCCTGAGCCAACTGATTCTAGCGACTTGGGGGGGGGGGGGGGGGGGGATCTCTGAAGACCGGCGAGGAACACCGAGAGATCCCAGGAGGGGAACAGGTTTGGCCGGGAGGGGTTTAACCTCCGGGCACCTCTTGGGAACCTGACGATTAAGTCGTGCTTACCCAGAGACTTGCTGTCTACTGAGTCGTGGTGAGCTGCGATAGTGGCAACATACACCTTCAAGGTGGATGGGGACAGCCTCCCCTCCAACCTCTCTGTGCACCTCTGTGGGTCTTCTGCCCGGGAAGAACACCAATTCACGAACAGACGCCATTTCAGGGCGTAGAGTTGCCTGGTAGAAGGGGCTCTGGCTTGGTTGAACGTGGCTACGACCGTGGGTGGTAGACCAGCTAGATCTTCCGCATCCCATTCGGGGGCCAGACGTGGAGGTTCCAAAGGTCTGGGTGCGGATGCCAGAGCGTGCCCCGTCCCTGAGAAAGAAGATCCTTCCTCAGGGGAATTCGCCAGGGAGGGGCTGTCGCGAGGAGTACAAGGTCCAAGAACCAGGCCCGGGTGGGCCAGTAAGGAGCCACGAGAGTGACTTGTTCCTCGTCCTCCCTGACCTTGCACAGCACCTGTGCAAGAAGGCTCACTGGGGGAATGCGTACTTGCGCAGCCCCACCGGCCAGCTGTGTGCCAGTGCATCTGCCCCGAGGGGAGCCTCTGAACGTGTGTTCCAGAGCGGGCAGTGGGAGGTCTCTCGGGAGGCAGAGGGGTCTACCTGGGCCTTGCTGAACCGTTCCCAATCAGCTGAACCGAGTGGGAGTGAAGCCTCCACTCTCCGCCAGGCAAGCGTTGTCATGACAGCGCATCCGCTATCACATTGAGGTTGCCGGGGATGTGAGTGGCACGCAGCGACTTGAGTCGGTGCTGGCTCCAAAGGAGGAGACGACGGGCAAGTTTTGACATGTGACGGGAGCGTACGCCGCCTTGGCGATTTATGTACGCGACCGCAGTGGTGCTGTCCGACCTGACTGGGATATGTTCGTCCCGAATTAACGGGAGAAACTTCCGCAGGGCCAAAAGGACGGTCAACAACTCGAGGCAGTTGATGTGCCAACGCAGCTGGGCCCCTTCCCAACGGCCTGAGGCTGCGTGCCCATTGCAAATGGCGCTCCAACCCAATCTGGAGGCGTCGGTCGTGACCAGGACGCATCTGGACACCTGCTGTAGGGGCACTCCAGCCCGTAAGAAACAGAGGTCTGTCCAGGGGTTGAATGTCTGATGGCAGGCGGGGGTGATTTTTACCCGGTGCGTGCCGTGGCGCCATGCTCATCTCGGGACTCGGGTCTGGAGCCAGTGTTGGACCGGTCTCATATGCATCAACCCCAGCGGCGCAACCGCCGCGGAGGACGCCATATGCCCCAGGAGCCTCTGGAAAAGTTTTAAGGGGACCGCTGTGCCTGGCCTGAAGGCGGCGAGGCAGTTCAACACTGACTGGGCACGCTCGTTGGTGAGACGTGGCGACATTGAGACCGAGTCTAACTCCATCCCGAGAAAAGAGATGCTCTGAACTGGAGTGAGCTTGCTCTTTTCCCAGTTGACCTGAAGCCCCAGACGGCTGAGGTGCCTGAGCACCTGGTCTCTGTGGGCGCATAGTAACTCTCGCGAGTGGGCCAGAATGAGCCGGTCGTCGAGGTAGTTGAGTATGCGGATGCCGGCTTCTCGGAGCGGGGCAAGAGCTGCCTCTGCGACTTTCGTGAAGATGCGAGGGGACAGAGACAGGGGAGGACTTTGTACTGATACGCCTGGCCCCCGAACGCAAACCGCAGGTAGGGGCGGTGTCGGGGCAGGATGGAGATGTGGAAGTACGCGTCCTTCAGGTCTATCGCTGCGAACCAATCTAGATGCCGGACGCAGGTTAAGATGTGTTTCTGCGTGAGCATCTTGAACGGGAGTTTGTGCAACGCTCGGTTGAGAACTCAAAGGTCCAAGATTGGTCGTAAGCCACCGCTTTTCTTGGGTACGATGAAGTAGTGGCTGTAGAAACCCTTCTTCATCTCGGTTGGAGGGACAGGCTCTATCGCGTCTTTGGCCAGAAGAGTCGCGATTTCCGCGCGCAGAGAGTGGGCGTGTTCGCCGTGTACTGCGGAAAAGCGGACGCCCATGAAGGGGGGCGGGGGCCTGGCAAACTGAATTGCGTAACCGAGTCGGATGGTCCGGGCCAGCCAGCGAGACGGGTTGGGAAGTGAAAGCCACGCGTCCAACTTCTGCGCTAGGGGCACCAAGGGGACGGTTAATTTGGACGTACCTGGCGGGGCTTCGCAGCGGGGCGGAGCAGGTAGGGCAGCGTTGGGCGGCGACAGGGCGACCCACAGCTGGGGTGCTGAGAAAGACTCAAAGCACTTACCTTGCTCCGCACACCCGGCAGGGGGCAGGTTAGCGACTGAGGAGGAGGTCTCGGGTAGGCATCCTCTAGACTGGTCGGAACCGGCCGGCCGGGGGGGGCAGTCGTGGGGCTGGAGACGGGTGGTCTGTGTCCAGGAAGCCGGGACTGCTGAGATCTGGTGGCAGAGTGCCGTGGGAACGGCATTTGCGGGCCAGGTGACCCACAGACAAAAGGAAATAGCTCATTACAGAGAATATGAGAATGTGAAAACTAATTCGACAAAAAATTCTCCTCCTGGCCCTCCACCGGGGACGGAGCGGTCTTACCACCTCTGGAGCTAACATCTTGGTCGAGCCTGGGTTGAGCGTCTACGGACAGCCTGGGAGCCTTCCGGGTCCTTGAGGGGGTCCTTGAAACGGGGGCGTCCGCTTCCTGCGGAGTGCTCGACGCTGGGGCTGAGAGCTTGGCCCGGGTTGAGGCGGAGCAGGGTGTTTCATAGCCGCAGGAGGACGCCCTCGGTGAGCAGACGGGGCATGGCCCATAGCGGCAGGCTTGCGGCGGGGCAGGATGTGCAGTGGCCTCCGTCTGCCTCACCGCTGAGGACTGCTGGGCAGAGTCGTCAACGGTGGCACCAAATAGACGGAGCTGGGAGACGGGGGTGTGGGAGAAGGTGTGCCTTGTCTGCCTCCCGCATTTCGACCAGGTCCAGTCCACAGGTGCGTTTCTGGACCACAAGGGGTGGCCATCGCCTGTTCGAGTGCCGGCGCTTCTGACCTCCGTGGCCCGGGGGCGCGGTTGGTCATCCAGCGCAGTTCCTGCAGCACATCAAGAACAGGACTACCCAAGGTGCAAGTTTTGAAGTGCCTTGGCCTGGCGTTGGTTGCAGGAAGGGCCGTGGCGTGCAGAGTGGAAGCGATCTGGGACCGTTCCACCGCGAGGGTAGTGAGAGCGGAGGAGCGAAGAAGCCTTGGCTTTGCTCAACTCGTCGTGCACGTCCGGGAAGAAAGGAACGGGGGGGCGTGGCTGTGAGCGGCGCACCTGCCCGCGGGATCGATCAAGTAGCCCGGGAAAGCATAGCGGATCTCCGTGCGTCAGGCTCAGGCTGGGCGGCAGACCCGAAGGTGGCGGCCCAGGCGAGCGATCAGCATCCGATGCCGCTGTAACGCTCTCCGATGCAGCGGTGATGTCATTCAATTCTGAAGCAAGCAAGCGTGCCTGGGAGGCGGGCGGTTCGAGGGGGTTTACCCGGCGAACAGAGCCCGTCATATTCCCTGAATCGCCTTCATCGCCCGTGGCGCCTGCGTCAATCCCGTAGGAAGGAGGCGAGGCGCGGGGGGCGGCTGAAGTGGCTTTCTCTCATTACAAAAGAAAGCCGTGCGACAGCAATGCTATAACAGCCATGTTCTCACACTGAGAAGAAGAACCATTGGAGAGAATGCTCATCCCGGGCTCAGACGGAAGCAAACAAGCGTGCCGGGGAGGCGGGAGGTTCGAGGGGGTTTACCCAGCGAACAGAGCCCGTCATTGTCCCCAAATCGTGTTCATCGCCCGCGGCGCCTGCGTCAATCCCGTAGGAAGGAGGCGAGGTGCGGGGGGCGGCTGAAACGGCTTTCTCTCATTACAAAAGAAAGCCACACGACTGCAATGTTGCCATGGCTATGTTCTCGCACTGAGAACATGAACCATTCATAAAACGCTGCCTGCGTGTGATCGCAGCCCAGGCATGCAAGACAGTGTTTTATGACCGAGAGAGGTGGGGAGAAATCACCGCATCCAGAAACTACACAGGGGCGGAAATTACATCTTTATAAAGACACGTCCTGAAAAGGACGTTCAACGCCGCTGTGTATAATGCTCTTTCAGAGAAATAAACTCTTTTACGGAGAGAATCACTCTTTCAACTCTTTTAACTCTGCGCTGTCGAAGCGCCCAGGGGCAAACTGCACACCGGCAGTGAAGAGAAAAGCCGCTGTAGTGCGCCGTAAATCCAACAGCAAAGCAGAGCGTCAGAGGATCAGAAGCAGGATCAGTTGTGTTACTCGCAGCTGACTGCATACACACGACCTTCGGCTCTGAAGAAAATTACTGAATGAACGAGCGTATTTCTCTCGCCTTTATATCCGTATCCGGAGGCGGAGTATGCAAATACTGTTCGCCAACTCTCATTGGCCTTTTTTCATAGATCAGAGGTATCTTTCGGCGCTCAAGAGAGACCCCTAGTGTCGCTTCCTCGACACGACGTCGAAGTGAGCGACAGACGGGGAACCTTGGTTAAACAATGGTTACTGTAGTAAAACAGTATTTTCCATAATTTTGCCAGTCTAATGTGCATTATGCATGATCTATAATCTGTTTTCAATGAAATGTTGTACTGCAAGGCTTTACGCAGTTATTTTTAATAATTTTCTGTATAACTTCATCAGTCGGCTGTTTATTTGATGTCTAAGTATCGATTTAGTGTCCAGCCTGATCTCATGAACATTATGTGACCATGGTCAAATTTTTGCAAAACAAAAATGATGTGCTTTATTATTATGAAAAGTCCAGGACACCATCGCTTTTGAAAGTCAAAGTTTAGCGACTGAGTGCATGACATTAGGCTATGAACCGAGGTGATTTATGTTGATGTCATAAACTTCTTCAAGTTGTTCTAACAGCCAACAACTGCAGAAGTTGAGCCTGATCTCTTTTTTTTGCTCCAATTTACACTTTCAAATATGTTGTTGTTCTCTGGCTGGAATACTTGTATTGGTAGTTTTTTATTTAGCCTGTTATGGAGATCGGAAGCAATAAACAGTCCAGCGACATTTACGATCATCATAGTGGCACCCAGTGTTTAGCCTGGAAAACTGTGGATAAGTTGAGGTACCATGCAAGCTAATCACTTTAGAATGAGTGTGTACGTTTAAACCCGTTTTACTCAAATCCAACATTAATGGAAGTTGCTAATAGTGCTTCATGTTGGGGGCTTGGGTAGCTTTGTGAGTAAAGATGACTACCACCCCTGGAGTCGCAAATTCGAATCCAGGGTGTGCTGAGTGACCAGGTTTCTTAAGCAGCCAAATTGGCCCGGTTGCTAGGGAGGGTAGAGTCACATGGGGTAACCTCCTCATGGTTGCTATAATGTGGTTCTCGCTCTCAGTGGGGTGCGTGGTGAGTTGCACGTGGATGCTGCGGAGAATACCGCAAAGCCTCCATACGCGATATGTCTCCACGGAAACGTGTCAAAAAGCCAAGTGATAAGATGCGCAGATTGATGGTCTCAGACGTGGAGGCAACTGAGATTCATCCTCCGCCACCCGGATTGAGGCGAGACACTATGCCACCGTGAGGACAGGCGGCATTGGGAATTGGGCATTCCAAATTGGGGAGAAAAAAAATTGCGCTTCATTGACGTTTTTGATAACAAGTGAAAATGTTCATCCACCACAGAAATGACAAAAAAAAGGCCATGTTTGCTGAAACATTTGTTAGCCCATGCATGTGCACTGGATCCCTGGTTGGCCTTGTGTAGGTGTTAACCTGAGTTAAGCATCATGTTTAAGGAAAATAAAGTGCACACAGGCTAGCATTAGCTAGTGTGTGTGACACCTGCATTTGAATCCGATGAAAAAAGTGGATAAGATTGTTTACGATCTTACAGCATGTAGGACAATCCACTGTTATCATTCAGCCGATGAGCATCAATACAAGATTACGATGATATTGAAGCGTTCCACATTATTCCACAGAATAAACAATTTCTTGGGGTAGAAGAATGTGTGGTGGTTTTCTAGTAAACACTCTTGAATAAGATTGTAATCTGGGTCTTTTACAGTAAGCGCTCCTGTGATAATACATATGACTCATTAAGTATGGGATTATTGTGAGCAGCGAAGAACGTTTTCTATGGTATCTACAAACACTGGGTCAACACATTGGTTGGCAACACATGCCCACAGGTGTTATTTCTGTGAAAAGGCAAGTAAATTGAATAAAACCACACCTTACATACTGATATCCTTCATCAATAAATCATACTGCACTATTCATACAGTAGAAACAAGACTGAAAATATTTACTCTTTGGAGACAGTTAAGACTGTAGCAGACAACCTGAGGTAACATCTGTCTGTGTAGAAATAGCAAACATGGAAAAACTTCCATATTCAATGTGGAAAAAAATTCCGCAACCTTACTTACCTTCCTGCAACCTTTTTTTGTAATGATTTTATCTCGTATATTAATTGTGCATCATTCAGAATTGAATTAAAAATGTATTATGAATTCCACTTCAATTCCTGAGTTTGAATTGAGATTGAGTGAGCAAACGAATATGAATTTAAAGAAGTAAAATTAAAATTAAATTCTATTCAAAGTCATTTAAAAGGCTAATTTATATAAAAGTGTAACTTTTAAAAATAGATTACATTTTTCAGCATAAACATGTGATTCATGCTAATTAATATATATTTTGTATACACTCAGCATATCGACGTATATCCAAAAACAATTGACGATATAAATAACCAATGTTTGAAATGCCACCTGACGGAATGTTTATTAAATGTATTTCTATCGGGAAGACACGCAGACATGAGTGAGATTTAAGATGCCATTTATTTGATGAATGTAGAGCAGAAAAGTAATGTCTCTCTTTGGCGTAGGCCCCATCTGGCAGTCCGAGGGAGTTGTACCATCATATCCTGCCAGACATAGGAGGCAGGGGCGAGGAGCTACCCCAGTGCGGGACGGGGCTCAACTGGTGACTGTGGGGTGAGGAGGTTGCCGTTTTAGCACACTGAAACAGCAATGTGACCGATTGTGAGCAGACTTATAAAGCAACAGCTTACATGTGATTGGCTAGGAGTTACCCAGCTAATGGTGTGATGATGTACAGCTGCTAGTCTTCCCGCTAGAACTACGCTGCGCTCACATGGGTGTTTTTTCAACTTTGGGCAATTTTAACATTGTAAACTTCCAGAAAGTAAAGTCTCATTTAAACATTTGTTACACACTCACTAATATAATATACATATTATGTACATATATACAAAAAGTAGCCTTTCTTTCTTTCTTTCTTTCTTTTTTCTTCCGAAAGTCCCCAATTTTCCAGCACATCTTATCTTATCTTCCAGCACTTCTGTATTGTGTTTAATCGAGGTCTATGGTGGAAATGACGCTATAAAATGACTTTTCCCCCCTAAATACACAAAATAACAATGCATCATATGAATCTATGCTTAGTAACGTAAATGGTGCAAGAGAGGAGGGGAAATGCCTATGGGACGACTTCTGGATGTACATCAAAATGAAAGGTTAGGTGTCGTTGTATATTCTTTTCTCCTTGTGTATGAAATGTGCCTTATGGGACATGCTGTGACCCTAAACATGTATATGGTTGTATTGTTGTATGCATGTACCAGACCTTACAAAAATCAATAAAAACTTTAAATATATATATATATATATATATATATATTATTATTATTGGGTGAGAAATAAATGCTATAAAATAATTATTGAAATGGTTTATATTTAACTTTTTATGTAGATAATCATAGTTTTAAACATGTCATAATTTGTATTTATTTTAATTCTAAAAGGCTAAAACAGTCAAATATATACACATAAAAGGCATTTTAAATAAATGATGAAGGCCAGGTAAAACGTTTCCATGTCAACTTTAATGCAACCTTCATATAAATAAATAAATAAACAAATAAATAAACAAATAATAAAAAAATATATGTAATAAATTGGCTTTCATTTCATTTGACAGAATTGAACTAGAAATATTCCTATTCAGTTTTTATATGTACGTATGAGCCAATTCTTAATATCAACTTTGCCCATCCCTAGTCTTGCTGTGCAACAATTTCTACCGGAAACGACTCTGAATGCCAAATGAAAGGAGAGAGTGGTAGGAAGTGAAGAACACAAGGTATACATAACCAGGTGAAATGTTGCCGTCCTCTTTGAAGTCCAGCTGTAACTTGATCCTTAGGTTTTGAGTCGAGCACAAAGGCCATCTATCGTCCATTCAGCACACAGAGTGAGTCAAGGCCCACCAGCGGATCCTCATTAAACCACGGCGCCTCCTGAGAGGAACTTCTCACCTTTACCCTCACATTGAAAGGACCTCGCTCTTTCTCCTCTCTTCACCTCTAACACACCCTGTTGTCTTTTGTTGTCTGGTCTCTGGTTCACTGCTTTTCAGGGAAGTAGGGATGAAAACGGCACTTTGGCAACAGAAGAAGTGGCCCTGATGTCCTTTGGCCTCATCAGAAACTCAAAGCTCAAAACTTAAAGCCAATGTTGAAAAACCCTTCATGTTTCAATCCTTATTTATTGAGGGGGGTGCCCTGCCGCCTTGTGCCACCCCCCCCCCCCCCCCCCCCCCCCCCCACCCCCACAATGTGCCACCCTGTGCCCATGCCGAAATCCGCCACTGCAGTATATCACAAGAATCACATATTTTAGCACAAGAAAATGTCTTAATGCTAAATAACTTAATGCCTTGCAAAGGCGCCTTACATTTACAGCTCCCATATTTTTCAGTGATGGTTCTCATTACCATAACACAGTAATTTCTATATAAAAATGTTAAATATAAAATCTGTGAAAAGGAAAGGTGGTACAAAGAGCGTAGGCTACTGCTACTACAATATATAAGAAAAATGTATATATATACATTTAGAGGTTTACAGTAGGCCTATATAAAATAATTGCAGTATCTGTGGTATTTTGGCGAAACCATGGTTACCATGCTAAATGTCTCATATATTTGCGAATAACAGTTTTAACAGAACAGATAAGATGAAACATTTCCGTAACTGAAAATGAACATGTAAAAGATCTTGTAACGTCCTGAAAAAATGGGCTTCAATTTCTGTATGCAAAATATTCTTTCTTATTTGATTCTTTTGATTTTGGAGTTAAACAGGACCAGGCCCTTTTCTTGACTGGGTTCGTGAGAATCACCCAGTTGTTTGCTTGTTTTTTTATGACCAAATTAGGCTTTTTAAATGTAAATAAATGTAATTTATGTGTTCAAGCAACAGTAACGGCCTTTCTGTTGCTGTGACACACAAAGCGTTGCGTATACGTGTGAGTTTGTGGAAGCTTCATGTTGATGTGTGTTTGTGTGGATTTATGAGTTCACCCTAAACTAACACCAACAGTTACCTGCTTCACCTCAAGTCTCCTAATGAGCACCCCCTAACCCTTTCTGAAAACCAGCATCCATCACTCATGAGCACCCATCCCTCACCGCACACACTGCCCCTGAAAGAGCCCCTGAAAGAGCCCCTGAAAGCTGATTGTTTTGATTCTTGTAGAATTGCTCCTCGTGACAAAAGGACACAAGAATTCTGACATGAAACGTTGAGGCTAAAATAACAAACAAGCCGCCAAGATAAACTGAGAGAGTGAGGGTGACATGTTTTGTACACCTATCTTTTCATCCCTCATTCATTTCAGTCCATCATTATCACAGCAGTGTGCAGGAACTGATGTATAACAGATAAAGAGGGAGATTAGATCACCTAAAAGTGAAGATTCTGTCATTATTTATCACCCTGATGTTGTTTCAATTGGTATGATGTTATATTTGTTTCTGCGTAACACAGGAGAATTTTTGTAAAAACCTTTATGCAACTCATTACAATACAACAACAGTTAATCATTTTAATTAACAAAAACACCCTAAAATAGTTCAGAAGACTTGGAATATAGCACATGAGTCCAAGGTCACTGGTAGGATTTTTGGGCCTGTAGAAATTATGCATTTTAATAAATGTAAACGTGAGCATGACTGCACATTCAATATGAGAAAAAACCCTAAAAATACATTTAAGTTTGAATATATTTTTTAAATAACTTAAAGGAATAGTCAATCGACAGCATTTGTGGCATAATTTTGATTACCACAAAAATAAATTTTCGATTAGTAAGTTTTTCTTTAAAAAAATAATAAAAAAATACATTTATACAGTAAAGCACTTACAATGGAAGTCAGTGGGGCAAATATTTGGAAGGTTTACATACAGAAATGTAAAGCTTGTAATTTTATAAAAGCACTTGTATTAATTCTTCTGTTAAAACTTGTGTATTATTTGAGCTGTAAAGTTGTTTAAATCGTAATTGTTATGGGTTGGTTTAGGGCTTTATGGCATTATGTTGTCATGGCAACAAAATTGTAAAATCGGGTATAACTCACAGAAAAGGTTAGCAAGTGATTTTATCACTCTAAAATCATGTTAACACACATATTGTTTAAGTCTTGTGGCTACAATTTTTGAATGAGTGATCATTTAAAGTTGATGGAGAGGCCCTATTCCCACTTCCATTGAAGTTACTTACTGTAACCTCAATTAATAAACATACATTTTGTGATAATCAACATTATGCCCTAAATGCTGCCAATTGAGCTTATTCCAGGAATATTCCAATAATTGATGCATTTAATGGAAATAACTAAATAGAATAAATGAACATGTACATATTAGCAGTGTTGTAGTCGAGACCAGCTCATCCAAACTGTGAGTCAAGGTCGAGTCCAAGTCAAGATCGAGACCAAAAGATGCCGGGTCTTAGACAAGACTCATATACCTCATATACTCATACATTTTGAGTTTAACTAAAGTTCATGTTGGTTAAACAATATTGCCAGTCTAGAATAGAAATGGGAGATGCTCCCATAGCATCAGCTACTGACGCAGCATTGAAGTTAACTTCTGGGAACAGATTTTACACAGGAGTTAAACTGATAGTTTGGTATATAATTCATGGAGGTCCAGGCTTTAATGCCCTTTATTTCATGTATTTATTTCATTGGTAAGAATTACCATTGGTTTCTATAAAACAATCAATAGTATTTTGTTATGGAAATAAACTGTAGCCTAAACACATATAGAATATATAACTAAAACTACCATAATTATAATACAGATATACCTGTGCAAAGAGCAGACTTCTTCCACTTTTTATAGTTTTTTAATATGAATATTTTCACATTTCAGTCAAAATACCAGTTACTTCAGATGGTGTTGCAACAGTTATGGCACACATTATGTTTCCTCGTCTTTTCCTTGTCAGTGCGGTTTACAATATCATGGATGTGTGGCCTTATGACATGTTTACATTCTCCATAATACTTAAAAGCTGAAAATGTAGGTTGATTTCTAATGAGTCGCACAGGTTTTCTCTCCACACAATACCGTCAAGCCTAGTTTATGATGCCTCCATCATGAGGATATGTGACATACTATACAAATGAGAAGTGCATTCCCATTTGCAACAGCCATGGTCACTGAATTGTTTTTGTATGGAAAAGAGCTGCATGAAGATCCTTTAAAAAACATCTCCTTTGTTTTACCCTGAATTAATAACAGTAACAACATGACATGAGTTTGAGTAAATAATGACAGAAGTTTTATTTTTGGGTAATCTATCCCTTTAAAGAAACAGATGGAAAAGAAAAAAGAGAATTCAGGAGTTATCTGAGAGCTGCATTCCAAACTTACCGTATCCTCTGTCCAAATTTGAGTTTAGACAGCTGAAAGGGAAACTGCACCATCCTGTATCATGTAGATGTCTGAATTTCAGGCAGCGTTTAGACAGCCAATGCAGCGTGTATGAGGCCGGTGATAAGCACGTGATACGGCGAAGACTGCAGTCTGGTTCGGATGCAGAGGTCTGAAAACGCGAGTGACAATTTTCAGACAGGATGCAGTTGTCACTTGAGCAAACAGCAGTGAACGGCCCGATAATCGTGTTCATGCTGGCCTGTCCACTGCATCCATGCGTGACGTTTTGTCCCTGTTAGTTTATCTCTGCATTCCAACTGAATCTGTGACACGCTTCTGGGAGAAAAATATATGGAGCGGTGGTGTTATCATCATTAAAACAATCAAAGAGCAATTTCTGACGTTGAGTGAAAGAATGTTTAAATGTAAAAAATGTTCTCACATAACTGTGCTTTTGAAAACAAATGCTTCAACTTTTAAAAATATTTGCAATTCATTTCTGATTTAGAACTTTAAAAGGAAAGTTCTGACAAGTCCTTGCCTGCGACTTTAAAACAGGTTTGAAATGTATATAAGTCATCTTAGGTTTTGAATAAGTGTTAAGACGGAACCATGTTGGAGGAATTCCACAACATGAGCCGAAAAGAAAGTAGTTTCAGAGGCAAAGCAAGCAGTTACATTGATTGAATGATTACGAATACAAAAATATACATGCATTGATGAAGTGATGACAATAAGGCCAGAAATGCATTAAAAGAGTAATAGTGTAACTTTGATGTCCTTTTTTTTTTTTTTTTTTTTTTTTGTGGAACAGAATAGATGTTTTAAAGTTTCACACAAAAAATGAAAAATCAGTCATTTACTCACCATCACGTTGTTCAAATCTGCATATCTGGACCGGCTAACATATTGCCAAAATCTCCTTTTGTGTTCAGTGGAAGAACAAAAGTCATTAGGTTTGCAACAAAATGATGGTAGGTCAGTGTGACCAGGAGGAGAGCAAAATCGGGTTAATCAGCCAGGAGGGGGATAAAGACGAGGCCGGAGGTGCTAGTTCGAGAGAGAGAGAGGAGAGAGAGAGAGATGCACAAGGCTGTGCTTAATGGTTTACTCTTATGTTGGTTTTAAGTGAGTTGACATTAAAACTTTGTTTTCTGTTCAGCTGGTTAACTCTCCCCTTCCCCTCTTATACTGTTACAGTCAGTTATGACAGAATGACATTTTTGATAGTGAACTATCCCTTTAAACACTTCATCAGGAAACATATATAAGTTGATACTATGCAAGAGTTCACTTATTGGAAAACCAGTCCCTGTTAAAGTGTATGTAATTTCATTAGGCTAACCATGTAAGTCTCCTCCTCAACATATTGGGGGAAGTGTCTAGTTTCCTACAAGGTTGGCCCAGAAAAACGAGGGCCGCAATGTTTGATTGCTCATATCTTAAAAATGCACTGAGGCATTTGCCATGGTTTTTGGCGTACTTCCAATAATTTTGGTAAACACAAAATGGCATCACTGTGGTGTCCATCTTGCTACAAATAATACGTGGGAAAAAAAATGGGGCACGTGGCGAAAGAGAATCACCTAATTTTGCTGCCATTAAAAACGTAGCTAAACAGTTTTCTTATGTATTTATTTTATTTATATGCACAAGATAATATATAGTTATTTTAGCACTATAAACTAGAATCAAGTCTAGATTCTCTATGTTATATTAAAATATTAAAACCTAGATATGCAGCACCCTTGCACGGTGTATTCAGGGTCTGTAGACTAAACTTGTGCTGTATGGTGGCTTCTATGGTCCAGCCATCCAGATTGAATAGCAGTGTATGGGGCACAGGACATTGCGGTCTTGTTTTGTCTGTGCACAGGGAATCTCCACTGTTGTCTGTTTGTATGGAGGAGGCAAAACCACTCAAAGCTGCAGAAACCACAAAACACACATGGCATCCCTTTTTAGGCCTAATATCAGAGAGAGAGAGAGAGAGAGAGAGAGTGGGGGGGGGGGGGGGGGGAGAGTTGTATGGACAATTGGAAATAAGAACGTTTAAAAGGGGAAACTTTACAGCTGCTACATAAAGTTAATTCAAAGGAGGTGCCCTGTATAGTTTGGGAACCTCTGTCAATATAAGTCTATGGGGTTTGTTTGACCATCCATAAGACAAAAATCCTCAGTCTTGCGATCGCAACACCACTGCCAAGGAAAATGGTCACAGTGTAGGGGAGCTGCAAACTTTCAAAATGATCATACAAAAGCCAACAATATTCCCAGTATTGCTCTTATAAGTCATAGCTGGAGTAGTATAGAAGTTAGGAGAGAAGAAAGAAACAGACACAACTTAAAAAAATATATATAAATATATGTATAGAAAGTATGTTATGTTTGTGGACTGAGTACATTTTTTATTGTTGACATTCATTATATTAGTAATTAAGTTAATTGGGACTTCTTGCCTTTTAACTCAATAACAATTGAGAATGCAAGTAATTCTTCCTTTATAAAAGAGTGTCTGTATCTGACAGGTATTTGTATGTTTCATACTCTTGGACCCAGTTTTGACCTGTTTCATGCCGCGAGACAAATGTCTCAGTGCTCTGATGGAGAAACTGATTCAGGCTAGTGACATCGGTATCCGATGGAAAACAACCCAGTGTGAGTCCCAAACAGCCTGCATTCTTTCACAGCACGCTATCAAACAGACTCTTAGGGACGGAGTTGTTGTCAACTGTAACTACAGTCTTAAACACACACTCACACACACACACACACACAAAACGTTAAACTCAGATTGTCCCATTTACTAAATCATATTATTGGTGATCTATACAACAAAATGGTGTCTCTTCTTAAAATGTCTTTGCTTTTGATTGATTAATTCTCTATAATGTGCACGGTAGCATTTTATATTACATTACTGTTCTACATTTACGTACTATATAATTACAATTAACAATTATAACAATTACAGTTATTACTAGGAACTAATCCTAAACCTAACCCCAACCATAACCTTAACCCGTATTAAGTACATGTAGTTACCTAATATTACACAGTACTTTATTGGTTAAGTCAACTAAAAGTACACTGTAAGTACACTGTAAGTACACTGTTAGTACATTGAAAGTACACTGTTAGTACATTGACAGTACACTGTAAGTACAATTAAGTGCACTGTAAATACACTGTTAGTTCACATGAGGGAAAGAGTACAAATGTTGAGCAAGATGTAAAAAGGGGAAGACTTGATAGTGTTCAATGTTCAGTTATTTTGGGATGTAGAACTGATTCTGTTATGACGGGTTACTATTGTAGAGTGGCCCTTTTGCTTAGGCAGAAGGTGTTGAATGTTGCTTTACTGAAAGAGCAATTCCACTTAGCATTTAGCATGCTAAACTTAGCATGTATGCTGTTGCTTATTAAAAGTTAGCTATCTAGCATAACTTTTTAACATCTGTAAATTGACACAAAAATATTATGCAAAACTGAAGAAATTAATCATGTTAGGGACACTTAATTGGGTGAATTAATTAGGCGATCTTCATTCTATTATGTTGAAATTACATGAACAAATATTTTTTTCTGATAAAGAATGAATAAAATAAAACAAGAGGAAAAAATATGTTGATGTAACTTTGATTCATGTGGAACCGATGGACATGAGTTAATCATGTCAATTCAAAGCCCTTTTTTTTTTACATGTTCTTGGTCTTACTGTGCACGTTTCATTGATGTACTTCATGGTTATCTCCTTAAGTCATTGGTGTAATAACCTCTGAAATTACATTCCTTTTCATCTGACATCACCAACAAGCAGGTCTATAATACCGAAATTGATCTATCTGTTAGCTTTCCCAATAATATTACTGGCAGTTACTCTACTGGCACGTGACCCACCTGGAGGAACAGTACGTACTAACCAGCCATTGCGCCTGGGTACTCATCTCCAAAGACAGTTTATTTAACTTAGCCGTAAATGTCATGTGACTAATTACTCTGTAGCTGCAGGAAAATTATGTCCTGATGACACCAAAAGAACGTGCACAGTCTCAAGCACTTTACTGGTGGAACAATAAAAGACAGTAGACAGAGAAAAATATAAGTCCATTTTACATTTTTAAGGGCCATTTTTATACTTCCTGAAAACAAATGGCTACTTTTAAATGGCCATCAATGGAAAAAGACACGTTTTGTCCGATGATACATGCATGGGCAATCTGGACAATGCCAAACAGCCAAACCCTGAGCCCTTAGCCACCAACAGTGACAGTTCACTTCAGATTCACTTTGACCTGTTCACATTATTGTTATTTTGTGTGATGACTGCCTTGCTCATATCTTTAATGCTGTTGTACGCAAACCCAGTTTAATTTTATGCATGTCATTCTGTCAGACACCACACCATTTCCTATAATCCCCCTTCACGACTTGTGCTAGTCACACTGACATTTTTCTATTTTATTTACAGTACAACTTCTTTTTATGAATGATTTTATGTCACTCACATTCGTCATCATTTGGGCCAATGCCATTGACCCTTTTTTAAATATTATGGAACAGGCTGTTGTGTTTGTCCTAGGAACACACAAAACATCATTCTAGATCCTGAGGTTGTTTATAGCCAGGTTGCCGTGATGACGAGTGTGTTCCTAAAGCTCAAATCATGTGTACCAACACATGCATTTTCTGACCATTACTAGAGTAATGCTAGATGTGTAGAAATATAAGAAATATATATTTTCACTGAACTATATGCAGATTTGTTTTCATTTCTTACTGTTAAAATGTATGGCTTATGATTTAAGCACCCCCTTGCGACCCCCTGGGAGTCACAGTTTGAAAAGCCCTGTACTAATACAGTATATCCCATTTGGATCTCATCTACAACATTGTGGCAAAGCCTTCAGATGACTGATGGCAAATGCCCACTGATGTCCTTTCAATTGACCCTTTGCTAAGCCCCGCCTTAAAAGCTCATCTTCCCAATCTGTCTTAGCAACAGTTGCCCCGCCGCCATTTCTCTGACACGCGTTTGCCATTTTACAATGATGCCCTATTGAAGTAATATATTTTTGAATACTTTTAAATGGGATTTTATCAAAATAATCAAAAAAGTGTTGATACAAGTCATAGCAGTTCACAGCATCACAATGAGTATTATGAGATTTTATAAACAGCTCTGTTCACTTACGCTAATGTTATTAGACATGTAATTGCTATTAAATTAAATCTCCATAGTTTTTAATCAAATTACTGTGTAATTTAACTATTTATTTTAGAAAAAAAAAACAACAGATAAATATGCATTACAATGTCACTTTTCATACCAGATCATGTAAAAACATTATCCATTACGTTTATGTGAATATTTTGACAAAAAACGCGTCATCCACGACAATCTCCCATTCATGCCAATGGTTTGAAAAAAAAATAATTTAATGGTAAATGGTCTGCACTTATAATAGCGCCCTTTTAATCTTAGAGGTTACCAAACACTTCACACTGTGTCACATTCACATACCAATGGCGGCAGAGCTAGCAAGGCGCTAGCCTGCAATTGGGAGCAACTTGGGGTTCAGTGTCTTGCCCAATGACACTTCAGCATGTGGAGTCGTGTGGGCCGGGAATGGAAAGTCGTGTGGGTCGCTTAAACCTTGCGATAAGCGGCTGACTCGCACTACCACCTGAACCACAGCCAACCCATGTGCCACCATGACTAGACCAGCAGGAATGTCGTTTGTACACCCTTGATGGACACTAGTGGATGGCAGTTTTATTTGTAGGGTCATTCCAAAGAAACGCAAGCATAGGTAAAGGTCAAGGTTCTCACTTTCAGAATATTGCTTTGTTTGTTTAAGAAGCCTGACATGTTAACCTCTGGCTAAACTATTGGTGTAATTTGGGAATGAGACTATCCATTTGTCCAAACCATGGGGGACGGGAATGTTTCGAAAGCCTGTTTATAAACACTTTTTTATTTATTTGGGTGTACCAAACAGGCACATATGAGATTGTACTGCTCACTTCAAAGTGACTTGGGCACTAGTTAATTTATGACAAAATGATTTCTGGTAATATCATATTTGTGCCTTTTGTCATTTTTGCCAGAACATCATGTGGTGTGATGTTAATGTACTGGCTTCATAAGATAATTATAGTAAGATAAAGAGAACAGACAAAGTATAAAAATACTTTGTCTGTTCTCTTATGCAATAAAATAGCCACAGAAGATGTGTCAGACCACCACCTGTTCATATTATGTCTGAAATGGCATGTTGATGGGTTATGTTGACACTAGAACCCCATTCACAAAAACTGGCACTTTCTGAATCCAAGATTGGCTCAGTAGTACACGTTTAAATGGGCAGTTCACTTAAAAATCGTTCACTTACCCTTATGTTTTTCCAAACCTGTATGACTCAAAAACACCTTTTTTCTCCATTAGTTCTCCTCAGCTCGTTCCACCCAAACAATGAAATTTTTGATGTGCCAACCCAAGATGGATCAATAAAGTGAAAAGTTTGTTGAAAATGAGGTCAGTGAATTTCAGTAATAAGGAGAAAACGCTTCCCTCAGGATAGTGTTTCTCATCTTATTTGTTTTTGTTCAGTCTATTAGTGTGGAATGCCATGTCAAGTGGGCTTCAGTTACAGTAGATGAGAGTGATGGGAGTATGGAAAAAAGAGGTTGTTTTGGAAAAACATCCTTGAAGGAATGTGTCCTTGTCTTACCAGAACATCATCAGGCTCTCAGGAGTCTTAAACATGGAAACAATATCTTGTTCTTTGGAATGAATGTTATTCTGAGTTGGGAAATTTTTGGATCTCTATTCTAATGGAGCACAGAGTCTATCTGGATTATGTTGGGCTTTAACTTCGACAAGCGCCATCTAGCTGTGATTTAGTTTGCAAATGAGACGTCTTTACTGTTAAACCTGTGGGAGTTGTTGTGCAAAGCACCTTTCAAACCTCTTTCTACGAGTATTTAACCAACAGTCCATCTGAGACCTTAATGTAATATCAAAAGTTAAGCTAAACTCTTTCATTCATGGGGTCAAAGTTTGGCTGGTTAAGGTGAAGAATTTCACCTGGCAGAATTTTCGCAGGCAAAGTCTAATCAAAGATCACCATCATCAACTTGAACTCTATGCAAAATTCAGATTTTTTTTTGGTTTGTTTTTGTTTTTGCAAGTAACATAAATTGCAAATTTCTTTATATTATAGTAGATATTTTGCTAGTGAACAACTTTTTATGAAATACACTTTTTTTTCCCTGTCTGCTGCCTTTGATAGTCATTAGCGAAGGGCTTGGAGCTGTTTGGATTCTCGTGGTGCCATCTACAAAGCATTGTTGTCATGATGTCATGTTCCTCTGGCTTCAGGGTAATTATTCGCATTACATTTGAAGCTCATGTGATTGGCTCATAAAATCTAAAGTCTCCAGACCTGACTGAGCAAAGAAGGCAGCAACCAGGTTGCATACTTCTGCTTTCAGCCTTGAATGCGAAAATACTTCTAATTTTGTATTTTTCCACATGCGCTCCATTTTCCGAGCTGCTCTCTTGAGAGCATGAGTGTGATCATTGTACCAATCATTGGGCTTATTTCTTTCATTTTCTTTAATCGAAGTGGGGTGACAATATCAAGGGTGCTAGAGAAGACTGCATTGATATTTTTTTTATTCTTCTGGGCTTTGGGGTTAATTAAGTGTATGAGATAGATCTGGAAGATTATTAGTGATGCTATCTTTAGTGGTCGAAAGAATAGTTCTACCTGAACGATAGCATGGTGGAGATTGAGTAACATTAGCTGATTGCAGCATACAAGAGAAGAATGATCAGAGATGTCATCGCTGTGCTGCAGAATTTCTATATTATCAACATCAACTCCATGTGACAGAATTAAATCTAGCGTATGATTATGGCGATGAGTTGGTCCTGTTGCATTTTGTCTGACTCCAAGAGAGTTGAAAATATCGTTAAATGCTAATCCCAATGTATCATTTTCATTATCTATGTGAATGCTGAAGTCACCAACAATTAAAGCTCTATCTACAGTAACTACAAGATCTGATAAAAAATTTGCTAATTCACCAAGAAAATCAGAATAAGGTCCGGGTGATCTATACAATGTAGCAAGGACAAAAGACGACAGAAATTTTTTATTTATATCTGACGGTGTCACAGTAAACATTATTAGTTCAAAAGACTTACATTTATATCCTGTCCTCTGAGTAACACCAAAAACTTCACTGTAAATTGTAGCAACACCTCCTCCTCGACCCTTCAGACGAGGCTCATGTTTATACCAATAACCTGGGGGAGTAGATTCATTTAAACTAATATATTCATCCGGTTTAAGCCAGGTGTGGCAGGGCGGAGGGCGGGGCCGGGTCGTGATTATACACACCTGGTCCCTTATCAGGCTAATTAAGCCTCCGAGAGGGATAAAGGCTGATGGCAGACGGTGGTGCGACGAGAGAGAGAATGTTTATGGACATGTCCGTCATTTGTTTGTGTCCTTTGTTTAAGTTTTTCATTAAAATATTATTTATATTGTCAAGCTGGTCCTCGCCTCCTCCTTTCCATTGAAATAATTTACACTGGTGCCGAAGCCCGGGAAGGAGGAGGGATGCCCATCGCGGAGTCCTTAACACTGCTGTCCACCCAGAGGAGCGCCGCTGCCATCCACCGAGGGAGGGAGTAGACCGACCGCCCGGACGCGGTGAACGGCCGCTGTCCGCGAGGCGAGTGGGGACTGGACTCCCCAACCGCCTGGAGTGATGGAGCTGCTGCCAGGGGCGGAGGAGAGCCCTGCAATCCCTCAGAAACGCGGAGGGGTCGAAGGAAGACCGCTGCCGCGAGGGGAGGAGGGAAGTGTCTCACCGACCGCCTGGAGCGGTAAGGCCGCTGCCAGGGGCGGAGGAGTGTCCCCACGAGTTGCTGAGAACGTGGAGGGGCATTCTGACTGCCGGGTGAATCCCTCATGCAATTGTTTGTTTTGATGCAATAATCCATGTACCGCAGAGGAGAAAAAACGGGTGTGAGCTGAAAAAAATGCACACAGTTTAATTGCGATGAAAATAGAACGCGGATGCTGGTGGAAGATGCGCGCAGTTGAATCACGATAAGAGAATAATACGTGGGAAAACCCGATGCGTGCATAAAAATGGCAGATGTTAAGGATTAAATGCTGAAAACAGATATAGAAGCAATACTAAAAAACTAGCAGGCTACAAACACAGACTATAGCAAGGTGCCAGCAGTAACAGGTAAAAAACACGCAGATGAAACTGTAGAAAAGAAGAAAAACCTGAAACATGGTAAAATGACAAAGGTTATAACGATGAACGATGAATATAACGATGAACGTTTGAGAATAAGAATAAGCAATGCTAAGCAGCCTAAGCAGGCTACAAACAAACTCTCGAACAGAGCTGAGATATTCCTCTTAAAATCTTAATTTGCATTCAGCAGACAGAGATGAGATGGCAAGAGAGAATTTTCATTTTTGGGTGAACTATTCCTTTAAGATATGGTTTATCCAGGTATTGTAGTAAGACATCTTCTTTCTTAAAACAGATGGTTCAACCAAAGTCATCTGTCATGTCTGTAGGGGACCCTAGAATCCGTAGAGGCCTTTGTATTTCATGCCTGGATGCTTTGACGATGTTTCGATGATGCAGTATGCTGGAATGTGCTCTGAGCACTTTTCTATTTTCAGCTATGCAGTTAGTATGCCGGTCGCCTGCAGCACCTATATATGGTTTTCTTCTTTTGAGTGGTTAAATGTCAAGTGCAGGGGAATACAGCATCATATGAAAGACTTAAAGAATTAATGACCACAGCCCATTTGCACACATTCCAATACTGGTCCATTGTGTTCTTGTTTTTGTAGAGTGTTATTTACAACGTTCCTGGGAGGTTATAATTTTTTCCAGGTTTCAAGTAGTGAAGTTGAAATACTTTGATACTGTACTCAAGTAAATAAATGTTTCTTTTTACTTCTCTTTTTCTTTACCACATTTAGTAAAACATATTTAATACTTATATATGTTCCACAGATACTTTTATGTCTACAAACTTCAGAAAATAACACAGGTGCAAATTTAAGCTGTATAAGTAGCTTGGTGATGGTGATGTCCAATTCATGAACGAATCATTCTTTTGAGTCAGTTCTTTTAAATGAATCGGTTGAACCTGTTTGCAAAAAGGTCTAAGCAGTTGGTTCACAGATTGGTCATTGTAGAGCGGAGGAGGGCGTGGCCGGCCTGGAACAGAGCATGCCCAGTCTCCAACCGCTGGGGGTCAGAGGTTGACTCCGGTCCGCCCGGCGAGGAGCGGCTATCGTCCGCCTGAGAGGGTGGAGGACTGATCGAGGACGGCGCAACGGCGCATCAGAGAACCGTGAGTGAGCTTCTTTTTCTCTCTCTCCTCTCTCTCTCACCCTGTCCCTCCATCTTGGCCATTCCCTCACCTATTTTGTTTTGTTTTTTTGTTTTCCCCTCCTGTCTCCTCCCAGGTCGAGGAAGGCGGGGATGACCCGCTGGCAGACGGGGCGCAAGTTTTGTGGATATCACTTGCCAGCCTTCCTGTAAAACAACATTTTTCAGTGTGTGCTTTTTTTCCTCGGCAGGTTGATTGAAAGAGACCATTAAAGTGAAAAACACTTTGAAAGTGTTCATTTCAAGTTACTGTACATAATTTAAAGCTCTATGCTGTGGCCATGTGCGAAAGCAATTAGGCTAACAATGATAACCTTGAGTTGAGATAACCTTGAGAGTAAATATGTTAAATCACTTACATTTTTGCCCAGTTCAATACTATTTTTTTTAATCTTTCAAGGTTCCTTTTCCTCTGTAGGCAAGCAGATTTTCACAGAAATGTCCAAATACTATTTTGTCTTTATTTTAAATAATAAAGATGTCTCTTGTTTTACTCTTTACATTTAAATCCTAACATACTTCTTTTTGGGACACAAGTGTAACTGTCAGAATACTTTTGGGGGCCAATGTGTATAAAACAAATGTTTTACAGTTACACTAATGCACTAAATACCTTTGATATTTGATTAACTTTGTTATTTCCCACTAACGCAATAAGAGTCGCCGTGTTTTTTACCACCTGCACAGTAAATTCTGAAACTTTAATTACAGCACTTTATCTTGTAGACAGCTTAACTTTCACTTTCTGCTTGAGGGTGAACGAGTGCGTAATATTCTCCTGTCTGACAATGCCAAGAGACTCACACTGAACAAACAGTAAGATGATGTGAAAATCATGCATGCATGTTATATCTAATCTGTTTAGTTCAGTAGTTTTTTTTTTTTTTTTTTTTTCCTCCTTTGACAAGGTGATTTGCATCCTGGTGTGTCATGTGTTCGTCCCTGTCACGCATATTAATACAAATATTGATTTAACACATTTCAAATGAATTGTTAAGAAATGTTTAGGTAAACAAGTGTTTCAGGGATTGTATGAATGCCAACCATTGTCTCTTGGCATATTTCAAGGGTTAATTAAACAATACTTCACATCATAACTCTTAAAATTGACACACACATTTTATCTTTGACAAGCTGACTTGGCAATTGCATGCTGTGTGCACATAAGGGCCAAACAAGAAATAATTACATACATTATAAATATACAGTATTATATGAGAATATTATATATAACTATATTTGGATTTATATTTGTGTGTTTATACTTACATCCAGTGATGTAGCCACGGGTGTGCCAGGGTGTGCTACAAGCACGCACTTTAAATTAAGAATATTTTTGCTTCCGAGCTCAAGTTTGTGTCATTTTTTTTTTACAACTAAACTGCGTGTGTCCATTTGAGAAAAATAAGTGATTTGTAGTTCTTTTCTTGACTGCTATATTATGCATATTTTGGAATAGTTGTAGAACACAGACCTACTGTGTGTCTGTACGCATGGCGATTGTTATTTATTTGTTATTTCTGTAAGATGAGACTTATTTGCCATTTGTGTTTATGACAGATTTCATTGATAATTTAATTATTGTTCAGGAGCTAAATGTTCCCATTAGATGATATGCAAGTGTCTATTACACAATGATGTCTGTTTGGTAGTTTATGAATTCAGACTTATATATATATATATATATATATATATATTCAGATAGAACCAGGTGTGGGTGGGGCTTAAACCAGAAGTGCGTCAAAACTAAATGGAATGACCATATTTAAAGGATACTCTTACATTTGTAGGTTCATTTAAAAACTATTCCTTGTATACAGCTCTTATGGAAAGAAATTGGTTGTTTCATTTACCAAAGTGGCATTCAACTGATCACAATGTATATTCAGAACATTAATAATGTGAAAAATTACTATTACAATTTGAAAAACAAATTTAGAAGCTACTTTAAAGATTTCTCATCAAAACAAATCCTCCACGTGCAGCAATGACAGCTTTGCAGATCCTTGTATTCTAGCTGTCAGTTTGTCCAGATACTCAGGTGACCTTTCACCCCACACTTCCTGTAGCACTTGACCTTTCACCCCACACTTCCTGTAGCACTTGCCATAGATGTGGCTGTCTTGTCGGGCACTTCTCACGCACCTTACAGTCTAACTGATCCCACAAAACCTCAATGGGGTTAAGATCCGTAACACTCTTTTCCAATTATCTGTTGTCCAATGTCTGTTTCTTTGCCCACTCAAACCTTTTCTTTTTGATTTTCTGTTTCAAAAGTGGCTTTTTCTTTGCAGTTCTTCCCATAAGTCCTCCTGAGTCTTCTCTTTACTGTTGTACATGAAACTGGTGTTGAGCAGGTAGAATTCAATGAAGCTGTCAGCGGAGGACATGTGAGGCGTCTATTTCTCAAACTAGAGACTCTGATGTACTTATCCTCTTGTTTAGTTGTACATCTGGTCTTCCACATCTCTTTCTGTCCTTGTTAGAGTATGGCGTTAAATGTTGGACAACACAGTGTGCAAGTGAATTACAACAGTGTGAGCACCATGACACAGCTCACATGTAAAATGTAAACCTGCAGAATTTGCAAATCCCAAACTCGAGCACCAAAAAAATATGAAAAAAGTGGGAACCTTTTTTTTTTTTGACAAGGAAAAAACATAAAAAACTCTCTTAAGGGAGAAATAAGAAATATACATCAATAGGTACAATACAATTATTGTCAGTGTAAATGAAAGAAAATCGTCCCCTACACAATACTGAACAACAAAAAGCAAACAACAATGGGGTAGCAAAAGGCTAGAGAAAAAAATTTAAATATTAAAGAAAAAATTTAAATAAAAGCATCCTTTAGACAGCATACAAGTGGATATTTATAAAAACAATTGTCATATCACTACACATCTCTCTTGCAATTTTACTAGACATTACTTTTTCAGTGAGGAAAATACAATTTATAATCGTTCATAAACCATAAAAAAGGAGGCTTCGAATATCTCCACTTACTACAATGAATATGATATTTACCCATGAGAACAATCATATTAACCAAATCAGATAGGGATGAATCTACATTATCCATATAAAAGAGAATGTGTGATAAGTCAAACATGATGTCATCAATCTTAAATGACAGCCAATTATGTAAATCAGACCAGAAGCTTTTGGCCATAGGACATAAAAACAACAAGTGTTCCAGAGTCTCATCAGCTGCCTCGCAAAATACACAGGGGATCTATTTCACATTTAAACCTCTTTCTAAGAAAGTCAGCAACCAGATATATATTATAAATTATTTTAAAGTGAGTCTCTTTGACTTTAGGGGAAATGGGCCATTTGATGAATTTGAAATGTGGGTTATCGATGGACAAGGCATTCTTATTTGGAACTTTTACACACAATCCTCCATTATAATCCAAAACATTCTATTATTAATATTAATTCATTTGTTATTACATTTACTGTCATGTAAATTACATTCATTAATTACTAGATTTGGCAAGGTTGGTGAAAGTCTTATTCTCACATATATCAATGTGTTTTGGATTAACTGTAATAACGGGATTAATTTACACATTTTATGTCTCTATAAGTGCAGTTAAGATTATACTTGAGCAAAAAGGCAATACGTTCCAAGAAGTTACTATTATCATCTAATATATCATTCACAAACACAATACCCATCTCATACCAATCACTTTAAAATAATGATTTCCTATTAATTGTAATGACCCTGTTATTCCATAGGGTAGAAAAGCTGTGGGTAAATATGATTTTACAGTATTGGAGAAGTTGTTTGTGGAAGTTTGATAATTTAATAGGAATCTTATTTACCTCAAAATCACATTTTAAAAGAAATTCAATCCCACCTATTTTATTAAATAGAATAATCTAGGTATGTGAAACCACAAATGTGAGTAAGGTTGTAATAAGTATGATTTCAACCATTTACTCTTAAATGCCCCAAACATCGAAGTCCAAGGCGTTGATACCACCCTTATCATACTCTTTCACTAACTGTGATTTCCTAATGTAATGGGTTTTATTTTTCCAAAGGAGGGAACTGGGAAGATTGGGAATCGGATGATGGCAGACAGTAAAGAGGTTATGGTTTCTTTCTAAATTTCTCCTTAATTTCTCCTCAAATTTGCTTTGTGCGTTTATATATATGTGTGTTTTCTGTCTTTGATAATAGGTGGAAATACAGAACGCAGCAAGGTGTTTAGTGAACCTGTTTAGAGGCACCCTGAACGCAGGTCCATCTAATGTTAATGTTGAAGGGAACGTTAGTGTTTCACAAAATGGTAAGTGTAGATAGCTAGATGTGAGATAGTTCCCAGCTTGTTAGTGTGGTACTGCAAGGGTCATCCACTACTCATCAGCCTCTACATGAATTCATTATGTAGATGAAATGCAGGCTCAGAGAGGAAGCCAGTCAGGCCCTGGGACTCTTGGGGCTGGGAAAGCACAGCAGGTGCAGCAGAATATGGCCAGGTTAGGAAATCAAGTGTACATTAAGATTCTTATTACACGGCTCTCTGAAATGTTTGATTCTGATTTGTCAGTCATTATATGACCGATAATGATCGTTGTCTGTAGCAAGGCTTTATAATGACCACTCAACCGGCCCTTCTTTCATGTCTCTTATCACACTTCGGATGGATGCGCTCTCGTTTTATTCAAACGCAGCTAGTGTCATCTTGACTCTCATATATATATATGATATATATATGCTATATATATATGATATATATATATATGATATATATATGCACAAAACATCTTACAGCTACAAGAAATTAAGGAGGAATTTAGAAAGAAACCATAGCCTCTTTACTGTCTGTCACTCCCAATTTTCCCGCGTTCTGACTCTCCTCGTCCAACAACAGCCAATCACGAGAGATTCGAAGAGATGCAGCCAATCAATACAGGAGTTGGTCAGCAGCCAATAGCATTTGTCAACAGAAAGGATTGGGCCCCGCCCCTGAGTGACAAAACCGACTTGTGTGCGTAAATATTTCAGCAGCGCGCATGTGCAGAAAATAACTTGAGCGTGTACAGATCTGCGCGCGCGTGTTCAGTAACTCGCGCGTGTGTTCAGATCTGCGCGCGTGCGCCTCATTTAACAAATAAGACCTATCATGACTCGAGGTTTTGTTATTTCTGCTCGCAAGTTGTTAATTTGTGTGCACAATCATATTTTTTGTGCTCGAGTTTGGGATTTGCAAGTTGTGCAGGTTTACATTTTACGCGCGAGCTGTGTCATGGTGCTCACGCGCTTGTAATTCACTTGCGCGCTGTGTTTATGCGCTTGCGCTGTTATGTCCAACATTAACGCAATATTAGAGCCGGTTGTGCTTTGTCTTTGAAGCCTGTAGTTACACCTTTGTATGAAATCTTCAGTGTTTTGGCAATTTCAAGCATTGTATAGCCTCCATTCCTCAAAACAATGATTGATTGATGAGTTTCTAGAGAAATCTGTTTCTTTTTTGCTATTTTTGACCTAATATTGACCTTAAGACATGCCAGTCTATTGCATACTGTGTTAAGCTTCATTTAACGAACCAAATGTCTTTCAAATATGTTTTATATAATGGCAAGTGATTTTCTAGTACCAAATTATCAATTTAGCATGATATTACTCAAGGATAAGGTGTTGGAGTGATGCTGCTGTCTAGATTTGATCAAAAATGACTTTTCAAATAGTGATGGTGCTGTTTTTTAACAATATAATACTATAATTTACATGCAAAGAGAAACAAGCAGAAGAGGGCAAAAAAATTATGTGTGCCGATCGTTTTTTGCTCAAACCGCTAAATAATATTGTATTATGTACATGTGTTGTAGAGCCAGAGGTCAGGTTCCTCTCAAGGTTTTTTTCACCACTAAGTAACATTGAGTTTTTTCCTTGTTACAGTCACTTAGCTTGAACAAACGGGGGCTTTAACTTTGTATAAAGTTGTTTTGAAACTATGTGTATTTTCAAAAGTGCTGTAGACAAACTTACTTTCTCAAGAAAAACATGAAAATTGTGAGTTCATATTAGTTTTTCTCAACAATCAAACAAAATAAATGCATTGCTGTTGTTTAAGTTTCTTAGAGCTCTGCTTTTTGTTGCCAGTGTCAGACACTTTTGTGGCATTTATGATTTAAAAGACATTTATGTTGAATCCTTGAATTATTTTGAGCGAAACATTTGTGGGTGCTCGTATTGTATTGTATTGTGAGGCTGTGCATCGTATCGGGAAATTTGGGTATCGTTACGTGCCTTATATTTGGTTTTCCCACCAAAATGATGTCACTTCCTGGAGGATGATGTCATCAAGGAACTGTTAGTTAAAAGGATATTGCAAAGGACAAACAGGATAGAAAGTGTTATTGAGGACAAACCTATAAAGTAATTACAAATTTAAAAATATTCCCCAAAAGAAGGAGGAAAAAAAAAAAGACATTTCCTGGAGAGAACAAAAAAAAAAAGGTAAAACCACTATACTTAAATATGAACATGTGATAAAAGCAGGCTAATTAATATAATTTCAATCTTAAATTCACTTTAATATTGTATCCAATATGCTGACATTTATTTGGGCATGAAAATGAAAATTGCATAGTAGTTTTTCGGGGGGAGCAATTCCTTTAACCAAGTCATTAAATAAAAATAATAATCGTTGATTATGTTTACATGTTTTAAATATCAACTTTAGTTCTCATGTTTTTCTTTTATTAAGAGCTTTGACTTTAGATTTATGTAGTCAAAACATCCAGCCATTGTGATTACTGGCATTTGTCGAGCTTTGATATTAGCCGAAATCTGTATGCAAACCTCTGGGCTCATTAAACACTTTCAATTTGCTATCTGTCAAAAAAGAATTCTGTGAATGTTTTGAGGATCATCCATAATAGCCTTCAGAGGTTGTTTTGTCGTTGACAGAGATGACTTGAGGCGTAGAGAGGTGTGTGTGTGTGTGTGTTTGCCGCTGACAAGAGTAGATGAGGAAAAGACTGTGTGCTGAGGGATATATATGCAGATTTCTACAACTGGCTTTGAGAAATCTGTATAATCACTACGCCAGGTGGAACAACAGACATAGAGCCGTCAGGGGCGGAGCCAGGTGTTTTTCAAAAGGGTGGCCAGGCAGGGGCAAACGATCAGTCTGTGGTGGCACAGAAATGTTCAGGCATCATTTTAATATCTTTGGACTATGGGGACGGGGAGTTGGGGAGGGTGAGTGGATACAATGACACCCGGGACGAAGAGGTTTGGCAACATTGGTGTGCGCACATGTTAAGTTTGTACAGAGATGATTTCACCTCTAAAGAACTAAATTGTGCCAAAAATATGACTAAAACAGCAATTGCGTGTGGGGTGGCAAGGCTTCTGTCCATTTACATTTATGCATTTGGCAGACGCTTTTATCCAAAGTGACTTACAGAGACCTTATTACAGGGACAATCCCCCCGGAGCAACCTAGAGTTAAGTGCCTTACTCAAGGAAACAATGGTGGTGGCTGTGGGGATAAAACCAGCAACCTTCTGATTACCAGTTATGTGCTTTAGCCCACTACGCCACCACCACTCACATGTGGCCATGGCCGCTACTGAGAGCCATTAGAGAGTCAACTCACTTGTCTAAATTCAGTTTGCACTACAATAATTCATTTATTTATCACTGAAGCTCTTTGGGCCATAGACGATATCGATGGGAAATGAAACTGAACTGGTATATATTTTATTTTCCCCACAGTGAACTCTATTTCACCTCTCCGTCCTGTTATGTAGTACTTTAATTAAAGTGCTATAGGTAGATTTCATAAAGGGATAGTTCACCTAAAAAAAAAAGACTGTTTCAAACCCTTATGTTGTTCCAAACTCATATGCTGTCATATTGAACGTGATCACGTGGAAGGAGACATGTTGTTTCTGAGATTTCTGGTACCCTAGGATCGAACACATTATGCATTTTTCTATCTACCATTACCTGTTTACTCCACTGATGATCAGGTTTAGGTTTGGGGGTTCAGTTTATACAATATTACAAATGTAAAACAATAGCCAGGACTGTAAGCACTGGTACAAGTGAACTAATATATTCCCTTTAGTTAGCTTTCAAATCACAATTGTGTAACGAATGTGGAAAACACAGTAGACATGGGTTGGTTGGTTCTGAATTAATGAAGGAAGACCTTGAGCTGGAACAGCCATCAAGCATCACTGTTAAACAGTTCAGGAACTCAAGTACACAGTGGCGGGATGTCCGTGGATTTTAATTCATGTTTGCTTCCAGGTTTCGTGCTATTAGGTGAATCAGTGTGTGTATAAAGTGAATGCATTGTTTGCATGTTTGAAAGTAGCTCAGGGCGGTGACCCTAGCAGCACACAGAGACGTCAGAACCCGAGGCGTGTCTGCCCCTCCCAGAGTATCTTCCATTGTTTGCTCCATGCGAGCTGAATGCCTGTCAGTTTGAGGAGATTCCGTAATGGGCCGTTATTTGTGCTCAAGGCCTATTCAAACCCTTTTGACCTATGCCAGTTCCATCAGCCTCTAGAGACCCAGATGCGAAAAATGCACAGCTCAGGAGGAGAGAGAGCCATTGTGCTTGATAGGCTAATCCAAGAATGTGTATCTCTCTTTGAATGGACAAAGGCTGGATAAGATTCAGCCAATAAAGAGGATCTATCGGAAATTTCCTTTTAACATCACTTTTCGAAGGGTCCCGTAATCCTAGAATGCAGTGTGGGAGGAGTCTTGTTATGACGAGAAGTAATTTAACAAATCATTAAAATGTCCAAACTGATGTTTGAATACTAGAAATGCTACAACAACGTTTTATTCACTTTCACTCAAATGACGGTTGATTATGACTTTAGAAACACATATTTTTTTTTGCGCTTTTTCCTCACACAGTGCTGTGTTATGATACCAAAACACTTTTACTATAAAGCATGTTTTGAAAAATGACACATTTTATTAGAGACCACCCTGCATTTATACACTGATTCCAAAAAGTTTAGTTTGTGTGGTAGCTCACCAGAATGAGAGTTGGACTTTGGACCAATGAAATGGGCTTTTAATGTCATATTTGCTTTTAGGACACTATCGGTTAGGTTTGGGTATTGTTAAGGGTAAGGATGTCTGTTTTGTTCACCTCTCATTTGCTTTTTAGGACACTATTGGACCTCCATTGTCTGATTATGACACCATTTCACTCGCCTTTGGCGCCCCCCGCTGGGCACTTCATTGGGAAACTGCAGCTAAAAGTGTAATGAAGCACGTCATTTCATTTTGCAAAAATGTTGCTATGGTCACATAATATTCATGAGATCAGATTGATTGATTTTTGCCACATCCAGACGAAACCATAGTCCTTCTCAGTTTTCAGTCTCCTACCGTCATTGTTTTCCAAAGTATCTGATAATCGAGAGCGTTTTCGAAACACGTCATTTCATTGTGGATGAGTGGCTTAAACGTAGCAAAATCAATGGGGTTTTATATGGAAATTATGAGTGTGGACGTGACCTTTGTCAAACAATGTACCTTGGAGCACAGAGCAAAGAATGGAGCACAGAACGCTATTATAGTTTGTTGGTTTTTTACTTAATCAGTAGGAACTTACCATGAATATTTATATTGATTTTTGTATTTATTGTACATTCATTAGCTGTTTCATTTATGGGAATTTTTGCTTTTATTTAACAGGAATAGACATGTGGCCCAGATCCAGACTGAGACTAGATCCCTTAAGGCTACAACTGTGACACAGTTCCAACATAATAAAAATTTTAAACCGTTGCCCCAAGGTTCGAGGAATGTTAAAAAAAAAAGAAAGAAAAGCACATTGATTAATTTTGTGCTCAAGAGCCAAGTGTGCCGTACTTTTGCTACAGTTTGTGAAATTTCCACAGATGTAGCTGTGGTAGTGTGAGGGTATCCCAGCTTAATATGGAGTCAAATACAAGTAAGCCATTTGTAGCTTGATTTTAGCTAAAAGTGTATAAACACTGTTGCACTATAAAACGTTTTCTTTGAACAGCCCATCCAGTTCGACAGGAAAAATGTAGTGAACCCATACCGAGAATTTGGAGTCATCTGTTTGTACAACCAATGAAAGATGAGGGGGAGCTTTCTGGAATTACTTTGAAAACAGTGATTATTTCTGCAATTACGCTTTGTGTTGCAACAGTTGCACAGAAATGACACACTTTAGCTTTAAATTGTGAAATGTGGTTCTTACTATTCCCTTTTTTTGGTCATTTTGTCCACTTTGTTACGATATATGTCATCTTAAAACTTATAAATATCTGGACATCTCCATATGAATCAAAGTCTGTTATGGGTGCTATAACAAATAATTTTAAATACCGTGGGGGTATCGTGGTTCAGTGGTAGTATAGCATGATAATACCATGGTATTAAATACTTACTATATATATGTACCGTAGTATTAACACGGTACTTCAAAGAATGCAATGATAATGAAATGTCCAAAATACATTGTATGTTTTTTTAATAGTGGAGTAAATCCAGACAACAGATATGCACAGAAACTAAGTTTAAACTCTGCAATATGGTTAGAGCAAATTAAAAAGTCCAATTTCATTGGTTTTTAAAACAAATGAAAAATGACAAGCAACTGAGGTCATTTAAATTATGCATGTTATTTATTACCTAACAATCCATACCACAATAATGGCAGTCAAATTGTATAATTTCATAGAAATATTGTTAATGATCTATTTAGCCAATGTGGCTTATTTAAAAGGTACATATTTAACATGTATGAACAATATATGCACAGAGACAATTGCAGAGCTTTATACTTTTGTATAAAGTAAATCAGTCACATTACAGATAAGAACTACTAGATTCAGTATTACACCAGAAATGTTCTTTCACGAGTGTCTGTCGCTTGTAGTGTTTGAATGTTCGTGTTTTTGCCTTTGGTTTCTGTGGTCTGCATGTGTCTGATTCCATAGCTCTGTTTGTTTTGTTGAATTACAGCAGAGTTCTCCCATGCAAGAAGTGTCTTCCATGCAAAGTAAAGGTCAGGTTAATCTTAATTGTTCCTACCAAAGTAGCAGTGGTTTCTCGGGTTAATCATCGCTTAGAGTTCTAGTTCAACATTAGACCAGTTGACAGAGGTTAGTAGACACTTTGAGGTTTGATTTGGTTCAGACAGTGTCTCCTGCGGAGGTCTGATTCATCCTCCATGTTTCCCATAGAGATGCACACCCTCACTGGTGCCCTGGCACTGACACCCCTGGGATGGAAACCACTTAGCAAACACTCGAATCTAAGATTAATGCATTTTCAGGTATTCCAATATACCACATGATTTGCAGAGCAGTTCTTGGTTCTTGTTCAGGTAAATCCTTTTGCATAAAGTGGATCAACTAAGTGCAAAATCTGATGTCGGTCTCTAAGAGGAAGCGTTTTCGGCCGCCCATGCTCAGGCCCTGTGGTGCTGCCTCACCCGCCATTTCTCCAGGAGAAGATGAATCTTCTTGGCGGTCTTCAGTCTGGAGGGCGCATCGCTGCTCTGCTGTCTGTTTTTCACCCTAAAACAAGTATCACATTGAGGTCAATATCACAGCACACACAAGGAGAACTTTCATTTACTCATAAAGCTTAAGAGCACTTCTCGTTTCCACGAGTGTCTGTATTATCTTATTTCTTAAAATAACATTGAGTGAGGAACAGGGCAAAAATGAAGTGTTTATGAACTGATAATCTGCCATTTTATTCATTATTTGTGTGAAAGTGCATAAAAGTCATCATTTTATTGCGCCTCTAGTGATCATTTCACCAGGAAACAGACCAGATAAAGACTGAATCTGTACCAGGGGTCTCAAGTTATAGGATAGTTTCATAGACCCCTTAAGTGTTAACAGTTTGTCCTTAAATCCACCCCAATTTTCACTTGATGCATTTTGGTTTGGTCTTTAAAAGGGAAGTATGTATTTCCTGTGCCACTAGCAGCAACAAACAGAATTGCAAAACAGTCCCTCCAAGAACTTTTGGGTACTTGCATGCCCAGGTAAGCTGTAACCCTATATAGTGTTTAAGGAACAGTTCACCCAAAAAATAAGATTTTTAAAAGAATCTGTTGGCTCTGTAGGTCCATACAATGTCAGTGAATGGTGACCAAAGCTCCAAAAAGCACATAAATGCAGCACAAAAGTAACCATAAGACTCCAGTGGTTAAATCTATATCTTCAGAAGCGATATGAGAGATGTGGGTGAGAAACTGATCAAAATTTAAGTCCTTATTTGCTATCAATTCTCCTTCCTGCCCAGTAGGTGGAAATATACATGAAGAATGTGAATCGCCAAAAACAAAAGAAGAATGTAAAAGTGAAAGGGGAGATTGAGAGTTAAAAAAAGGACTTAAATATTGATCTGTTTCTCACCCACACACAGGGCTGGACTGGTAATCTGGCATACCAGGCATTTTCCCGGTGGGCTGACGCACTTTGGGGCCGTTCTGTGGTGGACTGGCTGTCGGGAGAACTGAGCGGGCCAGTGGGTCGGCCGCGAAACAGGCCGAATGGGCCGTGATTAGCTAAAATGAGCCGCCACGTTATACAGAACAGACCACAAAACGACACCGCAATATGCAGAAAATTCACCTTGGGCCATTTGTAATGTAAAATCCCGGGCCGATTTCTCTTCCCAGTCCTGCCCTGCCCACACCTATCATATCACTTCTGAATATAGGGATTTAACCACTGGATTACTTTTATGCTGCCTTTATATGCTTTTTGGAGCTTTAAAGTTTTGTCCCCATTCACTTGCATTGTAAAGACCTACAGAAGGTCATGCACATGTGAGTAAATGATGAGGAAAATGTTATCATTTTTTTTATTTTTGGATGAACTATTCCTTTAAGGTTGTAAAAACAGCTATATATATATATATATTGCAGTTGTTCAACTGGCTAATGATATTAATTTAGTTTCATTGATAAATCAACTTCACAAATTATGTTAAAAAGCCGCCTGTACTTTTAAAAATTATGTGCTTCATTTCTGTCATGAAAAATGATGACCCATCAGGTCTCTTGTCAGCCAAAGGGGGCCCAAAATAAGGGGGTCTAACAGGTAATCAGAAAATACATAAATCTTATTAGAGCTTGTAGTTAAAGCCTTCAATCTTTTCTCAAATGTTTTCAGTTTTTTCAGGCTATGCAGTTTGTCTTACCTCCTAATCGTCCTCTGATGGGCTGCCAGGTTGTGTTTGCATTGCTTCTCGGCACAATTTTGTCCCGGGGCGGCAGGGATCGCCCTATCTGACGCAGTCTTATACCTGAAAAGGAAAGTTCACATGAACATGTTTAATAAAGTCCGTAAATAGAACCGAAACCTGTTTCTGCATGTTTGTCAAACAAGCACTGACAGCTATTATGCCTACACATTATTTTAGGGTTTGCCACACATAGCTTGTGTACTCTGGCAAAACATACGTCCCAAATATTTCAAGCATTAAGTCTGGTGTCCTTGAAATAGGACTTAAGATTAAACATATCTATGGCTTTGAATTCTGGTGACGGTGTGTCATTTGCATTCAGTGTGTACTTACCGTAACGCATTGTTTGGTTGACAGAATGAAGAGCATGTTTTGTCTTGGCTATCTGCACATTTGCAGCGTGGTTTGGGCACAACAGGTTCTGTGACTGAACGCTTCTTGCGTGGAGCGTTTCCAAGTCCATATGTCACGATTCGCCTGGGGAAAATAAAAAATAAATCATTAGAAAACAATGTTTGTCCTTAGGGACAATTACACAATTCATATTTGCTTCAGTCTAAATCATTCAAATGAACCAGTTTGTACTTTGTATCTTGCTTTAAAGATAATAATAATAAACATTATTCATATTTTAGAAAGTTTAACAGAGCAGCATTTAATGTACATTCAAATAGTTAAAGTCAGAACTTTTGACATTGTACAAAAACGACCAATTTGAAAAGCATTATATGATGTTTGTTAATGAAACATATTATGAATACTTACTCTGGTGTGTTGACCCATATTATGTCCAGGTGGCAAAAGTAGACACACTCTTTATCCAGAAAACTTGCGCAGGAGCATCGCTTAGTCCTGGAGTGATGCACAGAGATTGATGTGCCTGATGTTGCCCCTTGACTCAAAGATGCTGGGGTCACTGACATAAAAAAAAGTTACATTAAATGTTAAATTATGAACCTGATACATCTAGAAGTCTATGCGAATATGCACTGTGATACTCTCTTTAGTTGCGCAACTTTTTGTGTTTGATGGACTGGAAAAGTCAGAATTTGTCACGCTCAATTACAAATGACAGCTATGCTTGACATACTACATGTATATTAAAACTTTTTCTTGCATCTGTTCATTTATTGTTTAAATTAATCAATAACCGACAGCCTATACTTATTATACTTTTATATTTATTCCTGGTTCTTTGCAAAACTTTGGAAAGTTGTTCAAATTGCTTGTCTGTCTGCATTTTGATTTACATTGCAGTTTCTGGAAAATGTAAGTAAACTTAAGTGAACTCATTTACTTCCAAATTTGGTTAATTGCTACTTTAATTGAAAATGCAAAATATTTACTAGCCTATAATCTATCTAATAATTAGCTATGAATATTTTTAAACGCATACCCAAGTCAAAAAATCCAGAAGACAGCATTGATAACACTGGGAAAATAATCCTCAAATCCATTTTACAACCCAAGTCCCCGATGTGGCAGAAATGATGGTAATCCAATCAATTCGACAGCAAAGTTTTGCACTATTAAATGCACGCGTGCATCACTGAGTCGCGCTCGCTTGAGTCTCATGCGCACATGCGCTTATATACGCGCGCTCTCCGCCCCCCTCCCGCGCGCTCACGCGAACACAATACTGTTTGTTAATACAGACCGACAAGCAACGTGTGGAGCGAGATAAGAACTTTGTGTTCATAAGAATACAGCGGTATGGAGACGCCGGGCGGTGCCAAGTTTTTATGGTGAGCTAAGTCTCTTAATTGAAGGCAGTTTTAATACTGCACAGTGGAGGGCGCGCGAGTAGAGACATCGCTGAGGCTTCTGGACACCAACAAACATTTCTTTCTTTTTTGTGATGCCACAGTCCTTCTACACTATTGAATATCAGTGTCAGAAATTTACTTTACAATTAAGGGGCAATATTTGCCAGCTGCATTTGATTCATTAATAGATAATATATATATATATATATATATATATATATATATATATATATATATATATATATATATATATATATATATATTTTTCCCCCCATAACTAGCAGTATATATAAATATACACTGTACATAATTATTTTAGGTTAAATACTTCAATTTAACCAGTTCATTGAAATCAACAAGGGATAAAATGCATAACTAGGTCTAGGGTAGAAAAGTAAGCACTTATTTACGGGGGCATTTTTGCTACAAGCACCCTTAATTTCCGACCTTGCAGGATACAGTACGTATGAAAATGCAACCTACTATATGCTACTATATGCTACCGGTGCTAGTGGTCACACAGAGAAACTGTCAAGGCTATATCTGTTTTTTTTTTTTTGTTTTTTTTTGTCAAAAGTGTTTTCTCAATCACTGGTTTTGTAATCAGAACAATACTTGTAAATTCTAACCTCCTCTAATGCAAATTGTCATGAGTTTTACATGTAATTTCCCATCTACAATTCATTAATTGCAATTTCTGATGGCCAAAACAAGAAACCATTATATATAAGCTATTATAGTGTATTATGTGTATATGTATACACATACAAATAAGCTACATATATATATAAGCTATTTAAAAACACTATTCGTTGATATTTCAGAAAGCTTGTATTGTCAGTGTAGAATAGTAGTTTTTAAAGCATCACAGAACCTCATTTAGAAATAGTTGAGATGAATCACATCAGGTTCAAGGTCTCAGGGCCGAGTAATAATGGCATGAGACCAGAAAGTTGCCTGCAGCTATCTGTCCCTGCCCGATGGAAAACTCATGCCATCTTAAGGCTCATTTATACTTGTTTGGTGAACAGGCTTCACTTAGTTCGCCTACAAATGATGACGAATTGCAGTGATGTTTTTCTTCTGCCAAGGTGTTTGTTTGGTGCAGTGGCGTAGCCAAGTTTAGGACAGGGTGGACTTGGGCCACTCAAATAAAGAGATGATTTTTTTTCTTCAGATTTACAGTATATTTATAAAATAGTAAAAAAACAAAAAACAACATAAATCCTGCTCTCTGAAGGAGTGAAAGAACTGTTTGAATATGCCACCTTTCAACTTTTCTAAATAAGTTGGAGAAAAAAAAATTGGGTAAAAATTTGTCCCATTCATTTTATTGAGGCCCACCCAAAAGTAATTTCCTGGCTACTTGGTTTGGTGAGATTTCTGCTGTCTCTGGTGAGACAACTTGGCTGGTCGAAGAGCGTTGATGATTGGTTAAAACTATTTGTGGGTTTGGTTTGGACGTGACCCGTGCCAGCTGAGGAGTTGTTACCTTGGTTACTGTTGTTAAAATGGATAACTGCGAAGTCTCTCAGAGATTGTGTGTAAGTATATTTTTTTTTTTTACATGATTTGCAACACAAATTCTACAAAGACTGCATGGCCATGACAAATGAGTGGAGAGAGATATGAGTTTTTAAAAGTGAAAGGGCCCGTGACAAATTTAAAACCTTGTCCTAACCAGACGCGGGACGATAAGACTCCAGTGACATGCAGGTGCGACGTGACACTGCGATATTAATACACTAAAATGAGGGTGATTGACAATAAAATGTAGAAAACAGAGCAATTACTGACGAAACAGTCTGTTTATTTAATGCAGAAATGTTCTCACTGAAGCTCCGTATGGGCATTCGCTTTCTAAGGCAAATCCAGACGGGATACACAATAACACACATACACAGGGCAAAGTGACTGTATGAATCGCATCCTTATTCAGTCTGTTATGATTGTTTATGTTCACGCGATACTCCTGTTGTTATTTCGCCGATCTCCACGTGACAGGAAAGAGGAGAGAAAGTCAGAATGAACCGGTATCTGAACATTCTGAACAGGGGTGTGTGTGTGTGTGTGAGACAGAGCTTTGGCTGAAGAGGCCGAGACCTCAGTCACAACATTCGGTAGGTGTGCGACACCCTCGGCCAAAATCAAGTTGTTTTGATCCGGCACATTTTTCCAAACTAAGTGTTGTAGTATAACCAGCAGGAGACCATTGATGTATGAACTGCATTTAGTGACACTGCAATGTGTAACAGTGAAGTTATTGAATATTTTTGCAGTATCGCTTTTCGGTTTTGCACTTTGCAGACGGTCCCTGTGGACAATAACAATATTAATGCTAATAGGTCTAATAATTGAACATGCAATTCTTGCATGGAGGAGATGGGAATACAGATTGTTCTTTCAAGTTTGCACGTATTTTAAATGGCGGCTTTGTTCACCTAGGGTGCTTTAGTTCGTCCAGGACAAAACAGTTAGGCTTCTTCCAAAGTATAAACCAGACTTTATATACCTGCAATAGGTCACTGCACCCACTCCAAAATAGAATAATGAATTCAATGTATTAAATATTAGTCTACAGCAAGGGTATCACATATGTGTAACCTGTTCATGCATGTTCCGTCTGAAAGATTTAGGACAACAATAAAAGCAATCTATGAGGAGTTTTGCCAATGAATAGCGATGCTGCATTAAGGAGAGTCTCATTATGGAAATATGCATGTTTTAGCGCTTTCCTTAGGGAAGGGTGTTATATCTGCAATCATGGGTTAAAAAAAATGGCCACACTTGTACTTACAGGTCCTATTAATGCCACCTAGCCTTGTGTTCTACAAAATAACACTGATGCAAATGCATTGAGGAACATTTACCAATGACAAGTTTGTCAAATTCGTTTAGGGGTTGGTCATAAATCAAGTTATGGTGCCAAGATTTTCCATTGGCTGTGCATATGTGATATCTAATGTACTCTCACTGTCACTAAATTCACTGGGTTTGGATGGACCGAATGTTCCAAGCGGTTTCTAGAGAGTCTCACCCACTCTCATCTTCTTCCATGGGCTGGGTAGCTAAGCAACATCCTCACCCACCCCACCTACTTGTGTGCACTGCCTTCAGTGACACTCCCATCCAGCAGATGGAGATGTTTAGCTACAGTCTCGTCAGACCTTAAAGATGGCAGGCAGCATGTACTGTCAACTGAATGAGTCATTCTTGGTCTGTAATGAGGGCTTTTGCTCTGAGCCTCTTGAGACGAGGGCAAGTTGTAGTCAATAAAACCTTCGTAAAAGAGCTGATTGTTGGCATCATTTGCTGGGCTCTTCAAGACCTTCATTAGTATTTTGAACGGCTGAATAATTCTAGTGTCTTTGAGAGAACTGTGAGAAACCATTTCTACTGGAATGATTAAGGCAGAAAAAGACAATAATTCAGATGCTGGAAAAAAAAACAAAAAAACACCAAGGACACTTCATTGGCATTTATGCACTTGTAAACAAGGTTTTACTGATACTGCCGATAGTATAGATACAGCAAATGTAAAGCCACCATTTTACTCATACCTATGGACTTATGGAGTTCAAAATGGGCACCAGGTGGAATATAATAAATACTTGACCACAACATTTGTGCACAGAAACAGAATATATGTATATATATATATATATATATACACACATATACATACACACTACCGGTCAAAATTTTACTCCTTTATTAAAAAAAAATTCTTCCCATTTTAGAATAATAGGAAAGTCTTCAAAACTATGGAATAACATAAATGGAACTATGGGAATTATGTTGTGACAAAAAGTCAAAAATAATAAAAACAGTGTTATATTTTAGCATCTTCAAAGTAGTCCCCCTTTCCCTAGAATTTGCAGACATGTACTCTTGACATTTTCTCAACCAACGTCTTGAGGTTTCACCCTGGGATGCTTTTTAAACAGTATTGAAGGAGTTCCCATCTATGTTGGGCACTTATTGGCAGCTTTTCTTTATTATTCGGTCCAAGTCATCAATTTCAAAACTTTTTTTTAAAATACAATTTTTGTTTTATAATTAAATAAATTAATATGATGGCACAATTATAATTTTTGTCTACAAAACTAATTTCAAACATTTAAGGATACGCCTTCAGATCAAAATATTTTTAAGGTCATGAGAAACATTTCAGTCAAGTGTTGCAAAAGTTTTGACCGTTAGTGTGCGTGTGCATACATACATACATACATACATATATATATATATATATATATATATATATATATATATATATATATATATATATATATATATATATATATCAGTCCAACATGAATTTTCCCATAAATTTATGATAAACTTTTCTTTTAAAATTAAAACATTTGAAAATAAATCAAATCTCATTCTTCTTTAACGTCCATTGCGTCAAACTTAATTGGCAACTACTAGATTTATAAGATGGTATGTACAGGTTTCTAAATGAGAAACTCCAAAAAGGCACAATAATCTATACAACATGTACAAAAAGAAAAAAAAAAATTCTGGTGCTGACAGAAAAGTACAAAATAAAATAATTGGTCATTTATGATTGCACATACAATATGCCAGAAAAAAATGTGCTTTTAGAGGAGGCTAGCAGAGTTGCAAAACCCCCTGAAGTGTTTCAGTTTATAAAGTGACAAAGTTTTACAAAAGAGAGTCAGAAAGAGACAGACAGAGATAGAGATTCATAGGCAGAAAGGAAAAAGCTTTATTGGGACTCTCATGTTGCTATGACAAGTCTGTCCTCATCATCACTGGAAGCTTCATTGTAATCATCAGTCACTGGTTGTCTGGTGACAGGTTGCCGTGTTGTTGCTTCACTATCCCCACCTGCTGTTGCCTTGTGTGGAACACCTAAGACTTTCTCAGTAGTGGATGAGTGGAGAAAAGGAAGCTGTTGGGGTGCTTGCGGTGTCTCCACCATGGCTGTAGTCTTCTCCATGACCTCGGTGTCCACAGATCCAGTGCAAGGGCTGCTCTGAGAGACTTGCTTCACCTCTGAAGATGGCTTTGTGTTTGTAGGTGCACCTCCTGAATTGGCGGTTGTAGGACTGGCTGAGGGTGTAGGTGCTGGCAGTGATTCAGCGACCTGTGCTGGTGCAGATGCTATACCCTCAGGGCTACGTGGCTTGTCCTGGGTTGCTGGAAGTGGGCTGAGAGCTGAGAGGGGGCTGAGGGATGGTATGAGGGCTGGCAGGGCAATGTTAAGAATCTGCAGGCCAGGGATTTGTGTGGGGGAATCTGTGCTGCTCCGAGGTGCAGGGCTGGCTGCCAACACCTGTACGCCAAGGGTGGCATTTAGTGGCAGAGTCTGCTGAGGCACCAGTTGGGTGGAGCTGGCAAGACCCACCACGCTCATGGTCTCCAAGCCCACAGGCTGCAGGGCGGTTTGTGGAGCACCAAGTGTCTGGAGTCCTGCCACTTGGCTTAGAGGGAAACAAGGCAGGACATTACTTACTGGCTCCTGAACTACCAATGGCTGTGTTGGGGAGCCCTCCATCTGAGGCAAGGTGCTCAGGGCTGGGAGAGGGCTGTTGGACTGCCTGTGGATTACACTGAGTGCTGGGATGGTTAGCTGGACTGGCCCGGCCTGAATGGGAACAAATGTAGAGTAGGCAGCCAAACCGGCAGGTACAAGCTGGATGCCACCCACAGGTACCATGCTGTACGGGGAGCGGTGAGGTGGTTGGGAATGCAATGGCAAGTGACTGAAGAGGTGAGTAGTGGCCCCTATTCTTGGGTCGTGGATCGGACCAGTGTTTGGAAAGTGCAAGGGTTCCTGAAGAGGGTCAAAGGAGGTCTGGGTACCACGGTCAACGTTGGCATTGCACTCGCTTGTATGTTTGGAAAAGGTGCTGGATACTCCATCCTGCTAAAGAACAATTTTATGAGTACTTTGATCAAAACTGGCAAGCAAAGACTTAAATATCTGACATTTGATCTGTTCCAAAACCTAGTGAGCTGACTCTGGAGACAGCATTTTAAAGCATCAGAGGAATGCTCCTGATGCAAAGGCGGTTCCAAAAGGTGGGTACCTCAATTATGCTGCCTTATAAGATACTCAAAGTTGGTTAAATTCTAAAATAGCATCGTATGTACTCTTCCCTGGAAAGGCAACCCTAAAATGCAAAAATAAAAAATCCAATATGGTGGAAGAAACAAGAGAAATCGTAATTATAAATATAGCTGCAAGCAGCGATTAATGGGGTTCAAGCCTTTAAAGTCCTTTAAGAACATACAGTATGTAACAGATATTTAGTATTAATTAGAAGTGCCCAACCGATTTATTGGTCGGCCAATATTAGCATTTCACAGATATATCGCTATCGGCGTATGTGTTTACCGATATGCACAGATATGAAAACTTTTTTTTTTTTCCAGAACATAAAATGCAGAAAACAAAGTTTGGGGTGATTTAGAATAGTGTCATAACGCAGTTTCTCCAGCAGAGCACGCTCCGACTCTAACTAGCTAACTTCTTTGAGAAATACATACTGGAAAGTTAATTCTGATGTTTAATTAGCTATCATTTTTATTTATTCTTTATTTAAATCGTCAGCTATTGACTGATACTGAACATACAGTACTGATTTTCATTTATTTCTAATTTTAATTTATTCTTTACTTAAACGGTCAGCAACTGACTGATAATGAACATACAGTACTGTAATGGTGGTGGCGTAGTGGTCTAAAGCACATAACTGTTAATCAGAAGGTTGCTGGTTTGATCCCCACAGCCACCACCATTGTGTCCTTGAGCAAGACACTTAACTCCGGGTTGCTCTGGCGGGATTGTCCCTGTAATAAGTGCACTGTAAGATGCTTTAGATAAAAGCGTCTGCCAAATGCATAAATGTAAATTGTTTATTTAGCTATTTATTGTATTTTTATTTATTTCTCAGTGTTCATTTCTAGAATTTGTTGACATTGTATAATAATAATGTCAAATATTCTTTGATAAAAAATATTTGTTTAAGAAAGCTTTGCTTTGCATAGTCATATTTGTGCAAAAACGGGGCACAATCCATATAGAAAAGGTCTGTTTTCATTCCAGCTCAAAAATTAACTATATCGGCCACCATACTGATAGTCGGTGAATTTGGTATCGGTCTCAAAAATCCAAAAATTCATTTTCAGAAACATAAGTTTAGGCTCAAAGCACAAAGAAATTGTATTTTTTACATTTTTGAAAGTTACAGCGCCACCAAGAGGCTTAGGTGGGCAATTTTCTTTATGTGTCTACAGACTGTCCTACTACAGAAGTGTTTAAAATTTGGTGAAGATATCTCATTCTGTTCAAGAGTTTTGACCTTTTAAGTAAAAGTGGCCATGCCCACTCCGTACATTTTGGCGTACTGTTGCAACGGTTCATGGAAAGTTCCAACTATTTGGATAATATTAGAGAATATTTCTGCACTGGTTTGGTTCCGATTGGGAGAACGTCCTAGGACTAGAGACGTGTGTGTCCTTAGAATGACCCCTTTTGGTGACAATATCTCATTCCATTCAAGAGTTATAACTGTTTTCGTAAAAATGGCCATGCCGGCTATGAACATTTTTTGCGTTGCTTTGCGATGGTGAATTGAAAGGCCTAAGACTAGTTCAAATAGCTGCTAAAAGTTGATCAAAGCAAAGAAGCATATATAATGTGTTCAGTAAACTATACTCATTGATTCACACCAGTTTAAATTATGGGATGTCCCTTACTTCAACTAGCATAGTCTTTCTCGGATGCCACGTTTGTTGTTTACAGAAGCGCCGCAGGGATTACGTTGCTACGGGGACGCTGCTTTCTGACGAGCTGCACATATACAAGTAAAGTGTACTCCGCTTATCCAGTACATTTAAACAGGAACCCAGCTTTCTCACAGTAAGCCACATTCTCGCAATAACCCGCTTTTTTAGTGTCCATCTGAACGTACTGACAAAACCGTTTGCTCAACAAATGTGATCAACTTGTGTCCACACTCAACAGCGCCACTCAGTGCATTCTGATACAACTGCCAGTTTAAGTTTGTGTGTTCAGTATTTAACATGCATCACTGTATATATGGCAAAGCAAAGCTTAGCTAAATTTGAATTATATTTTTATTATTCTAATAATCACTGCAGATCGAATATTCGACAACTCGTGCACATCCCTAATAATAATAATCCTAACAAAACAATCGGGCTTGAACCCCTAAAAATACTTATAATCAGGCCAAGACCACATGACTTTTTTTCTACATTGATTTTGCTAGAAAATATGCAGAATTGTGCAGAAGGGATTTAACGCTTATTAAATGGATCTGAGAGTACTACACACATACTGGGAGCTGGCATCATGAAATTAACCAAAATATTTAATAAACAAACATGCAAACAAAACAAGAGGTGGGGAATGCAGAACTTTTATGAATGACAGATGTCGCAATTCTGATGAGTTTTCTGCTGAGGCTTGTACAGATTCCATATGGGCCTGCTTATAGTTCATCCAGTACTGAAAACTAATGGTAAAAAATATTTTAAAATGCAATTACAAATAAGTTGGGACAGCATGGAGAATGCTAATAAAAGCTAAAAGTAGTGATTTGTACATTAAATTCACTATGTATTAAATTCAAAGCACTACAATGGAACATTATTTGAAGATTTACCTTGTAACTGTATGTATTTATTTTAAATCAACACTGATTTCATATCAGATGATTGCAACTTGCTCCAAAAGCAGTTTACTGCACCATGAATGAATAAAGATACATTATATAAACATTTTGGAGCAACATACAGTAAGCTATACTGCCATACAGGCACCGGTTTTCCAGGGATGTCCCTACATTTTCATGCAGGAAACGCCAAACCACATACTGCCTGGATTACAAGTGCAATGGCTCTGTAAAATTGAGAGTGGTGGTGCAAGATTTGCCTTGAGGCCCAAACTATCTCCTGTTGAGAATGTGGGGTGCTTCACAAAGCGAAAAAGCTTAATAAATGTTATTAGAAGAAACAATGAACTTCCACTGTGTTAGTGGTAAACACTTGACTGTCCCAACTTTTTTGGAGAGTGTCGCAATCATTTGATTTGAAATGAGTGTTAATTTAAAAAAAAAAATTTAATTAAAAATGTAAAACATCAAATAATGTGTCGTTGAAGTGCTTTCATCATAGCACAGGTTTAATACAATTTACAAATACCTTTTGGGTTTTTTAAGCATTTTCTATATTGTCCCAATATTTTAGGAATTGCGGTTTGTAATAGAAAACAAAATGAGTAGGTGCGCATTGTATATCTGTACTGGGGTAGCCAACCCTGCTCCGGGACAGCTACCTTCCCCTATAGTTCAGCTCTGTCCCTGCACCAACACACCTGCATGTAATTTTTAGGTAATCCTGAAGACCTTGATTAGCTAGTTCAGGTGTGTATGATTAGCGTTGGATCTAAACTCTGCAGTAAGTTAGCTCTAGTCAAGTCTAGTCTAGTCACTGCGCATGAGAAGTGCTTTTTGTATGGCATGAGGAGTTGTTGCCTGTGTAGAGTCTCTTATGAAGCAAAATGCTGCCTATAAATGGCTGTAAGGAAGCTCACTAGGTTTTGGAACAGACCCCTAATGTTATGAAAGGCAGTGAGCAACTACCAATTCTATTCACCTTTTCATGCATTCAAAGCAGCTTTGCTGATGTGCCAGGCATGCGAGACTCAAGACATTGGAATGCATATGGGGTTGGGAACTGGTATGGGGTGAGGTGTAGTGGGGCAGGGAAAGACGATGACTGGGAGGACACAGGTCTCACCTGGCTGAGCTTGGTGCACTTGCCTGGCACTGGGGGACTAGGGGGAACATCAAAGTCAGGGTAGTCAATGGACATCTGCCTGCAAGGTGACACCGGGCTCATCATGTGCACAGAGTCAGTGTCAGAGGCATGGGATTCTGAGGCAGGGACGGGGTGGGAAGTGAAAGGAGCGGGACTTGGGCCGGGGCTGGAACAGGAAGCAGAGATTGACATCTGTCTGACCAAAGAGACAGGGCTCGTCATAGCCACAAACTCACTGTCTGAGTTCTGGGAGTCGGAAGCAGTAGGCAGCTGATGTTGGGGACAAGGGGTACGGTTTGGGCTGATAGACATCTGGGCCAGCAGAGAGCTGGGAGCCATGTCTGCCTGGTTAGCAGGAAGATGCTGTGGGCTTGCAGAAACGGAGGGTGTTGCAGAGAGGCCAGACTCTGCCTGGCTGTCCTCCTCATCTTCCTCCTCCCCGTCGTTGTCTTCGTCATCCGGGCCATCGGAATCATCGCCATCTGAGTCTTGTCTGTCAGCACTTCCTGCTCTTCCTCGATCCCCTATGGCAATCAAAAAGAACAATATGAGCAACAAGAACAATAAATTGACAATACTAGCTGTAAAAGTTACTGTATCTAACACTATACTATATATTTTGTACTGTGTTGACTCTATACCCGCTCTACACTTAGGGGCAGATTCACTAAGAATGAACTATGGCCAATAAAAGCGCCATTTTTTGCACATGCTCTCTGCTCCGATTAGCTCCCGATTCACCAAAAAATTATGTAGATCAGGCAATGATGTAAGCGCATCCACAAAATCGCCACTGAGCGCTATTTGCACGCACAATTCAAATCTTGCAAACCGATTCTGAGCACAATATAGCCGAGGATGACGCAGACCCTGCCGGGACTCTCCAGCACCACTTTGATCCAGACACCTGAATCATCTCTTAAACATCCAAAACGTGCGCTTGACAACAACCCGCATCTGGTTATATGCCAGGTTATAACCATCTTCTCCATCATTTGATGATTATTTACTGCTGATTTTATCGTTTGAAAAATAAAATGTATTTTACTGCCTAATTTCAATTGGCGGTAATGGCGCAATCTAAATCGCGCCAGGCAACTTTTGTAAATGAATCTACAATGAGCCTAAAGGAGGCATGTTTGCACCTGTAAATACTCAAGAAGCTGCGCAATTTTAGTGCTGATTGCGCCTATTAAAGCAGATTGCGGGTAGTTAGAGAATAAGACGCAGGTGGCACGCAAAAGTGGCGCAACTGTTTAGTGAATCTGCCCCTTAGTACTGTGGTACCACTTAGTAAATGCTCCCCTTAATTTTCTTTTTAAAGAACTATGACACAAACTTAGTCACCATTTACTTTAATTGCATTCTTTTCTATCATTTGAAAGTTAATGGTTTCGGTGGTCAACAGATTTTTGCTGAAAATCTATTTTTGTGTTCCATGGAAGAAAGAAAATCATAGAGGTTTGGAACAAAATGGAGGTTATGTAAAACACTTTTGTGTAATTTACTTCCCATCTGTGGGTGAACTATCGATTTAAAATGACTAAACTTAATGTTTAATTAAATAAGTTGATACAATTTAAAACCAATGTTTTTTATTTTATACATCGTGATCCTTCTTGGGTTACAGCATATGCATCTCCTGTATAGCAAATGAAGAGATGAACACTCTGATTAGAAATGTCCCTCACGTTATATAAGGGAGGACATTAACACCACAAGTGCAGTCTGCGCTTGACAGCTTGTGTGGAACTGTGAGAGGAAAACAAATATGCTCAAATATGCTCTCAATAACCGAGACCAGTGAAAGCTCACAGCTTCTCTCTCTCTCTCAATTCTTGCTAAAATTAGATGCAGCAATTTTGTTGCAGTAAACACTGTGTATTCTGGCCACATGCGGCAAGAGTTAACAAGAAAAAAAAAAACACTGCATTTAGAAATTCTAATTAGATCGTGACTTTGCCATTGATCATAATTGCAATAGAACCCAGCCAGGGACAATGCACATTTATAGACAATGCTATTATTAGCAAACCTATTAATGAGCATGTTGAATGTGTTGTTAACAACCACAATCAATTGGTTTAAACAGAACTAGAATTTCCACTTTTTCAATTGTTTGGTAAACCGTGGGCCCTCTTTGACTGGGTTCCCCTAATTTATGTTGCTTTCAAGATTAATACTTTTGAAAACATGCATCATGAGAGACTTCTACCTGATTCTTCTGTATCATGGTCTTCAATGATGCCAACAGCAACTCCCATCTCCATACACTTTTTGCTGTGGGCTTTGGACTTCATGTGCTTGGTAAGGTTCCCTGTGTGGATGAGGGAGAACAAAGAGGTCACCTAGGTGGGAGGCGGATGCAGTGCATGGGAGTGGTTTACATAAGCCTGACATGTTCCCAGGCACAAGCTCTATGTAATGGGTGAGGAACTGATAGAGAAGTTCTTAAAGGAACGTGGGCTGGTCTGACACTGCGTGCTGTTTCTGCATTGCAGCGTGGGAAGTTCAACTGTGATGAATCATACTGGCTTTTTTCAAGAGAACAGGCAGTCTTCAAAAGAAAACAGGTAAGAAAAACTGTTTGTGCAGAAATAATCCTCATGGATGGTTGGAATTGATCTTATTTATCTAAAAATGATCTAAAACTGTTATAAAATCCTGACATATTTAATTACGAAAATGAGCTTTTTGTACATACTGTATACAAAAACATTTGTAAGTTTAGTCTTAAGCCTGTTTTACCAAACCAAAGCACAACAACTTTCCCATCAAACAATGCATATGCTTTTACACTGCAGCATTTCTGCTATAGAATCTGCTGCACTATCACAGAAAATAAAGTTATAAAATGATAATTAAGGGTGAGCTATTGATAAGTATTACAAACTTGATCATCATGAAGTAATCATGAAGCACTCGCTCTATCGCACCGTTGTCACGAAAAGAGAGCTGAGCCGGAAAGCAAAGCTCTCGATCTACCGGTCAATTTTCGTTCCTACACTCATCTATGGTCATGAAGGCTGGGTCATGACCGAAAGAACTATGTTGCGAGTACAAGTAGCCAAAATGGGTTTCCTCAGAACGGTGGCGGGTTTCTCCCTTAGAGATATCCAGATGAAGAACAAAACCAAAACCACTGACCAAAACCAAACCACTGACCAGAGCATACTCTCACTTGGTTCACTTCATTGCACTCAAACTCGGAGCTCGGAGTAGAGCCGCCATCGAAAGCCGTCGAAAGGAGCCAGTTGAGGTGGTTTGGGCATCTGGTAAGGATGCCCCCTTGGCGCCTCCCTAGGGAGGTGTTTCAGGCTCGTCCAGCTGGGAGGAAGCCTCGGGCAAGACCCAAGACTAGGTGAAGAGATTACATCTCCACACTGGCCTGGGAACGCCTCGAGGTCCCCCAGTCAGAGCTGGTTAATGTGGCTCGGGATAGGGAAGTCTGGGGCCCCCTGCTGGAGCTGCTGCCCCCGCGACCCGACTTTGAATAAGCGGTTGAAGATGGATGGATGGATAGATATATCTTTCTTCAAACACCAGACAAGACTTTTAAGTTTTGAGGACTTCATGCACAAAAAGCATGCACTTCCAAGAATATGTTAACTCACCATCTGCATCAACTGAAGTCAGCTGCATTCCAAGCTTTTTCCTTTGTTACTTAATTCTTTTAAAAAATAAGTTGAGGGTAAAAAAGCACTTTGTTTCTGCACAATCAGTCTTGTGTCATCCATCATCAACACAAGTCTGTGGTAAGTTTGGAATTTACCGACCACACGTGAAGTCACGTGCATTTGTTTACCTGTTAATATTCACTGTGGGTATTGCTGTTAACTCTTTAAACTTGCACTATAAAATAGTATATAATAGGTAGTTTTATTTTTTGTTGTCGTTTAAGCCTATAATATGTAGTATACTGTAGTTTTAGATGATAAAACCGTATTCTTGCTGTATAATTAATAATTGTAATTAATACAAAACACACTAAACTACAAATATATGTTTATTCTGTGCAATATCTACTTTTTCATGTCAGCTCATCTTCATGATGTCCATCAATAGTCCACTGTCGTTTATATTAAGCGTGAGCAGTGCAGCAAAGATAGACTCTGTGGCGAAACTCCAGCTGCACCGCTGCTTCTGCTTCCAAAGAAAATACAGTAATTCATTTGCATGATTGCCAAAAAGAATACACTCTGCTCCTGCCCTGTTTCGACATTCTGTGTAAAACACAAAACTTTGTGATTGTTTGATTATTTATGATGGTAGATATGTAGAAAACTTTAGTTTACTATACATTTAATCATAACTTATAGAGTACATTATAAGGTTTCTTTCAGTCTTCATTTCACATTCATTGCATCTTTTTATCTATTCAATGAAATTTATTGGTTACTTTGGTTAACATATTGCCTAAAATCTCCTATATTCCATGGAGTAAAGGAAGTCATATGAGTTTGGAACATTAGGGTGAGTAAATGATAAAAGAGATTTCATTTTTTTTTTAACATGTTGTTAAACATAATATGTTGTTATTTGTGGATTAAGACAATTTTTGTCTTTTAGAATCATTTTGAACCTCAAAACGCAGTTCCTCATTTGTAAAAGTCAATGAAAGAATAGAAGTTTAATAACTAAAGATCTACCAAGTGAGGAAGAAAAACAAAACATCACAGCTGCTGACTTTCAAGCCAGTGTTCTGGGGACTGAACCCACCTTTAGTCTTGAAGGAGAAATTGCAGTGCGTACAGTGAAATGGACGGATGTCAGAGTGGGTACGAATGTGTTTTCGCAGCATGCTAGGTTTCTTGCAGCGAATTCCACACTCCTCACAGATGTATTTTCCTCTTCCACGCCCCCGAACATACACATACTCCTCATTTGATTTATAACTGAAAATATACCACAAACAGCACATCAAAACACAATGTTCTGTTAAATATTTGGGAAATGGGGGATGGAAAAGATTAGTGTTAAGAATTACAAACCCTCCATCAAAGATCTTCACACGGTGGGGTTCTGATTTCGAAGAGTCTCTGTCTGACTCATTAATTGGAGTCTCTGGTCTCATTTTGCCACTGTTCTCATTTGGCACAGATCGTTGCTGGATCAAAACCTGAAAACAATTCCAAATACATAAATACTCCTTAAAACCAATGAATTTAAAAAGGTTAGAAATTCCCTTTTCCGGTTGGCAAGAGTAAAAAGGTTGCTAACTGTTAAAAGCAGCATCAACCAATTGAAAAAGCACTTACTTTTGGCATGATGTCCTTCAACTTTCCAGAATAGGTCAAGATGTCAGATTTCAAAGTAGTTGTTTTGGCTTGGGTGTAGTGTATTTTCTTGGATGTCTGTTTGGAGTCAAACAAGGACATCACCACTTTGGTGGGAAGGCCCAGTGGATTGGGATTGTTAGGGTTTACCACCCAGGCAGAGTAGGCAGAGATCCTCTGGTCTGTCTGCTGAATGTGGAGGGATTTCCTCTTCATGAGAAAACACCAGGTAAAGGAAGTAGCTGTTTTAAGACTGGGGAAAGACAGCCGATGACTGTCTCTTGTGTTGACAACGGACACAGAAGAAGCTAACTTTACTTGTCCCTGAAACATTGGAGGTCTAATAGGAGATTTGGATGGAGACCAACGATGTTCCTCGGGTTTCTCTTGTGGCTTCAGAGATGAATTCTCTTGTATGGTGTAACTTTGAAGTCCAGGTGAAGAATGTGTGTTAGAACCTTGAACAGACTGTACTGTTGTGATAGGCGTTCGGCTCTCCATCTCCTGTTCGTTGATCTCAGGTGTTGCTGTCTGAGGGACTTGTATTTGGGTGTCTTTTTCTGCTTGTGAAATCTCTGGCAATTGTTCTGGGGCATCTGTCTCAATTGGGCTGTCCACCAGCTCTGTCGTGCAGACCTGTCTGACGAGCATTAATTTCCTTTGCCTGGTCATTTCTGACATCTTTGAGTTCAAGTAATTTAGAGATCTACCATCAGTAAGACATGCAGCACCATGCTCATCTTTTGCCCGTTTCTGTGTCTTTTCCATAGCAATGTCCAGGCTGTTGGCAGGGGAGAGCATCCGCTTGCTTGAGGCAGTTACCTCTTGAAGGCATAGATTTACAGAAGCTAGTTTTTGAGTGCAATGAAGTGAACCAAGTGAGAGTATGCTCTGCTCAGTGGTTTGGTTTTGGTCAGTGGTTTTGGTTTTGTTCTTCATCTGGATAGCAAATGACCCAGGTTGTCTGTGATTTTGGATGTCTGGTACAATCTTTGAATCACTGTTCACAACATGCACTATGGGGAAGCTGACCTTAGAAGCCACAGAAGCAGGTGCTAATGTGTGATCATGGGTGATAAGGATCTGTGGTACAGGTGTAGAAACTGGTGTAATTTGAGAGGCTGTATCACCTTGTGCACCAACAGGCAATACAATTGGGGGCTTATTGATTACAGCCTGATAACCAGGTTGTACTGCATATACATTGCACTCATTTGACTGTGAGGCCTTAATGTCATTAGTGATTGGTATTGTAATCACAGGCAAAGTAATCTGTGTGACTTGCACATCTGCTGATGAATAAGTTTGCCCTGTTTTCAGTACTGGGCAATGCAGTTGGTATTTAGGTACAAAGCTTTTCTTATTTTTCTCATCAGAGGTCCTCTTAATTTCTGTGTGACCAGCCATCATTCGGACCAGAGGTTGCACCTGGCATGCCACAACCCTTGAATTCTGATGCCAGGGATGTGGAAGGCCATGCACTTGGGGTTGTTGGGTTTGGCTTCCAAGGTTGATGCTTTGAACCATTTGCTCATTTTTATGTAGTGAGGCCTCTCCAGAATGCAGGACAAAGGACTGAACACGTGAGGATGTATTCACATTTATTGTTCTAGGTTGGGACCCATAAAATTTATTGATGAAGGGCCCTCTTTGGATAGAGACAGTCTGTTTTCCTCCAAGTTGAGGGTCTGGTGCAATCTTCAAGGACATTTGACTTGCCAAAGGCCCTCTTCTTCTTTCAATAAGAGGCACCTGGGCAGTTGGAGGACAGTGTGTAGTTTTTGGCATGGCAGTCTGCATTGGTGATAGAGGCCTACTGGGTGACATGCTGCTGCAGTCAAAGGATTTGCTACGGTAGTCACAAGAAATTTCCACTGATGGCTGAGTGCAGCTGATCTGCTCAGAGGTAGCTCGTCTCATCATGCCTGGCACTCCAAGAGTGTTGTTTGCTACAGGAAGGCCTTGAGCTTCTGGTGGCTTCCCAACACTATCTGCCCTGGATGGACTATCAGATCTTGGTGGATCATCTCTGTCAAAAGAAGCTGAAATACTAGAGCACCTTGACAAGCTACTTTCTCTACTGAGGCTACGAGAGAGACTTGATTCAAAGCTAGATTCACCAGAGGAGTGTTCCATTTGAGCAAGTCTTATGCGCTTCTTCTTAGGGGGTAGTTTCTCTGTTGGTAGTTTTGACAAGCTCTCACTCCTCTGAGGCCAGTTGAAGGTTTCTACAGGTTTCTCTGTTGATTCTACAACTTGACTGTCATGATCTCTGTCAGATTCCTCTGTTACCAAGATTTCAGGGACTTGAATGTTGTTCTGACGCACAAGTCGGGATTGCTGCACAGGTGTGCTACTATCACTAGCAATGCCAAATGTTTGCTTACCATAATGCTCCATTCCTTGGCTGGCACACTTGGGTGTTGACATTCTATCATGGTAACTTTGTGAAGATGAACTCACTGCAGCCTCTGTGTGACTTTTTGCAGAGCACTTTACTTCCTTTTCCCCAGAATCTACTGGAGATGATCTGTCAATAGACTCAGATGTTTCAAAAGAATTTGGTCGGCTGAGGGAGTTGGTATGTCGAATGACTGAAGTTCCACTTCCTTGTCTCTGGAGGTCTTCTCGTTCTTTATTTGGTGTGTTGATCTGAGCCTCTCGTATTGGAGATAGTCTTGACTCCTGTGGTTCAGCAACTCTTCCAATTATTTGTATTTGACCTATAACAGCAGAGTTATTTATTGTCTGATCATGATGTGTATAAGGTCGTCCTAATGAACTTGTGGATATTTGGCATGAGTCAAAACTTCTTGAACATGGAGGAGTGGTCTCAGTTGGAGATTGGTCATCATCATCTCCAACACTTTTAATTTTCCTTCTTTTTCTCACCATCACTGGTTGCTCTACAATGCCTGTAATTACAGCATTTCTGTTCAAAAGTGGCTGCTGAACGCCACGTCCAAACACTTCTGGTTCAATGTCTCTGGCATGCATAGGCTTGTTCTTTGGACCATGCAGTTCAGAACAATAAAATTTCTTGTGATTTTCAAAGTTTTCCAGTTTTCTGTAGCGGTTACGGCAGGTCTCACATTCATACATTGTCCCCTTGCTTTGTTGGGATTTTCGGTTTCTTTCAGTTGCGTGCTCAAAGGACTTACTTCGTAGCTCATGTGTAATACTTGGGCCATGATGGCTCTCATCCATGGAATTAACAGAAATGAGAATGTGACCATCATGTGTTGATAAATCCTCAACTGCTATCTGCCTGACTAATGTACGCGGATGTACAGCAGGATTGGGAGTAGAAGGAGCTGAAGAAAACACATCATCATTTAGTGAGCTAATCTTGTCATCAAATGAATGACAAATTCTTAGTGGGTGGGGCTGAGGTGTTACATTGGGGAAGAGAGCTGACTGACCAGGTGTTGTAGGCATGGAATTACTTCTTGTAATAGGTAAACAGTCCATGGCTGGATACTGAGGTGGAACAGAAAGGAGAAATACTGCCTTGGATTTGTCTGTAGGTGTGAAAGGAGATTTTGGTATGTCAGAGTTGGAACTAGATCTTCTAACTGGTGGTTTTAGATCAAACTGAAAAGAGTCTTTGAATATGTAAGATTTAGGGGAATCAATGCTACCCCTCCGAGAAAGGGAAGTCCGTCTGGGTTTGACACTGTCGAGTTGTTTGTCATCTACAACAGCCTCGTTATCTGAGATCAGCTTTGAGATACGCTCCTCAAGAGACAAAGCTTTGGATTCCAATGGAGGGCACATTTGTCCTGGGGAAACTCGAGGCTTCTCAATAGGTGCTACATGCATGACAGTTGCCATGACTGGGGAAGGAGGAACTTGTGGAGTTTTTGTAATGTCTGTTTCTGATGGTGGGGTTACCTTAACAAAAGGACTTGGGGGACTCATAGCTTGATCAGCACTCTCAGAACGTGAAAAGTAGCCAGAGTCAGTGCTTCCAAGACTCCGAGGACTTAGAAGACACTTGCCTTGTGGTTGTTGAGAGTAATCAGTTGCTTGTTGTCTCTGCAGCTGGGCATGGCTGCCTCCAAGAGGTGATTTACAATGCTGATCTTCATCCTCACTTACTGAGTCCTGAAGGGGACTTGTGCAATCTATTTCTTTCAGTGAGGATAGAACCATTAAATTGGACCTTATGTTTGCTGGCTGGAAATCTCTTTGCCTCTGGGCTGTGGCATGTTCAGGTGCAGAATGTATTACTCTCGGGCTGTCTGCCTGTAAAGGTGAAACATTCACAGGGTGGACAACCACTTTAGGGAGAGCAGCAGTGACTTTTGGCTCACATCCCATCTGAGTGGCAAATGGTTTCAGAGTTTCGAACACCACCGACTGCTCAGGCTCTCCTTGGCTGCCTGGTACTATACCTGTACTCTGAAAACTGCTCTCAGATAAAGCTGTTAGGCTGCTCTGTGAAGAATCTGGGTCAGCTGCGCTTTCCTCATAACTGTCCACACTGTCCTCTGCATCAGATTGTGTGGCGAGGCCTTTGTCAGACTCTTGAGAGAAGGATCCACTTCCAGAGTCTTTTACAAGACCTAATTTGATGGCATGTGCATGAGATTTCTTATGCTTGTATAGATTGCTCTTTGTCTTAAATGAAAAGCCACATGTCACACATGGGTATGGTCTCTCTCCTGTGTGGGACCGTATGTGTTTTAGAAGCACACTTGGCTTGGCACAAGCTCTTTTGCAGTATTCACAGACATATTTGCCTTGCTTTTTCAGTTTCTGCTCTTTAGCTGAGATATCAGGTACCTGACTCATGCCAAAGTTTAAAGTTGTCATCTGAACAGGGCTGAAACCTGGTGTAACAGGTACTTGGATTGAATTGGGGACTGTGGCTGACAGAGACTGGCATGTTTGTACAACAGGGGGTTGGCTCTGAGGTAAAACGGTAGAAACTGAAGGAACAGGTGCATGGTTCAAGGTAAATGAAGGACCCACACTGTACCTTTTCTGGAATCCTTGTTTTTCTTGCTGACGATTTCCTGACATGTTAACATACTGCTGTGTTGTGCATTGCCCTGTTGACGCAACACTGCAGTAGAACTGTTGTTTGGCTGTGCTGAATGGTGGCACAAATGCAGGTTTTGAACAGACATTATAATTAAGAGCAGGCATAGCCACAGCGTAGTCGGAATAAGTGACAGGAATGGAAACTGATTTTCCAAGATGTCCTTTTGGACTACTGTTCTTCCTTTCTGTCAGTGTGTTGAAATCTGGCTCCATAGCTTTGAGCAGTACCTCCAGAGGTGCACTTGTGTGAGAGGGAGATGATTCTTTGCTGCTTTTGCCACACCAGCTTTCTTTCAGAGCAGGTCCTTCAACACAAGGTTGCTCTGCAGCAGTTTTGTGGCTAAGAGCCTGCAGCTCTGAGATGGGTGAATCCTTGTGCTCCACTTTTACTTCTCTAGATACTGATGCCTCCTGTGGGACATCTTCAGCATCTTGAGGTTCAGGCAGACCATGTGATGGACTGCTGGAGAAAGAAGAAGAGGGTGTGGCTTTCTTGTTTGAAGAGAAGGTGTTTGGTAAAATGGGTTTCTTGGTTTGTGATTGCTTCTTGATGGGAGATTTGGGTATTTTCTTTAGCTGGTTTTGTGCCACAATTTTTTTCCTTTTCAGTCCTTTGATGCCTTCGGAATTTCTGCCTGTACTTTCATTGCGATCTGTAGGAAAAAGTGACATTTTAAATGAACAATCCAAGCTTAATATTTCCAGGGCATCTGTAACCTTTTGAGATATTTTCTGATAAAGAAAATTATTATATTGTGCTTATTTAAAGAGACTACATTTCATGACCTACCATTAGGTTACTGGAATGTAATCAACCAAAAAAATATTTATAGAGCATCAAACAATCATTCAAGGTTAAATAATGCCAAGTTTCAAATAAAGTGTTCTAATAATTAAAATAACCTCTAAACTTAATAACATTTCTTTTATCATTTTTATTATAACCAAAATATGAAATGCAACCACTGAAAATTTTGCTTCTTATTAATTAATAATTTACTTATAATTGAATAATTAACATTATTGATATTATTTATTAATGTGCTATTATTCATAAATGTATTTTGTCACTCTTTTGACAGTGTAGTGCATAATAACATAAATTGTACACCTTATATCAATCAAGTCACAAAGGCACAGAAAAATTGCTTCAAAACTAAAACTAAACTAATCTGTGTTACTGTGCCTGACAACAAAAAAATTTAATTGCTTAATTGAATGCAGGTTATGTTTCAGTCCACAAATTAAACATGCATCGTCCTGACATACATTTCAAACAAGCAATGGTGTCTATTTTTCTGCCTTTGTTTTCCCTTCTTTTTAAGCAGAATAATATTCATCATACAAAGTTTGTGAGCAAAACCCATCAAACGAATCAACCAGAATCAAACATAAATTTCAACTTCTACAACAACCTCTTCATCGTCATACACCACATTTAACAACTACAAACTACACAAAAATACTAATAATATTAGACCAAACAAAACCTACCTATACAACACTGTTTGATGCATTTAAACGTGGACAAAATGCTCCATCTTAGAATGAGATGATCCTCCTCTTAGCAAAACCAGTTCATCTGTAAGCTGTACCCATGCCTCTGACAGCCAGCACATAAACAAGACTGTTTTGGAATCTAGAAGATCTCCCGAGCTGCTACTGAGGCCCACGCATCATTATAACCACTCTCTGTTTCTCAACCCTCTGTCATCATCTCTCCCTCTCTTTCTCCAAGCCCTCCCTTTCTATTTCTTCCTACATTTCATTCACCACTGCAACTGTTAGTTAGGATGAGCCTTACCTTGTTCTGTTCTGCTACAATCTCACAATCCATTGGCAGAAAAATGGTATGTGTTGATGTTTACATGGATGAATCAGTTTGTGGTATTGAATTAAATGAATTGTTCACCCAAAAAATGTTTCCATTGTGTTGTTTTTATTTTTTCCAAATAACACAAAAATAGTTTTTGAAGAACCTTTATGGAGCTCATTCAATACAATGACAGTTCATAGTGACCATGGCTTTGAAGCTCTATAAAGGGCAAAAAGCACTAAAAAAGTAGTCCATACAAATCATGTTCTAATTTACAAGTCTTTTATGTTGTTATATTGCTATTCACTGATAGTTATTGCATCCAGATTAAAAAATGCTGCATCAACAAACATTAGCATATGGCTTGGAATATAACGCGTACGGTCATATGGTCATATGAACTACTTTTATTAAACTTTTATTGTGTTTTTTGTCCTTTTTTAAGGGTTGTTGTTGTATGAAAACATTTTACAAAAATGTCCACCTTTATGTTCTTTGAAAAAATAAAAGCATAAATCTTTGGAACATAAGAATGAGTAAATAACAACAACGTTTTCATTTTAACTGCGCCTTTAAATGTGTCCCTAATTAAAAGTGGTCCACATACCCAATATATGAGGGCAATAATACCTGAACACCTAAGTCAACATCTGGCAGAAATCAAATCGCTCAATATACCTGTCATGGGGCGGACAAAACTGCAACTTGTTCACAATTACGCATAGATGGACAAAGTTGACCACATTAGCTGTGTTTGGATTCCCTGTAGTCTTAAAGTTACACTGAAGGTTCTTTGTGTGTCTGACGCCAAATGGTTACAAAACACTTAACCAAGCCCAAACATCTGTGGCAACCCTGCATTTATTAGGGCTTCCCTTTCTTACTTTGCTTGGCACTGGTTGCTGGAGAGACGCAGTTAGCAAAAGATCAACACAGTCATCATTTCCTGGATGCCAAAGGAATTCCGCAGGAAGAAAAAGACTTCAATTTAAATTTATATTTGTATTTTGTAACTTAAATACTGTGATTAACAGACAAACTTCCTTAAACGTTTATAGAGAAATTAGAAAGAGGATATGAGGACATACGAGCTCTGAGCTAATTAACTGCCTTTAACAGATTCAGGGATTAAGATGGACATGAGCTGGTGACTTCACTGTCTATTGTCTAGAGAAGAGGTTGATGTATTCTTAGATGAGTTGCATTCTGGTGCCACAGTAGCTCTTCCTTACATGAACACAGGCTTCAATGGATTATTAACATTTAGTACAAGGTGATAATACCATAGAGAAATATCTGGCTAATTAATGTCCATCTATAAGAACTCCAAGAGGTAAAAATCTGTGTAAAATGCAAAAGGAAAAATATATTTTGTGTAGTGACTGGTCACCATTTCTCTGAGGTTTTCCACTCTTAAATCACGCTTTTGCATTCTCTAGTTCACCCTGCTGTGCCTCAAATGCATTTTTAAATGCACAAGTACTCCATTTAATCAATTAAGTTGAGGTCATAAAAGCTGCATGTACAGTAATTATAAAAGAATGAGAAATAGTGTTAAAAATTGTTTCAGATGGAGTATATAATGTCACATTGCAGGACCCAAAAGTATTGCATGTCCACAACTACCCAAACACCATGGCGCTGAATGATTACCTCATTCGTGTACCGTGGCATTTCCATTGTACTCCTAGGTACTTCAGAAGAATTTCATGGTATTATCATAGTACATTGTCCCAAATGTCATGTCATTACCATGGTACCTTGTCCATTTACCACTAAAACAAGTCTACAATAGCTAATTCACTTTTTGCCTTTACATAATCTAACATCTTTTCCTTTTTCCAGTGTATTATGCAACATCTGTGCTATTTTTCCATGAATTCTGGTTAAACATGGAACATGGGTATTAAATGAATGTGCTTGTGTTTTTTGCGGTTGAGCTCAAGACTTGTCAGCTGCTGAGGTGTACAGTGTGGCAGGTTTAATTACATAGTGGAAGCTCAGTAGTGCTGTCCTTGTATGCGGTGGCAGAGGTGCCAGAACCTCCAGGAGTTGCAAGGACACCCAACATATCCTCTAAATGAAAACAGCATTTTTATATTTGGGCAAACTATTCCTAGTTGAGCAGTGAGTGACTTTACTCATTCAAACACCCAGACTGCCTCGTTCATTCCAACGCGCTGGATCCCCACCAAAATAAAAGTTACCTTTAAAATGTGATCATCATAATGAACGGATTCCACTGCCGCACAAAAACACCAAGCAATTCACCATTTAAGCCACAGATGTGCTCGTACCTTTCAGAGTGAGCGAAATAGCTCTGGTACAGGGACGGAGAAGGAGGGAGACACTTCCTGTTGAGCATTTGAAAAGAGGGGTGGTAGAAGCTTTATTATTTATTATTAAACGATGAATCATACCTTTATGTGCAGTTTTGGGGTCTTTGAGTTCCTTCTGTGCCTCCTCTATTTTGTCTGAAACAGAGAGAGAGTTTCATTTAGACATGAGATAATCCAAAATGAATAAGCAGTAATTAGCAAATATTATGATACAATTTAGTATTTTAAAATATAGCTTCAAAAAGTAAGTATATCTAAGATGAAATAAGACAATATACTATATCATTATAATGATATATTACCAATACTATGGATGCATGACATCAGCAACCATATCAATCAATGTATATTTTATTATTATTATTATTATTATTATTATTATTATTATTATACGCATTGGCCTAAATTGAGTTGGTAACAGTATTGTAACAGTATTACAGGTTACAAATATTTTATACACTTAACATGTTTTCTAGTACATGATGTTTTAATTTAGTTTGATTAATTTAGTATGTATCTGCTTATTAATAAACACCAGACAAAAGAGTATTAATTTATAATATCAGCCATAACATAAAAATAATAATAATAATCAGCCATGCATATTTCCATATTAGTGCATCCCTAAATCATCTAAAAATTAATATAAATAAAATACAATTTCAATAAATAAACACATAAAAAAAAAACATTAAATTAAATAGAAAAATAAGGTGATCAGGTCATGTATCTTGTATGGCCTACTGACTGTTAGGGATCGTTCACACAGAACACGTTCTTGCACATAAAATAATAATAATAATAATTTAAAAGTTGCTTTACTTGCTCCTGCACAAGATACTTAAAAAAACAGCGATATGTGGCGCAATGGTCAGATATGTCCATCTAGAGCATGTTTACATAGAAAACAATATTAAAAATAGCACATAAAAATGCAAAAAACATGATTCATTATTCACTAAATAAATAAATGGACATGAAATATTGATTTAAGTTATCATTAGTTTATAAATCATCAGTAAATTATACAGTTATACTACGTACTGTCATTACGCAATAGGCTACAAAAATATTTGACCACAAAAGGCCACCATCGACCAATCAGACTCGAATATTCAAGAGACATGTAATAATATAATAGAGAAGAATCTGTCTTTTCTAGGGTATTGCCCTAAACTGAACCTGCATCACTTTTCCCCGCATCTCACAGATATAGCAGACATTTCATAATTCATATTCCTCTTCACAGTGTGGGAGGGATGCACGCACACTGAGAATATACCCAATATTGGAATGTAATGACAGATTATTATATAAGACCGGCAAGCGCGCACACACACTCGTGAGAGGACATGAACGTCAACAGAGCAGCCAAAACCAGAACGCACTGGTGTGGTGAGTTTCGACCACAAAACCCCATTACAAAGCATGAGTACACACTGGCTTGCTTTGAAAACATATGCCTCACTGTGTGGCGAAAACCATAACAAGTGTCGGAAAGAATCCTTGCTTGCTGCAGAGCAGTGAAACTCATGGCAACTGTTCATCACATACTGGATCAGCGTAGCGGGATTGAATAGCAAGAACGGACTGCAGTCTTTCACTGGGTGGAGTTGTGAGAGAGAGGGGGGATGCCCAGTGACTCAGGTCATTTCATGTTATGCCATTATGAGCGGGATGATGGCACACCCTTGATTAACCCTCTCAATCTCACCCACACTTCTCTCTCTCTCTCTCTCTCTCTCTCTCCAAATTCAATCGGTTACATAAACCAATCTTACCAAGTTCCCTTCAACCCACATCCAGCATCCCTCACCACACAAGGCCTGATGAAAACACAGTAACAGGAACAAACAGACATGTATCCATGTAAATGCACAACAAAAACTGTTTATTGAACGAGCAAGATAAACAGCATCAGAACGTTTTGTAACAGGAAGGTTTTGCTAAAAATAAAACTAAACCCTGTTATAGGTGAAGCCTAAAACAACCTTTCAATAACATTAAAAGTGGAACTAAACTGGCACATACACCAAACACTAATACAGAGTGTTCCCAGTTGTTATGGCAGCATTAGGGGAATTCTCCACCTGTTGTTGTCCATGTTTGACACCCCTGTGTGGGCAGCTGTGTTATCAATATTTCTTGCTAATTGTTCAACTGTGTCTGGGGTTTGGAGTTGGTTTGATGCGCAGTCTTGAACTTTGTGCTTGGAAGGAAAATATTGGAGGAAATATGGCTAATACAGAACAACAATGCCTGCCCACTTTTTCAACCATCTTGATTTCGAAGTATATTTTCCATTCATTTTTTCAATAGGGATGTCATAAATTACTTCATAAAAGAGCTCTAAGACATGAACCAACACTGAATCAGCTCTGACCAACTTTGATTAGAAGCAAAAGTATTTGAAAATCGGACAAAAGTTCAAGACTCTGACTGCGTCTTCAATGAGGGAATTAACTACAACAGCATGAAGCATTTCGGATGACGTAACCGAATAAAGTAGGTTAAAAAAAAGGATATGAACTATCCATTTTAATATTATGGCAAATATTCAGATATATAAGTAGTTTGAGAGTGTAGGGAGAGCGACTTGATTGTGTCATTCACAGTGCATCATGGGAGTGGGCGGTCGCTGCAGAGCTCGTTTGGCGTGCTTTGCTGGCCGTTATGATTCGTTTAGTGGATCGTTCTCCTTCAGGATTCACAAGTAGTGTAGTTCTTTACCAGAAACCACTATTAAACATTATATTTTATTAAAATGAAGATGAAATAACAGACTGATGGCTTCAGCACAAGCATATACCACTGATTAACAATCTCACGGCAGGGTTTTTAATGGTTTATTAGTTACCGTTAATAATCTAATTGCACCCCATTAATCATAGACAGAAAACCAACTCTGCTTTTGAATATCTAGTTTATTTGCTACTGAATACCTCCCACAAAAAAATCCTTTTGAAGATTTGATTTCAAGCCACAAACCTGACATACTGATATAGGTTTAAAGCTGTGCAAACCTGACCCCTGGAAGTGGTGATGCAGCCGGGCAAACTGATTAGAGCTTGCAATTTTGTGTGCAATATATATCAGATGGTCAGTAGATGGACTGCGAGCGGTCCATGGGTGTGTCTGCAGAGGCTGAAACTAGTGGACAATAAACAGTGCAAGATTCCCCAATGGAGGTTTCCTTACCGTTTTGGCATTAAGGCACCTTTATATAAAGGCATCAATGAAGAGGATAGGTCATCTGAACCATTTAAACAGAGCGAGAGAGAGAGAGAGAGAGAGAGAGAGGGGAGGGGGGGGGGGGGGGGGGGGGGGGTTGCATTGGCCAACGTCAGCATGGTCCGTGCATCCATGAGAGCTTGCACTTGCTCTATTCTCCAGAGAGCTAATCTAAACCCTAAAGATGGAAACTCCTCTTTTTCCCGCTCTAATGTCTTCCATTACATCACATCACTCTTCACTTTCCTTTAAACCACCTAAGCTGCACTGCATCACAGTCATCACCAATTATAACACCATCACATTCTGTACTATCATTTGGGGATTTCAGGATACGGAGTCAACGTGGCCATTTATAGGCTTGAACCAATTGGGCCTCGGTCTAACCACACATCCAGAATTAGTCTTTGTACTCTCACAGTTCTGAGCAATCATATGGATGCCAGGGATCAGATGGCAACCATTACTTAATGAACCACAAATAGAACCCCCTACGCCTACTGTCCGACTATGACTGTCCTAGAATTGCTTGGAAGAGATGGTGTTTAGACTCTACAAAAGTCTTGCTTGTAAATGAGACATTATTACAATACAGATAAAAACAGAACTTTCAAATAATATCAAAATATTTCGGGGTGAACTAAAGCTTGGTTGAGTGCAGAAGGATTTAGATGTAGGTTTCATTTGCTTAACTGTGCACAGGCAAATACACAATGGCCTCAAATTTAAGACTGTTGTTGATGAGGCCTCTTATAGGAAAAACCTTTCCAAAGTTAATTGTGTTGGGTTTCCATCCTACCAATGAGATTAACCAACATGATTACATTTATGCATTTGGCAGAAACTTTTATCCAAAGCGACTTATAGAGCACTTGTAACAGGGACAATCCCCCCCGGAGCAACCTGGAGTTAAGTGCCTTGCTCAAGGACACAATGGTGGTGGCTGTGGGGATCGAACCTGCAACCTTCTGATTAACAGTTATGTGCTTTAGCCCACTATGCTACCACAACTCCATCATGATTAAAGAAGAAATTGACATGCTGTTTCCAAATGTTCATGTACACTGAAATCAACCCCATTCTGACGAATTACTGACAAACGATATCCCTCATCAGACATCTTTGCATCAATTCAAATGTTTTCACCATTCTCTAAGGTGCTACTGATCTCTGAGTCACACCGGAGGTTATGATCAATTTAATTCTAACTCTTCTTATGGTTAGGTTTAGGTTTAGGATTGGTTTTAGAAGGATTTGGGAGACTAGCTAAACCATCTTAAACAACTACTTTATGACTACCAGCAACTGTCTCATGCTGGTTTAAGATAGTTTTCAATAGACAAGAGCCTTTTCAACAGGCTTGAGGCCCGGTTTAGTCACAGTGTTAGACTGCAATGTTTCATGCGTAGGGTCTTTAGAGACATGACTCTGGTTTCAAAAGACATGCTTTAACCTCAACCACAAAAAACATAAACACCCTGACAGGAAATACACCTCATGACAAAGTGAAAGAAGAACTGAACATTTCAAAAGTAAAACAGTTCAGCACTTGTGCAAAGCAAGTGCAGTCCAATGAAGATGAAAGAGAATTGAGTAAAAGATTGCAATATGTCACAGTTTTGGATCGAATTCCACTAAACATCTTAAAAATATTGAATCGCAACCCAAATATTGATACACTTTTCTATCACGAGGGCCATGTTGATATCCATCCCTATCTCAATCCTTCTCCTATCTTTTCCCATCTAACCCTCTATCTATCAAACTCTCCCACACACCTTCTTTCCTCCAATATTTTCCTTCCAAGCACAAAATTCAAGACTGTGCACCAAACCAACTCCAAACCCCAGACACAGTTTAACAATTAGCAAGAAATATTGATAACACAGCTGCCCACACAGTGGTGTCAAACAATGACAACAACAGGTGGAGAATTCCCCTAATTCTTCCATAACAACTGGGAATTCCTAAGCAACTTGCTTCTTTGAAGGAACACATTTTGTTCACCTTGAATGGTTCAGGAGATTTCATTAGATGTTAGTGTATGTGTGCTAATGACACAGAGTCTAATGAAGATTTAATGTAATCCGAGCTCCGGTTTTAATGGCCGTGGCGATATGAGCAGCATGGGGATATAAATAACAGTACATGAGTGGGTGGCATTTATGCACATGAACACATTTTAAATGAGAGTTTAACTGAGTGTACCTGTACCAAAGAGTAGCATAATTAGAAAGCTAGCTTCATTTCATGAAAAAAATGGCAAGAGCTGGCAAAATCCACTTGTTCCAATCTGAATGGCTGGTTCTACGCAATTTCCAGGGGTCAGGGTGCGCACGTTTTTTGTGAGGTTTATGACATTGAGTCTATTAAAGATATTCAAGAGCTGGTAAACACAAGTAAATAAGACATCTTGGAGCACACCTGTAGATTTAGTTTTGTTTTAGTTAACGTATGCTTCGTTCCTTTCAAAGACAGGTGTGGGATATTCCTACAGGATATCTCTGGCTTCCGAACATACAACGCACTGTTAAACAATGTGCAAAAGATCATATATAAGGCAACAAAACGGTAATGCTAGCATTCGTTATGCAGATGTATGATTATCAATAGAGAAGTTAATTCACATAAAAAGTTCATTTGCATAAACAGTTTTTACATTAATTGCATACATCTTCCTAGGTGCCGCCATGTTTGCATGATGTCATTCAACCTACAATCAAAGTTCTAGTTATATGACTTTTATATAATCATAAATGACTATTATATAAACAGAGCGAGAGAGCGAGAGAGCGAGAGAGAGAGAGAGAGAGAGAGAGAGAGAGAGAGAGATTGAAAAAGATCTGTAACATGATTTGTCCAAACAAAATAATAGATGAGATATTTTTGGAGGACAATCTATTATAACATCCAGTTTTCCTGCTTGTTGCTGATGAAGTCTGCAGTGGTTGCCGCAGTGTTACGCAGCTATTAGTTTTACACACAACATGTTTTGACAAAATAACAGAGTGGGTGTCAAAAGGTTAAAGTAATTTGCCTGATAGTGTAGGACTTGTTATGGCATACTCGGGCTGACTGCTTGTAAACCACACACACACACACACACACACACACACACACACACACAGAAAGTCAGGACACTTTGCCAGAACCTGATATTAGGCAACAGTAGATCACTAAATGAGTGTGAAATTTACACACACTCAACAGACCATGTGTGTTTTTGCAGTGTTGCACATGGCAAAGATATGGTCAAACCAGATAGCATCTGCTTTAATGTCACACTGGGGGAATCACATTGGCTAAAGAATATTATGCGATGTATAAACCTTTATAAACATTTCAAACATGAATTATGTTTATACGTACGTCTGTTTGCATTTTTGTTAACTGAAGAGTCACTAAAAGTCACAGTAAGAGAGAAACGTGTGGTGTGGAGAGCATGACGACAGCAACAATGACCAAGGAGGAAATATAGACATTATTTTAAATTTATTGAGTGGAAAAACAAAAACCTTTCTGTGAAAAGCGTTTTAGAGAGTAACAAAGTAACCTGTAATGTGATTCCTTTCCCCATGAAAATTTCCCCATTTTTGAGTAACTCGTCAGAAGGATATGCAAGGAACAGCACAAGAACTTCCCACATTTGACCCTTTTCATTGGTTTTTGGAAAATATATGAATCCTACTTTTATTACTTTGCCGTGACTGGGCAGACCAAGTTTTGTTTATTTTTAAAAGTAGGTGGTTATGTATTTCGAGTGGCGAATTCTCAGGGCCAGCAAAGCCTTCTCTGCTAGCATAACATGCCTAAAAAATAAATATTTTTTTTAGATATTAGATATATATTTTTTATATATTATGCAGTGTTATAGCAACATCAAGAATGTTCAGTGAATATTAGGATCTCTTGAGCATTTAGTGAAATATATTGCAAGCAACATTTAAATCACAAATATTATCAGGTATTATAGTCCTCCTTGGTCATATGAAAAATTATGATTTTTGAATGTCAGTTCGAGAGAAGCATCCAACTCTTTATTTAATGATATATTTCACTAGACAATCATGCTGTAGTTAAGATTAGGCTTGCTTGTGCGTTCAGTGTCCTTTCAAGTTTAAAATGTCAATTGGTATTTTTATTAGTTGGCTGCGACGTAATTTATGACATCCATAAGGTGTCTTAATCATTGTGAAACAGTGTTTTCTTAATGGCATTACTTGAACTGAAGGCCTAGACTTAAAATACACGGGCCGCCACTGTGCATTTCCCCATTTCGAGCCAGAATGTTGCAAAAGTTTGGAACAAGCCAAGTTTCAATAAACAGTCTTTTAGGACTGCCAAGGAAGTTTTTTTTAGTTCAGAAATCAACCGTAAATTTATAGTAAAATGAACTCCACTTTCAAAAGATCAAGGTACATTTGTTTGGGAGCACTCTAACTGGCTAAACAACCTACAACAGAAAACATAAGGCACATTGGTGGATGACAAACAACAGCTGAAGTCAAGGTCTACAATGGAAAACCGTGTAAATGGCCATCCTCCAGTCCTGAAAGGCCCATAACAAGAGTTCAAAGGGTTAGCGAGAAACGCAGATGGGCCTAAGCCTCCAATCAGCATGCAGGAGACAAGCACGGAAGCCAATTACCAGAAGCCGAGTCAGTAACCTTCCCCTCATTACTTTCAGAGCATACACACACCGACACAAACAAACATAAACATAAACACACACACTTCACTGGAAGATTCTGCAGCGTCTGAGAGTCACTTACACCATCATCAATCTTTACTAGCTGTATCATAAGTTACTGTCCAAACTTTTTTTCACTGTTTTATAATTTGTAACCTTTCCTCCTCATTTCAACTGTATTTGCAAACAGTTCAGTAAACATATTTTCCAATCGCCAAATAGATGCTAGTGCACAAAAGTCGTGTTTGCCTTAAGGTGACCATGGCAACTAGGGCTGGGTATTGATATGGATTTTGATACAAAAAAGTATAAGTGTTTTGTTTAAAAAGGGTTTTAGATCATTTACGTTTAGCTGTGATAGTCGTGCCAAATGGCAACTTGTGTTGCGTGAGACGAACCTCGACAGGCTACTCCCTGTAAAAAATTATGAAAATTAATTTTAAAGAGTCAACCTCCGCTGAAGCTCGCTTTGCATGTGTGCTCCAAAAACCTTTTAAAAAGGTTCGTCTTTCTAGGTGTTTACACCTAGGGAGGAATGATGAGTTATCGTGAGTGTGTGTTGATGATTCTTCAGTCAGTGGTGGAGAACAGCACACTATTGATAAGAGGTATTATTCTGAGCCTGAGAATGTTCTTAATAATGCATGGTAATAAAAAAAAAAAGATGGCTGGAATCAAAAAGAGGGAGAGAGACGGAGAAGGAGAGAGACAAACTTCAAATGCAGAGCCAATGGAAGTGTGCTGGGTGAATGGGGTCAAGAGTGATTTTACCATCCCTTTTCATCTCTCTGGATGTGTACTGTTCTAGAAGGGTGGGTACAGATAGATGCAGGAACAGAGAGCTGGGTTAATTTAGACCATAGGAGAGTGAGGTTGATGGTGTTAAAAGCCAAACTGAAGTCAACAAATGGCGTCCTTGCATAAGTCCCTGGTCTGTCTAGATGTTGAAATATGTAATGCAGTCCCATATAGACTGCATCAACCACAGACCTGTTTGCTCAATCCAGGAAGGTCTCAGTGATGTCCTTCAGGTGGTCCAACACCAGTCTCTCAAATTACTTCATGACTACAGACGTCAGAGTGACGGGTATGTAGTCATTAAGTCCTGTGATTTGGGATTTCTTTGGGACGGGGATGAATTTGGAGCATTTGAAGCAGCAGGGTACTTCACACTTCTCCAGTGATCTGTGGAAGATCTGTGTGAAGATGGGAGCCGGCTAGTCAGCACAGGATTTTAGACAAGTGGGTGAAACACTGTATTGGCCCTGTGCTTTTCTTGTCTTCTGTTTCCGGAAGACCCGGCACACCTCCTCTTCACAGATCTTAAGTGCAGGTTGAGTAGCAGGAGAGGGTAGGAGGGTGGTTGCAGGAGGTGTAAATGTTTGTGTGATGTAAAGGTTGGTGCGGGTGTGGGGTGTGTGACTGGGCTTTTCAAGGCTACAGTAAAACACATTCAGGTCATCAGCCAGTTGTTGATTCCTACAGTGTTGGGGGGTGGTGTCTTGTAGTTGGTAACATCTTTCAGGCCTCTCCACAGTGATGCAGATTTGTTAGGTTAAAACTGTTTTAACAGCTTTTCAGAATAGCTTCTTTTAGACATTCGAATCTCCTTTGTCAGTCTGTTTTTGACCTGATTGTAAAAGATTTTATCCCCACTTCTGTAAGCATCCTCTTCGGCCTGATGAAGCTGCCTGAGTTTTGCTGTAAACCATGGTTTGTCTTTGTTGTATTTTAAACAAGTAGGAATGCACATATCCTCACAGAAACTGATATATGATGTCACAGTACCCGTGAGCTCCTCCAGGTCTGTGGCTGCCGCCTCAAAAACACTACAATCAGTGCAGTCAAAACAGGCTTGTAGTTCCAGCTCTGCTTCATTGGTCCATCTCTGTACAGTGCTTACTACAGGTTTAGCTGATTTTAGTTTATTCCTGTTTCTACAGCTGGAAGCCCGGCAGATGTAATGTGCTGTCCGGAATGGCTTCACTCAGCCAAGTTTCCGTGAAGCACAATGCAACAGAATTAGCAAAGTCTTTATTTTTGCGGGTGAGGAAATGTAATTTGTACATTTTACTATTAAGTGTAATTGAGCATGTAAAGTATTACGGCTTTGGAAAAGCATGAGCAAGAGCAAATGGCAGAATTCTACATTTTGGGTGAACTAATTGTTTTAATTGCTAATTGTTATAAGAACAAAATTTGTGTGCAATGGTGATGGCATTTCTAAAGGTGCAAAGGAAAATTAATCAACTCACTAATGGATCATGACCTGAACGGTCCATCTACACTGGTTAAGATATCCTGTGCATCAAATCACTGTTGTAACATATTTCTTACCCAACAAGAACACTTTCAAATCAGTAATATTTGTTTTCTGCTCCTCAAACAAACAAAGACACACACACACACACACACACACACACACACACACACACACACACGTGTGGTGCGAGACTGCCCCCACAGGAACTGGTGGGTGGATGCAGCAATAGACAGAGCTGGTGCTGATGGTGAAGTCTGCGTGGGCACGTTGGTGAAAAATTTATCTAGTACATCTCCAGGACAAACACGCACACAGCCTTCTAGACTACAGTTATATTTGTTCTCCTATAATCTAAGAACACACACAGTGTGACCATCAGATAGCAAAGCTCATGATATTTAACTAAATTTGTACTTTTTAAGAAAATGTGATATGCAAAACTTATTAAAACACAAGCTGCATGCTGAATTTTAACACTATAGGCGTATAGGGATTTGAGCAAAGCCATAACCTCAAGTGTAAGCAAAAGTGATGCTTGCCTTAGTAATGAGACACATATAATAATAAGTATGCCTAATAATAAATAAATAAATAAATAAATAAATAATAGTAATAAAATAAAAATAAAATACTTAGTATTTTTACATACTTTAATCCTCATCATTAACAACAATAATAGTAATAATAATAATAATAATAATACAATTATTAGTATTAATATTAATTAAAATTGTTTGCGTATAATTATTATTATTTTTATTATTATTATTATTATTATTATTATTATTATTAGGCATAACAAATATTAGTTATCATTTCTTAGGCCTATTAGTTATTATGTAGAATAAATGAGCCATAATAAACACATTAAATTATTGTACATAATAATAATAATAATAATGATACAAAATGAATGAGTCATTTTTATTATTATTATTATTATTATATTATATTATATATTTAAGAATAAAAAGACAACAGCAACAACAATTAAATTAAACTATTATTTTATGTATTTATTCTTACTATAATTATCATTATTAAATTACAATTATTTGTTAGATATTATGTACAATAATGAGCCATAATATGGATTATTATTATTATTATTATTATTATTATTATTATTATATCACATATTTAAGAATCAACAACAAAACATAATAAATGTATTAATATTAATAATAATTAATATTTGTTATTATTACAATTATTATTTGTTATGCACATTTGTTATGATTATCATTTCTTAGGCCTATAGTTAGTTATTATGATAATGTATTAATAATAATGGAATAATGAGCCATAATAAAATTATTTATTAAGGTAAAATAATTTTCAAAAGCCTTTGATAATGCCACTAATCATTTTTTTCATACAGCCTGAATATGAATAAATCTTTCGCTCTGCCATTGCTTGGAGGATAGTTCACTCAGCTTCATGCTGACATTTCTCACACCAATTCCCTTCATAAATTTCCCTGTGAATGTTCTCTCTCTCGGTCTCTCTGTCACACACACACACACACACACACACGTTTAATTGTTCATCAATGGCTGAACTACCTGAGAGAATTGTTGTGTTAAATAATTAATGAACACTAATGCTAAACAGTCTAACAGAGGGACCGAAGAAGATGCTGGAGTCACTTTTATGCATTGTGCATCTTTACACACACACAGACAGGTCTTTAAACTTGCCCTGTTGCCTACTGGATTCCCTCATTTGCAAATGAGGATATATATATACTACAGATGATGGTTTGTGTGTTGCATGTCTCAAATAAATTCTGAAAAGTTTGCCAATGCTCTTGTGCAAGAAATCATCACGCCACTGGAGACGGGAAGCTTCGGCCGTCGAGTGTCTTTGCGCAAAATGCGTGCCCTCAAACGTTTTCGCCTCCCAAAAAGAGGAAACGAAACAAACCAGTGCATTAGAGCCTCACACCACTGAGTTCCCATCTAAAGGACTGTTTTTAAAGAAATAGAGAAGAAGGACGAAGTTGAACTTTTATAAAATAAGGTTCCAAAGGTCCATACTACAATACTTTTACAAACCAAATATCTGCACCAAAATCCCAAATTCAACAAGGAAAATGTTTGTATAAGCAATGTCCAGCTGAGACCCAGCAAAAACTCTTTTAAGTCCCTTAATAGTGTGTGCTCAATGAGTAAATCATAAGTGTTTGGTGCACAAGAACAATATTACATAGATAATAAAATATTCAGAATACTGTATTTTATCATTTTGGCCTGTTCTCATATTGACTGTTAATATTGCAATATTTTATTATTATTATTCTCATCATCATTATTATTATTATTATATCAGATTCCTACTGTATATAAATATGATACAATTGTTCACATTATAAACAAAATTATAAAAAAAATAAAAAAAACAAACAAAAAAAAAAAAACACACAGGATGTCTTTGTTGAAATCAACACATCAATACTGAATCTATTTACTTTTCCAGTACACTTTTCTAGTCTTATTGTGCACACTTCATGAGTCCATGTTATTACAAACCATCAGTTTTGGTTGATGTCCCTTAAATGACATCCAATTCAGATGAATCACACACACACACACACACACACACACACACATTATATCTTCTGCCAAACCCACAAAAAGGAAAACAAACCTAACAGAAGTGTTTTAAAACTGTATCTGGTGGAAATGTATTCAGATGATAATAAATATTTTCTAAATAAATATGGTTTGTAATTAATGCACTATTAATGAATATCACTAATGCAACCCTTTGATAAGTTTAAGAATTAAAAAAAAAAAAGAGAGCGTGAGACTAAAGGTTGACAAACCTGTTCTCTTTGGCCACAGCTGACATGTCTGAATGTGTGATATTTCAGTGCAGTTAGTGTTTATTTCCTCATTTTGTCACGATAATAAAATGTATCAAGAGCGATCTGGAACAGTGTGCATCCGTCCGTTTACAGTTGGGGCAGCCGTCTGTCTGACTGACAGCAGAATAGCTGTTCCCTGTCACCTCCCATAACATCACATTCACTTATTGCACTTTGGCACTTATAGCAGGCAGCGCGCGCACACACACACACACACACACACACACACACACACACACACACAGCCATGTCTCTGTTCAGTGAGGACACGATGTTCACCATTTCTTTTTGTCCTGTGCTAATATTTTGAACATGATGTTCTGTGTTTGTGTTTGTGTTAAAACATATTTCCCACCAAATTCGCATTATGGTGATATATCCGGACATTTTACTTTTAAGTTTTTTGTAATTCCAATTTTTCCCAATGGTGACTCCAATTAGATTCTCCTTACTTTGTATTTAACCCATGGTTGTTAAAAAAGACACATGTATGTGGCCAGTAGTTGACAAAGGTAACCTTTTCCCCAAGAAAAATTTCAATAAAAGAAAAAGATTCTTATTACTATAATTAAATCTTTTTTTTTTTTTTTTACTATTTTAAAGTAGGAAATTACTGTAATGTATGCTGATATAAATAAAATCATTTATATCAGCATACATGAAAGGAAATATATCAAAGTACCATGATGTATTAATTCTGTAAATAATTAAAAGTACAAAGTAACCTGGAGTTAAGTGCCTTACTCAAGGACACAATGGTGGTGGCTGTGGGGATCAAACCAGCAACCTCCTGATTACAAGTTATGTGCTTTAGCCCACTACGCCATCACCATTTTGTGCGAATACATTTTGTGTTCCCAGTCAAAAATGACCAGATTTATTTTTTGAAATATATATATATATATATATATATTTATTTATTTTCAATTGATAGAAGGATTAATTGTACTGAGTTATACCGGTCCAATTTGGGGCACTCCCTGCACATAATAAATGAATAATGACTAGCTTGATCTGAACAAAATAGGTGTCATTATAAAGCTTACAGTCTGGACTTTATAATGCATATAGCTGATCCTACCAGTTCGTAAATAATGCTTTTTAATTTGCTGACATTCAAGAACTGTTTCGTTCTCATCATTTGCAAATTTGTTATCACAACAATTATATTCTTGCCATAGTTGGTAGTTGGCAAAACCATAAATAGATGAGATAGCCATGTGTTATATACAGGCTATATATTATATATATTCAAATCTATATATATAATATATTCCGTCAGATTTCGTGCCGCCGCCTCTGTCTACAAAACTCTGGAGGGTGTCTTCATGGAAAACACTAACAAGCGTTGCACTCGGTGGATTGTCATTTGCAACTGAAAATCTCGGCAATAATAATTAATTAATAAATAAATTATTAAATAATTTTTTTTTATAAATTTGGTTCCTCACAGGCCAAACTGCAGTGAGTATTAGCGAATGAAATTCCCACATATAAATATAAGTAACAGGAGTGGATTTTTGTCACTTTTTTCCTTATTACTTCCTGAAACACACATACAACATAGATAATGACATATAGTAACTTACAGCAGACTCTCCAGATTCAAACGAGGTCAAACGCAACATAATATGATTAGTTGATCTTGAAATATTCATCAGAGTAGACATAGAAAGATGACGCACAAAGGGGTGCTCAACACAACATTATGGTATAGAATCTATAGTTTGTAAAGTATAAAAATCATTGTCAATGAAGAGTCCTCATAAGGATAACCCCACCAATGTGTGTGTGTGTGTGAGTGTGTGTGTGTGTGTGTGTGCGCGTGTGTGGTTCCTCTATATACACTCTTGCTTCCCTAGTTAAACCAACCACACCCTTTACTCAACAAAACAGGAGGCATTTGTACAAATGTAACAGTGCACCGCAGGCATTCTCCCAAACAGTCACACACACACACACACACACACACACACACACACACACACACACAGAGTCACGCGGTGTCTCTGTGAAGTGAGCGGGGAATCCCTGTCAAGGCAGGCCAAGCCGTTCCTGACCAAACAAACAGATGATATCATGATTAACACTCGGGCTCAGTGTGGGCGATCCTGTTCTATTCTACCTCTCGCGATCCCACACAATCACTCTTTTATGAATTCCTCTCTCATGGACTTCTGCTCTTTTAGCTTTCTCTCTGTCTGGTGGGTTTAACCCTCTTAGCCCTGGGCCGAGCCTACTGCGGGGAATTCTCATGACTAAAATACTAATCATCATTAGGATTTTAATGAAAACGTTATTTAAAAGATGAATTCGACAGATGACTCCCAGTCATCCCAGTCACTCCCACTTAAAAAGGACTTAGAGGGTCATATTTCACTCCAAAATCACAAGTAGTAACATGAAGTTATACATATGAATCATTCTTTCAAAGTTAAGCTCAGTCGACAGCATTTCTGGCATAATTGATTACCAAAAAAAAATTCTACTTGTCCTTCCAAAAAGCAAATATTGCAGTTTACAGTAAGACAGAACATAAACATTAAAATACACACTGTTTCAAAAGTATAGCCACAACACGTAAACAATGTGTTATCATGATTTTATTATGCTTATACCTTTTCTGTGTAAAGTTATATCCAATGCCAGGATTGCAGGTTTTGTCATGTAGGGCTGGGCTGGATATACATCACTATATAGAAAATCCACGATAAGCTTTTGAGGAATTTTCTATATTTACTGTGTCGCTAAAACACAAGCAGTTCGGCTTTCTCAGGCTGTGTTTCCAACGGGGTGGACGAAATCCTCTCAAAGGCGCTCACAGCGCTAGGAGAGAGGTTGTTCCGCACCGCTGCCAATTCTACGATCCACCTTGCGAGCATGACGCTCGGCTTTCACAGGAATTAATTGAAAACACTCTCAGCTTCGCTCACAACGCACCAGTGGTAACGTAGGGTCAGACTGGATGAACTTGCTAATGCTAGCTGCCTTGCTAACGATTAGGCTACGTCGGACACCGGATTGATTTCATCCGCACCGCAAGACTTCATGACAACGGTTGCGCCCGCTCATCGTCTCTAGTGAAGAGCGCGACAGAACAACAGTGATGTGGACAACAGCTCTGATCTTTCTGCGCTGTAATCTTGAATATTGTTCTCTAGCACCAAACATGCATCATTTCTGCCCTGTTGCCCCATTCTGCCCCATTTCTGCACGCGTTGCCTCTTTTCCCTGCATGTGTGTAGACATGAAGCGCCACATGAGTTAACATGGTTGCAAAGCATCTTTTAGACCATAACGTTTAAATGTATCTTTATTAATCAGCATGTTACAAGCCTTTAATAATAAACAATTTCGAATCGATTTCTGTTCTAATTTTGTGACAATTAATTCGATGTCTGGAATGGATAAGGAAAGACTAAAATTACTTTAATTAAATCACTTTAATGAAAATATACAAATGTTTTTTAAATTTTTTTTAAAAAACATTTTGTAAATGTTCTCTCGGGACACCCCTGAACACACATTCAGCATCATTCCACAGTCACAAGGGCTTCTATGTCCCATACTTGGGTATCTGAATCTAAAGAAATATAAAAGATGTCATTTTAATGTAAAAATATTCCAACAAATACAGACTGCTGTCATTATGCTTCAGAACAAACAGATGATCATTTAACATTCATTTTCAATTGATAAACGGTAAAAGACGGTAAAATTGGTAAAAGATCGCGCAGACCCCACTGCATTGGCCGTCTCTGGACCCCCTGAGACTATTTTGACTGTTTAGAATAAATTTTTTCTTCTTTTTTTCCATCAACTTTGAAATAAAAAACAGAAAGTGCAATGTGTAAATGTATATCAGGACAAATATCGATATCGAACAATATGAAAAATATTATCGTGATAACAATTTTGGCCATATCGCCCAGCCCTATTGTCATGACAACAAAGTTGTAAACTTTAGTAAAGTAAAAGATTTTGTCACAATAAAACATGTTAACATGACTAAAGTTCCCATCTTATGGGTATCTACCAGACTGCCCAATAGCTTCTTCCCCCAGCCTGTGAGAGCCCTCAATACCAAATCACCCCCTAAACACCTTTAATTGTCATTAAAATAGTCACACTGAAAAATAAAAAATGGTTTTAAAATAGGCTTCAGTTTCTTTAAACAAAATGTAATTTCTTTCTTTTGAGATTGGGGTGAAATATGACCACGAAGTATGTTTTTGAAAATGTCTGTGAGATTCAACCAGGAACTTTCTGATTGAAAGATAAAAGATAAAAAACAACTACTCCAGTGACACAAAATCTCATCTTTACAGAGCCTTCGTGAACGATATTCAGCGCTGGACAGAACTGCTGAAACTCCACAGGAACAAAGCCAAAGGAACAAAGTGTCACTTCAATCAGTGCATGTTTCAAAGGTTATTCTCTCAACCTAAAATCCTTCATAAGAACTCTTATTTTTTTTAAGAGTTCATATGCATATAAATATCATTACTTTTTAAACCACACAAGTGTATTTTATCTACATGTGACTGAATTTAAAATCAAGTGCGAAAACAAAAAAAAAACACTTGGAAATCCCCCGTGTTCTCATTTTGTAAGCTGCTAATGTTTTATATCAGGGGAATTTTGGCAGTTCAACCAAAGACCCTCATTGGTTAGTTAAAAATCCTGTAAAAGTCACATAGGCGTTAGGTAGTCACTGTTAGACGTTGTGAACCAACACCTTAAATGTCACAAAATAAAAGGCCTTCATAAACATATATCAAACTTGTACGATTATAGATGTAATGCATTTGTTGAAGTGACTGTGATTTAGAAAAATTATGAACACTAGTAATAATGATTCTTGCCTTGGCAAACAAAATTTTCAAAGTCCATAGAGCTTCATAAAAGTTTGATAAAGCAGAAATGACAAAAAAAAAGAGATATTTCATTTTGTGCACCAACATCAACACACCTGTTTTACACTCTGACACCCTTTGAAAGTAAATCAAGATCTCTCTCACTCACACATACTCCGACTAAACTCTGGCTTTAAGAGTCTCTTTGCATATGAATCTGAAACCAATCTGAATGTGACAAAAGGACAGTTTGAATAATAAGAAACAGGCCTCACGTTGGAGGCACAAAACTCCCTTCTGTCACAGATTCCTTTCAAAGCTGCTCGGCGAGAGGATCGTAGAAATCTTCTCGAATGCAGCGGTCATTGCGACTGTATCACACCAACACAAAAGCACATTCAATTCTGTCCCTTTATGCTGCTGAGGGTTTTTTTTTTCCCAAACGTTCTTACAGCAAAGCAAAAGAATCCAGCCCTCATCAAAAATTAATATTACAGTATGAAAGGAAGAAAAGGGCAATGCATTCTTTTGAGCGCTGGGGTGCCATTTACGTCAATTGAATGTCTTTTGACCATGAATACACATACAATGGCTTTCACTACAGAATCCTTTTCAATTTTATTTTATGATTTTGGCTTTTACCACTTTTACTGACAAACAGTAGAATGGGATCTGGGCACGATGTAGGCTGGAATCAAACCTAAAGCCACTTTGCCACCATCGGGTTGAACGGTTCTAAGCACGGTACGGAACGGTTGCAGTAGCATTCCCAATTGAGCAGGGTTCAGCACGACACGATTATAAACCATTCTCGACCTGGAATGTTTGACACGGTTAGCAACCGTGCTAAACCATGCTCAACCGTCTAGTGTATCTTCATGATATTATTATGATGGTTTAACTAGTTTTGTAGCCTATATTTATTTTTCTACACGCCTTATTCATCTAGCTCATTTCAACTCACATTACATCAATATATTCTCATATACTATTATCACGTACCCGTCGCCAAGACAAATTTCTTGTATGTGTAAGCATACTTGGCAATAAAGCTAATTTGGATCCTGATCATATAATACTCTCCTTTTTAGCTAGTCTGGGAACTTGAACTTTTCTGCATGTTTGTCTCCAGTGGTTAACACAAGCCATTAGCACATTATTGTAAACCTTTTTCACTCTAACTTACTTTTTGCGACATGGTTCGTGTCTTAGATGTTGGTTAGCAGAGTAAAACCAGGGAAAACAGCAGTCGTAATAACTGGAATATGCAATCATTCTCCAGAGCATGCCGCACTCTCTCCAATGTTTACCTCTCACCGGCATCGCCAAAAGACGGATCTGTTACAAACCACAGTGGAAAAAGGTACCTTAACGGTATGGTTTTGCGATGAGAACTGTTCGGCCAGATTATGGATAAGCAGCTTATGTCTCCCATATGAATGCCGAGATTCAACGTGGCTAGAGCACTCGCACCAACCAATAAACCACGGCTCCAACAAAGATTCAAATGTTCCAGAGAATCAAGTACACAGCCACAGTCCATTCCTTTTGTTCACAGAAGAAATACTGATTTTCAATTTTGATTTAGTAACTTGAAGTGTAGCCAAGTGTTTTTAGCCGGTCCAGCACTCAGTGACCATTTTTGGAGTGCTCTTGGGCAGGTTGGGCAGCTATTTTTCTATGTAAACTAGTGGCATACAAGTGCAGTTCATGTCTACTTGAATGGGGAAAGACCGAAATCTCCAAAACAGTTGGTCAAGATTGCAATCAAAGAATATATTTCAAATCGGCAGTAAAATCTGACAACAGTGGAATCATAAACTGTGCTTCTTCACCTCACATCACAAAATAACATAATTACCCCAGTTTGTATAGCTAATGAGCATGAGCGTTCCTGAGTTGATTGCAAGGCAATGTCTGTTTCTAAAATGTGATTGGCTCTTTAACTTGTAAGGCTTGACTTTGACTTTTATACATCCATGTAGACTGTTGGGCATTCAAATTTCTCCCATTCATTTTAATAGATGTGGCCCGTTCCTACGAAACAGTCTCTGGTGTAGCTAAAAAGCAAGCTTATAGTTAGCTACTTTTTGTAACTAGCTTGTAGTTGTCCTAATAAACCGAATCCCTTTATTGTCACTCAACCATATGCACAAGTGCAACAGTGGGTGAAAGTCTTGGGTGCCGTTCCAAGCAACATAGCGGTCATGACAGTTACAATAAACATCTGATTTACACATAGCACAGTTTACACATCTTGTTACACAATGCAATATACACATAATAATATAAAATATACAGTATACACAAAATAAGAAGACTGTATACAATAAAAATTCACTGTAACTCCCCCATGTAATCAGTGGAAATAAATATGAATTGTTATGTTGACATTCAGCTGTCAGTTGATAGTCAGTTGCCAGTGTGTTATTAAGTGAAGTATAAAATGTGTGTCCAGTCTGAGGCTAATAAAGTACGGTGCTGATAAATGTATTGTGAGTGATCAAGAGAGTTCAAAAGTCTGATTGCTTGGGGGGTAGAATCTGTCATGAAGTCGGCTGGTGCGGGTCCTGATGCGATACCGCCTGCCTGATGGTAGCAGTGAGAGCAGCCCATGACTCGGGTTGCTGGAATCTCTGATGATCCTCCGAGCTTTTTTCACACACCACCTGGTATAAATGTCCTGGAGGGAGGGAAGCTCACCTCCGATGATGTGTCTGGCAGTTCACACCACGCTTTGCAGGGCTTTGCGGTTGAGGGCGTTGCTGTTACCATCCCAGGCACGGATGCAGCCAGTCAGGATGCTCTCTACAGTGCTGGTGCAGAACCGTGTGAGGATGTGGTGGTTCATTCCAAAATTCCTCAGCCATCTCTGGAAGAACAGGCGCCGGTGAGCCTTCTTCAGAACGGCCTCAGTGTGGACGGACCATGTGAGTTCCTCAGTGATGTGGACACAGAGGAACTCAAAGCTGCTGACTCTCTCCACCGGTGCTCCTTTAATGGTGATGGGGCTGTGTACTCTGTCTTTCCTCCTGAAGTCCACCACAAGCTCCTTGGTCTTATTGATGTTGAGGGAGAGGTTGTGCTCCTGACACCAGCATTTCAGAGTGGCAGGCTGTTTCATCATTGTCAGTGATCAGACCTACCACAATCAAATCATCAGCAAATTTAATGATGCCATTGAAGCTATGTGTTGTCACACAGTCATGTGTGTACAGGGGATACAGGAGTGAGCTGAGAACACAGCCCTGCGGGGCTCCAGTGTTGAGGGCCAGTGATGAGGAGATGTTGCAGCCCATTCTAACCACCTGACGTCTGCCTGACAGGAAGTCCAGGATCCAGCTGCACAGCGAGCTGCTTAAGCCCAGAGTTTCACATCAAGCTTGGAGGGCACTATGGTGTTGAATGCTGAGCTGTAGTCTACAAACAGCATTCTCACATATGTGTTCCTTTTTTCCAGGTGGGAAAGAGCAGTGTGTATTTTAGATGCAATGGCATCATCAGTGGAGCGGTTGTTGCGGTAGGCAAACTGCAGTGGGTCCAGTGAGGCAGGCAGCACAGAGCAGATGTAATCTCTGATTAACCTCTCAAAACATTTGCTGATGATGGAGGTCAGCGCAACAGGACGGCAGTCATTTAAGCAAGTGATTTTGGATTGCTTAGGATCAGGTTACATCCCTTACAGAGACAGAGAGTGAACTAACCTCTGTAGCTTCGGCCGTGAGCGCTCTCTCCGCGAGGGCGGTGTTATTGTGGACAACATCCAAGACAAAAAAAACATAGCAATTGTAGACAAAAACAAACAAAAAACTGCAACGTATCTTGTAGTTAGCTACATTTTGTTAGCAGCTTGTGGTGTAGCTAAAAAGCTAGCTTATACTTAGCTACTTTGTTAGTGCTTGAAGTGTAGCTTAGCTAACCTGTAGTTATCTACTTTTTGTTAGAAGCTAGAAGTGTACATAAAAAGCTAGCTTGACTGTTGTTTAACCAGTTTAAATTGTGACCAGCTTGAAGCTTGGCATGCTACAGTTTTAAAGTGCTTTTCAAACACCGCATCTTCCTATAGAATCCATTTTGGGATTCTGTTTAGCAGCGACACTACACCTCTTATAAATTACTGACATAACCCACAGTATTTTTAGTCATGAACTGCAAACACATGCTCCCAAGTTCTCGAGAATTTTGCCTTCAGACAATTCCTGGTAATTCAGGAGAGTTGCTCCTAAAGTATTGTTTCCATTTTGGCTCTCATGTTTCCATGTTCAAATCTGTATAAACAAAGCAAGTAAGGGTTAGTGTTAGATTTCACATCTAACACCTCTTCCCACACAAAATACATTAATCTCTCCACATATAGCCCATCTATGTTGCCAGCCCAGACAAACGACCACTAATGTGAATGGGAATTTGTGATTTCCCTGCTAAACAGATTTAGTAATTTCAACAGTGGGGGGAATTATAACGCGGCATTCCAAGAGCGCTATAATGGCAGGGAACACCATGTGTTATGGAGCAACTGAGGGCACAGTGAGGGGATTCAGCAGGTCATGTTTTGAGAGAACATGCTAATCCTTTTAGAGAGAACATTAGGATGTGACTATTTAGCGTTCATTCATGTAATTCTCTCATTGACTTAAGTGCAGCTGGATCACCCAGATATCATATGTTATGAAATACCGAAATGCTAGAAAAGTCAAGGAAAGCAATCAGTTTAATATGCAGACAAAGCTAAGATATAGAAATGTATGCAAAAATTACATAAAGGCATTATTTAGCAGTAAAGGTATATGGAAGCCACAGTATAAGACCATGAAAACCATTGTGGTGTACATTTTAATATGCTGGTTGTAGCAGAATAGCCAAGGCATTGCCAGGATGAGCCACGTCTCCCATTTCTTATTTTTTATTCAACAAATTGTGCTTAACAACAGAGGAGCGGCACATTCAAACAGTTCTTTCACACTTCTGAAAGAAGTCTCATTTGGCCTTGGTCTAATTTTCAGCCCATCTTTGGCTATGCCACTGTATGTAGCTAGCATGCCCATAGCCCAAAGTTGGGATAACAGCTTTTCTAAATCTAATTTTAATTAAACGCTTTGAGTTGAGAAATAGAAAAGACAGTAATATGCACTATATTTCAATAAATAATTAGATTGGTAGACAAGATCAATTAAAATTCCATATAACAAGATGCTACCAGTGGTTAGAATTAAAATTACCAATATCTAAGCTTTCATGTTTATGGAGGACCAAAAAATGGAAAAGTAATTTTAAAAAGTATGAGAAATTGCATGTAGCAGCAATAGTAATATTGTCGCTTGCCTTGTGTTTTGAATGGTAAAGAATGCTAATAATCTGATTTCCTGTAAAAGTGTTTAAGTGTGTGCCTCAGGAGAAAAGTGACAGGTGTTTCTCTGCCGCTCTGGGCCCTTCCTGTCTGTTTGTGAATAAGCGAGAGTCCATCTGGCAAGTTCATCTGAAGTTTCATCTATCCTGTGATTCAGAGAATCCTCAGAGCTGTACACACTATCATCACATTCGTACTGACCTGGGTTCAGTTCCTGTTGTCTCCTGACACTGTTCTAATGAGGACACCTGTGTTTTGGTCAAACCACAATTTTTTAATAATAATAATAAAAATAAAAATGTAATGTTACGGAATGTAATCATGTGATTGTGTTTTGGTTTAACATATAATACACGAGGAACTTGATCACATAAATTAACTTAATGTTTTTGCCAACGTCCTCATTTTGCATAACTTACTTTGCACATATGTATTTTGCTGGTCATGGAAAAATACTTACTTTTCAATATGTAGATATTTTATTTTAGTATATATTGGTATGCATTATATAATAATTACATATAAAACTGCATCTTGATGGACTGTTGTCCCTTGGTTGTACATGGTTTGTTTTTTGATGATAAGCATTAGCATCTAGCAAAGTCTGTTATCTTAAAGTCAAAATGAAATGCATTTCACGACCCGTTTTACCTCCATAAAGTGACCCATCAGGGTGTTATATGAGTTAAAATGTAGGGCACTATAAAATCAAATAATAAATACTGTGCAAAAAAAAAATTGTGCAATGATTTAAAAACAGCAAATGTAAAACTGGCCAATCAGGCAAGATTTTAAAATGGTTTTGAAATAAATGTAATTTCGCCAACCGTGCTGCACTTTAAAATATGAAACATACATAAAGCTAGCCAATCAGGCAACATTTTCAAAAATACAAACTGAATATTGGCTAATCTTACTTCGCTGGTGATGGGAAAGAATATAATAATTGATCTATTGTCACACATTATACATACATTTTTGCATATACACAGTGAGATAATTTTTTTCGCATATCCCAGCTAAGCTGAGGTCAGAGTGCAGGGTCAGCCATGATACGGCGCCCCTGGAGCAGATAGGGTCAAGGGTCATGCTCAAGGGCCCAACAGTGGTGTCTTGGCAGTGTTGGGGCTTGAACCCCACGACCTTCTGGTCAGTAACCCAATATACACTTTTCAATAAACTTGTTAAGAGTATATTAATATATATTAATCACTAATAAATTACTAATTACAATTAAAATGGCATCATTGCGTTGATCTAGCATCTAGCAATACTCATTACCATGAAGTCAACATGAAACGTCTTTCGTGACACATTTTACTTCTGTAATGTGACCATCAGGATATTCAATGAGGAACAAATGTAAGGTGGTTTCAAAAACATGTCAGTTAAATATGTAAAGTCGCACAACACTTTAAAAAGAACAGAGAAACACATACAGTAAAGCTGGCCAATCCAGCAACATTTTCAAAAATACAAGCATAAAGCTGCCAAATTGGACATCATTTTTTAAAAATACCAACACTACAAACACTACAAAAAATACAAATGCAAAGTTGGACAATATTACTTAGCTGGTGTTGGAAAAGTACATCTTTTCAATACGTATGTTAAGATAGTACACATTAGCATATTAATTACTAATAAACCCCTTTGTTCCACATAGTTTGCGTTTTGCTTATAAGCATTTGCATCTAGCTAAATTAATTACAATTAAGTGTACAAGAAGCGCCTTTCTCGATTCACATTGCTTCTGCGATGTGACATATTTCTGAGTTTTTTAAAAAATCATATTTAATGAAGAAAAATGTAGGGCAGGACTAGATTTCATCATTAGCGAATCGACTGGATTGTGAAAAGTGGGCGTTACTTTCCAGAATACAGCCAGGTGGTTGGAGGGGAGGGATTTGTGACATCAGCCGACAAAGAAAGTTGTTTCAGAGGCAGAGCAAGTTATTACATTTTGCAAAAACACGACAAACATTTATTTAATTTTTTTTACAACTGAAACATGACAAGTTCACCCTAGCCATGATACACCCGCCATGCTGCTGTGCTAGGCATTAAGGCCTACATTTGCAGTACATATAAGGCCGCTGAAAACTACATCATTAAAATGTGTTTTCAATGCCTTCATTTTAAGAGTAGAATACACATGAGATCAGTAAAAGAAGCCGTTTTAACCACTCAATGATGATTTTAAGAAATAAGCCTTATACAGTATAGTTTATGCAGTAGACAATGTAATTTGTAATGTTTACATTGTGCTTTTATGGCACTAACATGCTATACACAGCCATAATAGGTGCCGATTATGCTCTGCTATTGTCATTTATGATGACACTTGAGTATTAATGAGTAGAACACAGACAAAAAATTATGATATACTGTATATCTTATTTTCGGCCGATGTGTGGAAGGACATTTTGGGCTGCAGGTGGCACGTGAGTGAAGCAACATATAAAAAAACAAAAGAGTGAATGGGCACTTAAGAGAATTTGATTAGATTTTGATCCCGTTTGTAGACTAATTAACCAAAAATCACATGATATGTTTTTTTAGGGATGGAACTGATCCGATACCTGGACCGTAATCGAGTCCAATCATGACGTTTTTACTCGGATCAGGTATCGGTCCGACGAGTCCGATCCAAATCCAATACCACATGCTGGTCATTGACGTTACTTTCAAGCTCAAAAAATGACATAAATAACCTTCAAATCACCATTAAAGTAGTCCACATCATTTGTGCATTTTATTCAGGCCCCTTCAGTCATCCAAAAGCTTTGTGAATTGCAAAAGGCTGCGTTTAATAATAAATACAGTATACAGTCAGCATGCACAGCCATGTAGTCACTGGCACCACGCTTTACTGAACGAGCGCTGCTCTGCTGACACATACACATAAACACGTGATGAGTCTTGTGATGCGCTGCTCAGTGCAGTATGTGGTCGCTCCACACAAACTCCATCTCAGATGTAGATGACCAATAGTTCGGTCCGACTATAACATGCATTGAGAATGGAACCGGAAAAGCATTTTACCTGAATTATATTACACTACTGTGAATTAGCATACAAACAAGCACTCAAACAAAGACTTCCTGGAGCGTTCAGCGCAACCCGATATCACGCCAAGGCGTGAAATAGACACGCTGGTCCACTAGCGGATGCGTGTCGGTGTCACGCTTTGCCTCCTCTAGGCGTGTGCGTGACACGCACGCGTGTAGTTGCAATACCAGCAGGGGGCAATCATTTCCTCAACGCCAACAACTCTCCGCGCACCAAAGAATAAGCGATACCGTTGTCGTATTGTACGTTCGTACGGGCAGGATGATGGCCAATTTCGCTGCTTACTTTCACTTGTGACTATGTGACAATAAAGGGTTACTACACATACTACGTTCAGGACATATTTGTTCATTATAGTGCTGCTTTCATGAAGAAATCCTAACGTTGCTGTAGCCTAACGTCGTTATATGTGTGTGTGGGCTGTGGAGACAGATGTTGTTTAATCTGTGGTGCTGTTAACGTTACTGTGGTCAATAACGTTAATGGAAATGAATCACAGAAAGCAGCGTTCGATCCCGAAATATCGACACTGATGTTGTCGAGTATCCTATGCTGATGTTATATCTTCGTCACGTAAAAAATAAGATTATAAATGGAAAAAATATATATCCTGCTAATCAGAATTGGAGAACGCAACATATCGCTTACTCTTTGGTGCGCGGAGAGTTGTTGGCGTTGAGGAAATGATTGCCCCCTGCTGGTATTCTACCTAGACGCGCGCGTGTCACGCACACGCCTAGAGGAGGCAAAGCGTGACACCGACACGCATCCGCTAGTGGACCAGCGTGTCTATTTCACGCCTTGGCGTGATACCGGGTTGTTCAGCGCCAGACTTTCAAAATAAAAGCCTAAAGAAAGTACAACTGAAATGTATTACCAATGTATAGTAACATTATTATAATAACTATTATTAGAAATTGCAATAAAATGTAATTGGTTTCCAAAAATTATGGTGTGATTTAAAACTGAATTGATTTACTAATAAAACTAAAATTACCACTACAAACCACGAATGATTGTACAGATTTAGTTAAGTTTACACCATCTCGCTAATAACTCTGCACGCCGGTGTGTTCATGTTGACTGATCTTAACTAACGGAAAGGGAATTATCTGTCTGCCTCAAAGTAGGTGGAGTTCCAGGTCACACCTACCGATAACATGGACCAATGGCAGTAAGCAGCCGGTACAAAGTTTTTCTAAAATTTGCCCTGCTGAGCAGTTACGAACTGCCAAAACAAACACAAAAACACATTCTTTTGGCCAGATTTTTTGATGATACTAAATGACTTCGCACCCATTCGCTCTTCAATTCGGTAGGAAGTGTGCAGTGGCCTTAGTCTTGTATACAAGTATGTGTGTGTGAGCTGTTTTCTGTGTTCTCCAGTGCCGATTAGAGCCTGGCAGGAGGCAGCATTATATAATCTACAGCAGCAAAACACACTGTGAGACAAGCGATACAGAAGATCTACAAAAACAGTTCTCCATCTTTACCTCCTCCTCTTCACACTATAATTTCACATATTTTTCCTCTCTTCTGCGCCCTCAATGTATCAGTCTCTCTCTCTCTCTCTCCATTTTCTATACTCTTTCAATTTCTCAGTTTTATTAGCCCTGTGCACCTACTGTTACGCTCCATTTTGCATGATCCATTCACAAGCAGCGCTAAATACAGATGTGAACGAGGTCAAAAACCTTTTGGAGGCAGTCAGATATGCATGTGACCAGATCATATTTCTAAAGGATAAGGTATACGTTTTCTCTCTGGAAATGTACTTGTTGTCTCATCGTCTTCCTCTCAAACAAATATTACTTGATTAACTTTATTCATGCTCAGAGCTCTGTCTCTCTCTCTGTCTGCAGTCTGTTTCTGCCTCTGATTTATCCATACAATGCTATTAAATAAATCTGTCTCACTGCTTTGGCTACGACCCATCAGAATACATCGCCATCGACCTCCCAGTCCATAAACAATCTCTTGTACAAGCAAACATTCACACATGCGTGAAATGTCTTGTGACAGTGTTAACAATACTCTCACCCGCTAATGGGGGTAATTTGTCTTTCTAGTGTTAACGTAAAGCAAAACTGTCAAGCCAGGTTTCGTTCCTGTGTGTGTGTGTGTGTGTGTGTGTGTGTGTGTTTAGCATTACCTCCATCCCTGACTCTGCCTGTTACATAACCGCTGTGGGCTTATCCATTCTGGGTGGATTCTCTCCACCCAATCCATCAGTTATGCAGCCCACAGGGGGGCAGGAGAGAAGAGAGGGCTGCAACCCTGCCTACCCATAGCAAGTATGAATCACCCCCTGCGACCCCCTCGAAAATTTCAAATCTGACCGAGGTGAAATTCCTAACTGCTAAAGGCTGTCATGACTCTGGAAAATGAGAAAAACTGACACAAAAATACAGAAAAAAAAGAAGAAAAAGAGTGTGCACTGATCAGTGGTAAAGTAGGCCATCTTATTAAGACTATTAACCGTAAGACCAGACAGGAGAGATTCATGACCTTGCAGTGCTAATCAACCATAAGCTGACCTACAGTAATCACATCTTGACTGACATTCACAACAAATATACTGCCACAATCATGCAACACTTCAATCGAATGCTGTTCTGGCCAATCATGCAACACATTAAAAAAAAAACACTTTCAAAAATATCAAAAGTAATTGTACAACTCTACTGACTAGACAACACACACACACACACACACACACACACACACACACACACACACACACCTCACAAATTAAAACATAAAGCTGGTTAAAAAGTATAACAATTTCAAAATATCAAAGGAAAACTGACCAACTTGACAAGACTTCTAAAAGCAGACTACTTGTGCATTGCTTTCAAAATTGCAAATGTAAAGCTGCCCAATCTAGCAAGATATTAGAGGTCGACCGATAGTGGATTTTGCCAGAACCGATAACTAATGTGGTGTAAAAGCCGATAACGATTAATCAGTTGATAGTTTTTACAAATGATTCATATAATGTCATTTTCCTTACTATGATGGACACAGAGTCCTAAATGAATAAAATCCCAAATCAATTTTAATGTTCAACCAAAATCCCCAAAATAACCAGAAAAATTTTGATTGGTACATACTGTGGGACTTTTAAATATAAAAACAAGCCCAAAACACACTCTATCTATCGCCATAGATTTTTGCCAAAAACAATAGTCCCAAAAAGCAACTATAAGCACAAATATATATATATATACACACACACACACACACACCCCCCCCCAACACACACACACAGATGGCCAACAGTGTGGAATAATGCACAGATTTTGCTCTTATGGAAAAAAAATTTAACTTTTCTTCACCAAAGTGGCATTAAACTGATCACAAATTATAGTCAGGACAATATTAACGTTACTATTTATTACTAGTTACTATTTAAAAAGTTACTATTACTATCTGAAAAAAAAAAATTCAGAACTTCTTAAACTACTTTAAAAAAGTTACAAAAACATCCTCCACATGCAGCAATGACAGCTTTGCAGATTCTTGGCATTCTCGCTGTCAGTTTGTCCAGATACTCAGGTGACCTTTGACCCCACACTTCCTGTAGCACTTGACCTTTCACCCCACACTTCCTGTAGCACTTGCCATAGATGTGACTGTCTTGTCGGGCACTTCTCACGCACCTTACAGTCTAGCTGATCCCACAAATGCTCAATGGGGTTAAGATCCATAACACTCTTTTCCAATTATCTGTTGTCCAATGTCTGTGTTTCTTTGCCCACTCGAACCTTTTCTTTTTGTGTTTCTGTTTCAAAAGTGTCTTTTTCTTTGCGATTCTTCCCATAAGGCCTCCTGAGTCTTCTCTTTACTGTTGTACATGAAACTGGTGTTGAGCGGGTAGAATTCAATGAAGCTGTCAGCGGAGGACATGTGAGGCGTCTATTTCTCAAACTAGAGACTCTGATGTACTTATCCTCTTGTTTAGTTGTACATCTGGTCTTCCGCATCTCTTTCTGTCCTTGTTAGAGACAGTTGTGCTTTGTCTTTGAAGACTATAGTTACACCTTTGTATGAAATCTTCAGTTGTTTGGCAATTTCAAGCATTGTATCACCTTCATTCCTCAAAACAACGACTTACTGATGAGTTTCTAGATAAATTCTAGTTTCTTTTTTGCCATTTTTGGCCTAATATTGACCTTAAGACATGCCGGTCTATTGCATACTGTGGCAACTCAAAATCAAACACAAAGACAATGTGATCAGTTTAGCATGATTACTGAAGGATAATGTGTTGGAGTGATGCTGCTGACTAGATTTGATCAGAAATGACTTTTTTCAAATAGAGATGGTGCTGTTTACATCAGTAATGTCCTGACTATACTGTGTGATCAGTTGAATGCCACTTTGGTGAATTAAAGTACCAATTTCCTTCTAAAACAGCAAAACTTTTGGGCCCCTCACACACACACACACACACACACACGCACACGCATGCACACACGCACGCACACACACACACACACAATCAGGCAACACTTTTATGAATACAAACATAAAGCTCGCCAATCACACAAAATAAAAAAAAATACAAAAAAATGCTAGCCAATTGCACTACATAAAAGTAAAGCAAACTAATTAATCCATAAAGCTGGCCAATCACACAACACTTAAAGAACAAAGAGAAACGTTATGCTAGGCAACTGCACAAAAACTTTCCAAAAATTATAAATAAATCCGTATGGCTAGTCTATCGCACTACAATTTCAATATTTCAAATAAATTGTAAAGATGGTTAATTGCACAAAACTTTAAAAAGAGCAAATCGACACGTAAAGCTGGCCAATCAAACAACACATACAAAAGATACAAATGTAAAGCTTGCAAATAATATAAAACATACAAAAGTAAATCTGACCAATTGGGAAACACTTGTAAAAATAAGAAGTGTAGAACATAAAGCTGACCAAATGTGCAATGCTTTTATTAATGTAAACGTAAAGTGGGTAGGTAGGCTAATGTGTACACACACACACACACACACACACAGTATATACAAATACATATAAATGTAAAGCTATCCAATCACGCAACATTTTCAAAAATTGTGTAAATATGTAAAGTGATCAATCACACAAAAGTTTTAAAAAGCAAAAAGAAGAAAAAAGAGCCAATTTTACAATCTAAAAAAGTAAATACATACATACGACCAATTGTACAAAACATTCAAAAATACACAAGTAAAGCTGGCCAATCATACAAGACAAGCGAACAGCTGACCAATCGGTGCAACACTAAAAAAATCTCAAAGTATTCTAGCCTAGAAGACTTTCAGTACTTATAAAACAGAAGAAGAAAAGAAGTCAACATGTGAATTCATTTAGAAACTGATCACACACCTGCACACTGAGTACCTGAGCAGTCTGTTTCAGGACAATAGATGAGCCAGATTTCCCTGAAGCGTTGAGAAATGCTGCAAAGGAACACCTGGACGTCCGCTCAGAGTGTGTCCTCTCTCAAACACACACACACACACACAACGCATAACCACACAACCTCCGACCACAACACAGCGGACACACCTCACCTAGAACCTGTTCTTTCTCTTTCAATCTGTTTGAAAAGCCGGCTGTGTGCTGATATCTCACTCACTCAGCTACCATTTACAACCTTGCCTCCCTTGTTCATTCCCACTTCTCTCGCTCTCTCTCTCCTTTTTTTTTGCCAACTACTTTTTCAGTGTTTTTAATCCTTGTGCTGAGAAAGCCCTGGCTACCACCACACGGACTTCCCCTCTCAGCGAATGAGAGAGCGAGACACAAAGCACGACGGAAGGTCTATAAAAAGCTGTCTGCTTAATTCCTTCAGCTGAGTGCGCCGAGCCAACACACAGCGGTGGAAGCCGAGAGTTTGTCAGCATCAAATTAGCTCCTAACCCACTTGCCGAAATCTGCCGCCCACATTACTGCCACTCACACCAATTAATACATGGCACGGCCGCCCACACAAAAATATACAAACATAAACATGCTCTTAAATGTACGAAGACAAATAAAGCCAAGAAAAGTTGTGTTGATGACCGCCTTTTCAGTTTAAGATTATTGACACTGACCATTTAGCCGATAATCTTAAAGTGATATCCCTGGTTCAATACAAATTAAGCTAAATTAACAGCATTTGTGGCATAATGTTGATTTTCAAAAAAAGTTGACAAAATTTGAAAAATAAAGTAAAAGTAGAGCCACGAGACCTAAATATTATATATGCCAACATATTTTTAGTGCAATAAAATCAGTCACGAACCTTCTCTGTGTAAAGATATAACCAATATTACAGGGTTGTAATATATATATATATATATATATATATATATATATATATATATATATATATATATATATATATATATATATATATATATATATATATATTTTAAAAACAGTGTGTATTAATGTTATTATAATTTGTGTATTTTAATGTTTATGGATTGGCCACATTCACTTCTATATATTTTTTAATAAAGAGGGGCGGAGTCAAATAAATAAAAAAAATTCTCTCTTTTTTTTTGTAATCAACATTATGCCACAAATGCTGTTGTCTGATTTTAACAGGGTTATATATATATATATATATATATAATACATAAAAAGTTTACAGTTATTGACATTGGACTATAATTTATCATTTGACCAAAATTTATTGATTTCTGTTTTGACATGTTGAAATCATCAACAGTGCCAGATTTCCGATTAATCTACAAAAATATTTTTAATCACTGTTTTAAACAGATTTTGGATGAGAATTTTGACAATATTGTGTTAAATAAGCCTGTGTTATTGTGTTATAAATGTGTTATTTTCAACACTTCGCGTCTCATTTGCTACAGTTAAATTATTATATTTAATATGACAAATATTTATTGGCATAATTTCGGCCATACTAATCTGTAAATATCGGCATCTGCCATTTGAAATCCGATAATTGGCAGGCGCAAATCTTGCACAACATAAAACACAAAAACAGGAATATTGTTTTAATTTTTTATTTTCTTGGAAAAAACAAACAACACAAAACAAAATCTACAGACAAATTGTCTGTAACGTGATCAGTAATGATCATCACATGTTGCCCTGTTCTCCTGTTGCAGAACTCACACACATATATAATGTTATTTATAATTACTCAATATGAAACTTTTACCATAAAAAAAGCATTTTTCTATTAATCGTGAAAAAGGGAGGTTTTGTCTCACACACACACACACACACACAGAGGATGACCGTCCCATTCTGCATTGAAAACACACACACACACACACACACACACACACACACACAGAGAGAGAGAGAGAGAGAGGATGACCGTCCCATTCTGCATTGAAAACACACACACACATACACACACACACACACACACACAGACCTCAGGCGTGGTTTAGTCTGAGGCCAGCGGTTCCCACGCTTAGAGCACACACACTTTCACAACCGTATTCCAAGAACTCACATATTCACTAAAGACCAGCAGTCACCAATTATCAGACCGCAGTCCGGACCCCGGCTTGGTTCCATCCGGATGGCAAGATATGACAACGGTTGTCCTATCTTAATGTTTCTACAGTTTCAGTGAGCAGTGCGTCAAAACAACGCCGCTATACACACCACAAGCACTCGGTCGCTCAGCGCTATATCATCTTTTTCTCAAACGCCGAACATATGGAGTCAATATGATGCCTTTGCAAAAAAATACATTATTGCAAAGGACAGAGCTGTGTTTAATTGCAAAAAAACAATGTATGTTGTAAATGGCACCCAAGAATTTAGATCTCTTTTTTTTTAATCTGCAACAGACTTTTGACAGTTTTTACAAGATTTCTTTTTCTTGTTCCACATTGCGGAAAGTATTTTTTCTTTGAGATGCTCCTTTTTTTATTAATCCGCTTTTCTCCCCAATTTGGAATGCCCAATTCCCACTTTAGTAGGTCTCGTGGTGGGCCGGTTACTCACCTCAATCCAGGTAGAAAGGGCAAGTCTCAGTCGCCTCCGCTTCTGAGAACGTCAATCCGCGCATCTCATCACGTGGCTCGTCGTGCATGACACCACGGAGACTCGCAGCATGTGGAGACTCATGCTACTCTCCACGATCCACACACACAACTCACAACACGCCCCATTTAGAGCGAGAACCACTAATCCCGACCACGAGGAGGTTACCCCATGTGACTCTGCCCTCCCTAGCAACCGGGCCAATTTGGTTGCTTGGGAGACCTGGCTGGAGTCACTCAGCACACTCTAGATTCAAACTCGTGACTCCAGGTGTTGTAGTCAGCGTCAATACTCACTGAGCTACCCAGCCCCCTGCGATGCTCCTTTTAATGTTTGCGGTACCTCTTTCCATTTGCGCTTCACTATGGGGCACTGCTTTGACATGGGGCAGAGTTTTGTGTCTGATGTCATCACATGGGGTGTGGCTTATCCACAAGGTCAAAGAGCATGAGCAGTTTAAAGAGTTCCAGGAGCGGTTATTTTAACAACAGCAGCGGAGACACAGTGAGCCGCAATGTAAATGCAGATGGGAATCTTTTGCTAACACACTGCAGAAAATAAGAACTAAGCAAAGTGAAACTATGTGTCATCATCTTTGATTCTTAGTTATAATGAATACAAATTATTAATTAGCTTGGCTAGCAGAGTTCTCCGCTTCTGAACAAATAAAAGAAATGATTGGAAGAAAGGGATAATTGTGGGAGACTTCAGAGCGTTCCCATTATTTCATAGTCAACCCATTAACACATAACTTCAGCAAACAGTATTTTTTTAGATGTAAATTGTTAGTTTATTGTTAGATTCGCACTTTAGGAAAATATAAAAAGTCCATTCAGACATATACATTTTCTAAATGTTCCCATAGAGTAAACTACATTTTCTCTTACACACTTGGTATCTGAATGTAAAAACAATCTAAAATAAATACTGAAAATGTAAAACTATTTGAACACAAAAACTGAACTGCTGTTACCCAGCTTGGAAACAAATGTTGATCCTATCTTGTAATATTAATATCCAAGTGCCCCCGACTAATGAACTATGAAATACATTAGCCTAATCTTTTGATAGAAAAGATCCCTCACACCCCACTGCTTTGGCTTTGTCTCTGGGCCAGTGTCCTCATCTCTACTTTGAAGAGACTATTTTGACTGTTCACATTGTTCTTTTCTTTTACAAAAGTACTATTGATGCCAACGTGGAAAATAGGGAATGTTTGGAATGGCATACTGCTGTACTACTCGTACAATTTTGCAGCATGCATTGTGTATTTTTAGACTGGTATGTAAGTGGTACATCTGAATGACTTGCTACATTTGACGAAACGTGCAGTATACAAAGAAATTTTAATAACCAAATTTCCAAAATGACAACCTAACAGCACCCGTTAAATTACACATGCAATTTAATAAGGAACACATGATTACAATTACATGACTGCGGCGACAATATCACAAAAATGACACGTATCGTGGCAGTTCCTAGGTGAAATGTCCACTAAGTGGCGCTAAAAACGAGTTAACTTTCTCCAAAACCGATAATGCTAATGCCCTAGTGAGTTTTAAATCAACAAAACAGCCCTAAACCTTAACAATAGTGTCATAAAGCAAATGTGACTACTGAAGCAACTACAACAATTTGTGGTGCGTCTGAAATACTTTCGACTCGTGTGTCCGCCCGTGTGCTCTTCAGGACTCTTACCCTGGTCCTATGTATCGCAAGAGCAATGCTCGATCAGTTGAACTACCGCGCAATTTATTCTCGCTCAAACAAGCTTATAAATGCAGTTGGTTACATAATGCAAATGATAAAAAGTCACCTTACAAGTCATGCACTACAGTAAAAGTGATTAGATGTCATAAGATAGCATTGTGTGAGGAACAGAGCGAAGTATTTATGAACTGATAATCTGCCGGTCTACTCGTGCTTTGTTGGTAGAGTAATGTGACAACGGTGTAGCACACTACTGTTTAAATGGCCTATTGTTTCACATATTATTTAAAAAAATTATATAATGGGTAAAAACTGCACAATTGCCATTATTCCATTCCAAACATAGCCAAAGTCATGATCTGTCTGCGTGCCGCCCGTTGTGTTCACCCAACAGGTTTCAGGCTAATTTGTTTCTTTGAAAACTAATTTGCATCTATGAAAGTGGAAATGGAGGAAAGACTCGGAGAGGAGATTCGTAGGAATTCTCGATACCCGTCATCCTCTCGCAGAATTCCCATGGCAACAGCCCACACATGTTACACAAGACGATGAAGCTCATCCTGAAGGTAAATGAGAACACACACACTGCGGTCACGTCTTCCACTTCAATTCTTCGGCAATTATCCCTCTCTGCCAATCATTTCCTTGGCCTGTCTTTTATTTGTTCATATTTTCATTCATCAGAGTGCTCTCTCTCTCGCTCTCGCTCTCTCTCTCTCTCTCTCTCTCTCTCTCTCTCTCCTCACATCATCTCATCCCTCTTCATCACACATTAACCTATCAATCTCTCTTCATTCTGCGCTTTATTAATCATTTTATCCCTGAATGTGAGTTATTGCCAAGCATATCCCATCAGTCAGTTTCTCTGCAGAAACTCTAAACTTTTTCACAACCTCTTTGATCTAAATCATCCGTTCCTCTCAAATCACAAACTTTTCATTATAAAAAAAGCTAAATTATATGATGTGATACACACATCACGGCCCTGCTTCTCTGTAAAAATGTTGGAATTTCCACCTTGTAACTAATGAATTTCCTAGTCATTTATTCTTACAGGATTTTTTCAATAATTTCATATAAATTGCACTCACAAAGAGCAGTTTCTAGCCAATGGAATATTTTAAATGGTAAATGGTCAGCATTTACATAGCGCCTTTTTAACCATAGCGGCATTGCACTGTGTCCCATTCACCCATTCGCACGCACGCACACACGCACACGCACCAATGATGGCAGAGCTGCCATGCAAGGAACTAGCCCATTTTCCCATTGCCCAATGTTCATGCCCAAGGACACTTCGGCATGTGGAGTCATGTGGGCCGGGAATTGAACCACCAACCCGCGATTAGTTAATGAGATTAACCAATAATATCCGCCCCCAATTTAAAATGAAGCCCCGCCCAACCCAGTCATTACGAGATGGTAAAATCGGAAGAAATCATACGAGTTAGCTCATACAAAATCATTTGACTTTTATTCCCATAGAGAAAAATAAACAAACCAACAAACAACAGATTACGATTTTCCCTATGTTTTAATCCAGACCCAAAACTACATTTAACCACAAAGTCCCCCTTACCCAAACGCTTGACCTAACCCAATGAATTCAGTGTACTACGAAACAAAGAATAAACTTCAAACGAGACAAGGGGAGCGTATTACAGGTTAGTGACGTACTGTACATCAGTCTTTTTTATGGCATAATTAAATGTAGAATGAGTCACCAAATGCACTCACAGACATCTCTTTTCTTAACCTTGTGCGACCCCACGTCCACATGTGTGGACATTGTATTTTGGCTTCGCTATATGCAACGCATAATTTAAATAAATTAAAAGAGGCTGAATACTGTTTCTAAGACTTCCGGCGCATCTCAGGTGACAACAGCGTGGCGTAAATTTTTTGTGGAGTGCTCCTACGGGCACAGCGCCACCAAAAGTGCATTTGGTAAGAAAACTAAGTTGTTTTAAATAGCGTCTCTAGTTTAGTTTGATATGTCGCTTTTAAAAATCCCTAAATATTTTGTTATTACTGTACAATACGGTTCTATTCATTAACATTAATAAATGCATTTCTGTATATTTACGGTGTTATTTAACATTGAGAAGAAATGAATTCATCCAAAAGATGAACATTTTGCTTTATATGGGTGGTTCGGATCCAAATAAGGTGCATTTTAAACTGTTCTGAGACCAGTGCAGACACGCAGCACACTGGAGGTGAAGTCATTCACTAAATAGGGAGCAAGGGTGCATCCAATAACTTTCTATGCAGCTAAGTGCATTCACTCCTAAAATCAGATCAAAAGTTCAGTTTAAGGCTGCAAATGATGTTTGGCAGACATGGGACAATGGAAATCAGTGGATAGACAACATTTTATTTGAACATGGTTGGCAGTGATTGGATGATGCTGCCCATTACTTTAAATCAGAATTATTAATTCAGCTTTATAGAAAATCAGCTGTAATGTCTATAATGTCTCAAAACATGAATAACCAGACACATAATAAACTATTTGAAGGAAAAAATTACTTATTACTTAAAATGTACAAATTAGTCCCGCTGTCCACATATGTGAACATACATTTTTAGGAAAACTACTTTGCTTGTTTATTAGATGCTATTGGTTACAAATCAAATAGGGCAATTGAAAATGCACACAGCAGCCAAGCACGAAAACTGAACCTTTTCGAATGAGCCAAATATACGATATCTTTCGATTTCTCAATACTGTGCAAATTAACATTAGATTTAACTGGGCCCGACTTACATTGTTTCCCTCTGAATATTCAGTTTCACTCTGAAATATGCCACAGTACGCTTTTACAAGTGTTGTAGCCATGCACTATACAGTGACACAGTCAATACTACCATTACCCCCTTAATCATTTGACTCCTCATTGACGGTTGATGTCGTTTGATTGGACGAGGTCTTGCTGGCAGAGGCTTCCGTTGCAGAATAATGAAACTCATTTACATGTAAAAGGTGTCACTTGTCTGAAAAGCACTTCACAACTGCAATGGCTCATTCATTTGATTATTTGGCTTTTCTCTACAACATTTTGATCACTGCGGCTGTTTATGGTGGATCTAAAGTGATCATACTGACCAGAGATCAGGTATTTAGGCAGTCGTGTCTGATTGGTGTGGTCGATTCCAAAGTATCGATAATAATGGAGAGGATCAATACTCACATTAAAGTATTGATACTAAAGGTTTTCATTATTTCCAGATTACATTTTGTTTACCTTGAAAATTGTTGCATTTCATAAAATTCAAAGTGGCAAACAAAATTAGCTATACAAGCAAATAGTATAGTATATATTCTTCCATTCACGCCTATGGCTTTAAATATAAATGTTACCACTTTTTAGCCAATAAAACAAAACAAAACACATTAATAGAGGTATCAGTATTGGCATAAATATTAAAGTACATGTCTGATAATTGGCATTTTAGGCCTATACAAATAAGGCTTTAATTATGATGTTTAATAGACATTGTTACCAATTTTTATCCCTGGAAATAGAGGTATAAGTATTGCAGATTTTGATAGCAGATGGTATCGAATTGAAAAGAAAATGAGTGGTATCACCCATCGCTACTGATCGGACTTGGTGTTTTAAGCTCCTTTTTGAATGAAATATTAGATATCGCTGAAATCAGTGACCTTTGAAATCAGGTCGAGTTTTTATTGTGTGATCGTGTTTGCTGACATATCTTTAGGGGGCGGGATTTGGAGAGAATGCGTGGGGTTGAAGGCATGATGCGGTCTAACTCAGAGGCTGGGTGGAAGTTAGCAAAACTGAAATTGCTGACAGCAACTTTAAAAGGGTTTCTTTGGGCAAACGGACAACATTTCATCATGTTGTAAGAGTAAAGGCCAATTCACACCAAGAGCGATGCAGTGTCACAAACTGGCAAGGATGCCATGTCACACTTGGTGTGAAAAGTGGGATGTATCTCTAAACACATCCCATTTTGTTAAACATAAAGATAATAACACCTAAAGCTAGCCATCTATGTAGCATGTTGGTTTAAGTTACATGACCCAACATAATAAACCTATAGAAACAAAGAATTAGCCAACACAAGGACAACAAAAACATTGCATTGTCGCTGTGTGAACTTTTGTACCTAGTGTGCAGCAGTCCATGGTAATCCATTGTTTTGCTTTAAAGCCTCAAGCTCATAGAAAGGGCCGTTTTCTTATGAATGGACAAGTTTCCACCCTCTCACTATTTCCAGACAAGGCCCACAGTCTGACCATGCAAAAACATTTCTAAAACTTCATAACGCCTATTTTTATTCTTGCTAAAAATCACCGCCTATAAGGAAAGGTGTGTGGTGATAACGGTGTTAAAAACGCATATGCATTCATATTTTTATCACTCTGTTTCAGTGACACTTTCATATTTATACGAATGAAAAAAGCTGCATGTTTCTGAATCAGTCTGTGATAGTATCTGAACCCTTCTGTAGGATTCTAAGCTGACGTGAGTGAAAGCAAATGCTAGAAAGCTCTCGAAGCTTTCAAGGACAAGGACAGAGACAAGGCTGTGAGAGAGAGAGAGAGAGAGAGAGAGAGAGAGAGAGGTTTCCTGCTGGTGGACAGATTGCAACGAAGGTCATGGGTTGCTCTGTGCGAATCAGTTTTAAAGGGAAAGACTTGTGTTTTATACCCCGTTTACACCTTGTATTTAGATCGGTCTCGGGTGAGCAAATCACATGAGATCAATGCTAAAAAAATAGGTGTAAACAGAGTCCAAAACTTTGTGATCGGTTCACTAAAACCACTTACTGAAGTAGTGGAACTGCATGTGACCACATCTCTAATCCGTCCTGATGTGTCCCGCACAGCAGTGAAGGACCGCCCACTCACCTGTCAATCATTCACTGCACTAAAGCTGGAGTTTTAAACTTTGCAGATTAAATGTGGCTTTCAAATAAAATAACCTCAACTATCAGTTGAGCGAACTCAAAAATGTATCACCTTAAAAGCAGTGCGCTATAGACCATATTTACGGTAGCACCATCTTTGATTTTTAATGGGAATGTCAATGAGGCTGTGAGGGATAGACTTACCATGTCTTCAATGACATGCACGGTATAAAGCTCCTAGATCACATCTGATTTTCCACAATTCATGTTGTCTGGAGTTTGTCAACTGAATGTTCTTAGAAAGATATTTTCAATGCTTTGTCTGCAGAATGACCCATAAACACTTTAAACTGCAGTACAGCCAATTGAGGAGACTGTAAGTGTACCACTCGGAGCCGCATGGTCATTCCCATTAAAAATCAAAGATGGCGCTAACGTGAATACGATCCATATTAAGTGCTTTGATGTCGTAAGACATTATTGTTATTCTGAAATACACCTAGCCCGTTTCTTAGCATGCGTGTGATGAGCTCTGGAAAGACATGAGGGACTGCGGATGTCTGGGTGGAGAAAGAAACCCAGATTCTCATCACAACAGCAGGAATTTCCAAAATGAACCGGGTGAATCTGACGTTGTGCTGGCCCGGGAATCTGTTTTTTTTGTGCCTTTAAAAACATGCTCCATCAAAATACACACACACACACACACACACACACACACACACACACACACACGAGAACCAGGAAAGTTTTCTGGCTGTGAGATCTTAGCACACACACACACACACACACACACACACACACACACATACACATACACATACACATACACATACACATACACATACACACACATGAGAACCAGGAAAGTTTTCTGGCTGTGAGATCTTAGCACACACACACACACATACACACATGAGAACCAGGAAAGTTTTCTGGCTGTGAGATCTTAGCACACACACACATACACATACATACACACACACACACACACACACACACACACACAAACATAAGCGCACACACATATAATTAAGCCCTTAAAGGTGTAGTCCACCTAAAAATGAAATTCTGACACATATACCAATGCATGTTCTCACTTTCTATCTTCCATGAAACTCAAAAGGAGATGTTATTGTGGCATATTTAAAATGCTTTTGATTGTGGACAGATGCAGTCAAGCTAAAAAAAAAATGAAAAAAAAAAAGACCAAAAAAAACAACAACAAAAAGAAACACCACAACATTTTCAGTCTGTCCTTCACAAAGTAATTGAATTGCTTAAGAAGACTCGGAAATGTGCACGCAAGTAGTATGCACTACCTTTAGGATACTTTTTTGTGTGGTTTTTATTGTATTTGGAGCTGAACAGCTTTTTTTTTTGTCTTTTTGTCTTTTTGTCTATGTCTTTCTTTCTCGTCTTTCTCTCTCTGTGTGAAAGTCACCCGGGTTACCTGACTCCCGCTGGGTCCTGTTCAGGACTGCCTTTCAATCAAACGACCCTTCTGCCTCTCTCTCTCTCTCTCTCTCTCTCTCTCAACCTTTTCTTATCCTCTCTCATCATCCTCTCTCCCACAGATAATCAATCGTTCTTGAGTCAATCCACCTTCTTAAAAAAAAAAGGAAAAGCATCTCTCCCCCTCCTTCCTCTAGCAGTCAGACACAAGAAACGGCACCTGCACACACACACACAGACTCATGCTGCTCCTGTTGCCTTAGCAACAACTAGATCGAGCCTCACTTGTGTAAACCATTAGGCTTTGCCAGTGTAGTCTCACACACACACACACACACACACACACAGCAACCCCCTTATAAGGGTTTCCGGCTGGTAGGCCATCAGGGTTTGATATCTTTTGCGCATATTTTTTTTGATACCTCAAAAAAAAAAAAAGAATGAAAGTCTGAATAGTGTGCAGGCACACAGAGGGGGTGGAATGAAGGGGGCAGAGAGCATGAATTTTACACTGGCTGTTTTTAGAAACGAACCCCATGTGAGAGGAAATAATTTGAGGGTTTGCAAGAAGGCTAAAAGCCTCTCAGAACTGGACAAACACTCGGGAGTGAGGTTAACCTTCCTTTCAAAATAATTACCATGGTAACTGTGGTTTCTGCCGAAATGCCATTGTTCGCATTTGATTCTAAGTGACAATTTACTGTATGTAAGAATGGTTTTAAGAATGGTCTATGCTAAAATCCTTCCATAACATATTGCATTAGATTTAATGCAAAAATTGACATAAGAACAATTTTACAAACAATGGGCCTAATTCATTAAAATTGTGCAAATATACGTGTAAACTTGGGGAGTAATTGGGCATAAACGGACCTTTATGAAAACTTTCCATCAGATTCATAAACACTGCGTAAGACGCAAATTTCTTAGTTATTGGTCCGTATGTTAGTGCAACCCAAATATTTGTAAATAGGATACATGTGCACGCTCATTCACAGTTAATCTCAAAGACCGCAAGATCATGTAGATTTACACTTTACAATATCAGTAAGATAAGACCCTTCCTATCTGAACATGCCACACAGCTGCTTGTTCAGTCACTTGTCATAACTAGACTGGACTACTGTAATGCTCTCATTGTAGGCCTCCCTGCATGTGCAATTAAACCTCTGCAAATGATCCAGAATGCAGCAGCACGTCTGGTCTTTAATGAACCAAAGAGAGCGCATGTTACACCACTCTTTGTCTTTCTCCACTGGCTGCCGGTTGATGCACGTATTAAATTCAAGGCCCTGATGCTGGCATGCAAAACAGTCACTGGGTCTGCTCCAGCATATCTAAAATCATTTCTGCAGAGCTACACACCCACCAGAAGCCTGCGGTCGGCTAAGGAGCGTCGCCTTGTTGTACAAACACAAAGAGGCACCAAAACACTTTCCCGGACTTTCAGTTTCATCATGAATGACCTTCCCAACTCCATCCGTGAAGCGGACTCACTCCCTGTCTTCTTTTCCAAGAGTGCTTAACCGATCACAAACAAACAAACAAAAAACAAAAAAATACACATATACACTTGTATATGTTTTGAATACTATTCTGATGTTAGTGAAAATTTGTAGTATGGCACTTTTGTACCACTGTCTCCTTAAGATGATTCGCTTATGTTTTCCTCTTTAAGTCGCTTTGGCTAAAAGCGTCTGCCAAATGAATAAATGTAAATAAGGTTACATTCACTCAATCAATGATTAGGTATTTTGAATTATTTGTAATTATTTTTGTTTGCCTGAAAGAACACAACACATTCGGATGTCTTTTTACACATGGTCAGGAGCAAGTTTAAATTTCGTTGTAACATATTGAAAATACGAAATCTTCCATGAATGCGAGAATTTGTATTTAAATGGCTTTACCAACAATTTACACAAAAATGAGTCCCGCTCGTGTTTCATGGATGACGTTCAATTTTTTGTAGAAATAAAGTACATAAATTTAAAGTAAATGGATTCAGCCAAATTGCTGATGATTACTACCAAGCGACAACAGTATGCAATAAAGGGTTCATGGCACATACCTAAAAGTAGGCACTTTTCCATCACCATCTTCAGTGCATTACAGCATGAAGTAATGACATTTGTTTGCCCCAATAATGAAAAACTGTGCACACTGCAAGTGCATAACATCAAAAGCTTGATAATTATGATGGTAGCAATCTGCTTTCATTGCGTCACGTTACTCGCTTGCAAAATAGATGCATGTAACACAAGCAGAGTTGTTGACCATCGAGTGTACAGGGCCCGTCTGAAGTTTTCATGTCCGGAAAAGCCCACAAACAAACAAAGAACCTAAAATTAACATGTGCTGGACCCTCTTTCTTCCCGAGCAGGAAAATACACACATTTTAAAAGCAAATCTGTTAAATGTATAGCTTAATTTCTGGAAACAGTCAGTGCTTCATTGATTGGAGAAAGGGTTACTGGGGTTTTGATAACATACATATTCACAAATGTTCTGTATACATTGAAAAAGGAAATCAAGCTCTCCCATTCATTTTTTATGTCTCCCTCTCTCTAAAAAGATTTCTGCTAGGTTTGCAGGGAGCCAAACAGGCATGGCTAAACCTGTTGCTGAGCCTCTGTTTTAGTTACTGTTGCTAAAACGGAGGGTGATCCCAGCTGCAGGGAATGAAGAACAGAATTGGATTCACAATACTGTAGAGTGCGGAAATAATGGTTTGTCCTCATAAGCATGACACAACAGGTAAAATTCAGAGCCATCTTGGAATCAACAACAAAACTCCATCACAACTTCTGCTTTAAATATCATTTTTATCTAAAGTCACGTCTTAACAGAGTTCATCTTTGTCATCACAGAACCTGTAAATTCTTTGTGATAATACACACCCGGCCCCTTATCAGGCTAATCAAGCCTCCAAGAGGGATGAAGGCCGACTGCGGACGGTGGTGCGACAGAGAGAAAGAGCGTTTACGGCCAGCTGTCCGACACCTTTGTGTGTTTGTGTCTTTTCGTTTAAGTTCTTTATTAAAAATATTATTTATAATGTCAAGCCGGTTCTCGCCTCCTCCTCTCTATTAATCCCTTTACACTGGTGCCAAAACCTGGGAAGGAGGAGGGATACGGCATAGTGGAGTTCTCGCCGCTACCATCCACCCCAACGGAGCAACCGTTAGATCTGTAGGGGGATGGACGAGCCCGGCCGCCTGGAAGCGGAGGAAAGGTCACCGACTGCGAGGGGAGAAGGGGCTCCAGGGTCGCTGCCAGGGGTGGGGGGAGACCCCTACCAGCCGCTAAACGGCGGGGTTAAGAGAAGACAGCCGACCGTGAGTGGGGCTCCCAGCCAATCACCTGGATCGGGAGAACCGCTACCAGGGGCGGGGGAGACCCCTTCTGTTCCCCAAGAACGCGGCGGGGCATTCTGTCCACCAGGGGCCGGAGGACTTCCTCCGATCCACCTGGGGAGCCGTGGCTGTTGTCCATTAGAGGGTGGAGGAGTGGCCGGGGACCAAGCTACGGTGTATCGGAGAACCAGCGAGTAAGTGGTTTTTTTTTTCTCTCTCTCTCTCTCTCCTCTCTCTCTATCTCTCTCTCTCTCACTGCCGCTCTGCATTGGTTGTACGTCATAAGAGAACGAGGGAGGAATGTGACAGGGCAGAGGATGGGGCCGGGTCATGATTCTACACACCCTGATTGGACGAGAGCAGTTCTATGAGTACTGATGGTTGCACACTATCAGCACTCAGACGCTTCACTGTTTGTATACCATTCTAAAATAAAGTGTAAAAGCAGTGCAGATGTGTTAAGAGCAATATGGTTTCTTTTCCTTAAATTTTTTGACATTATATATTATAGCCAGCAAGTGATGGCAAAAGACCATTTTTGTATGCAATATAAGCCAGTTCAGCATCAGTCAGTGTTTTCATTCATCAGCACTACGCAATCGCTCAGATTACTACTAAAGCTAGGAAATAGCTTTAAATGGCTTTAAACTAACAACTTCATCATCAAGGCTTATCACACCAGACCAGAGTTTCCACATTGGTGAGAACATACTGTTCAAAATGGCGGAGGAGAATGCAGTTTCTATAGTGAATGATGCACCAGCTACCTCCAAATAGGAAGGAATAGCCCAGCTTGGACGGCTGTATTTCAACAGAGATAACAGGATGAATTTGACCAAAATTACATTATCTCCAGAAAGCTGACTAACCCTCTACAACATCTCTGCTTAGGAGTGGCAACACACTCACCCTCTCTCTCTCTCTCTCTCTCTAGCAACGGCAGATTCTGATCCATCGCGTAAGAAAGTATTTCCATCCACAAATGCATTTATGATGACAGTACTCAGTTTTTCCCATTTTATTTTATGTACTTGTTCATTGAACTGTTGTATATAAGCAATATCACACTCACACTCATGCTATATGCCCTTATAGCCCTTCTGTTTAACAGAATATTTTGCAAATACCCGGCATATTGACATAATTCACGGCAATCTCCCATTCCTTCCAATGGGGAGTTCTGCAATGCTTGTCAGAGCGAGCAATGGTAGCCAAGAGGGGCGGAGTTTAGCGAAGGGTCAATTACTGCTGATTTTTCCACTGATAATTTGTTACTGTTTATTTGTGCCAAGTATGCATGCCCACATGTTGCTCTGCAAGGACCATTTCAACATCTATGTTGTGTTGCTTTGGGGCTCGTTTTAATCAGGATCATCTGCTGTAAGTAATGATATGCCATTTCCCATATTCTGGTAACGTTTTGTGAAGAATTAAGTGAAAACACTACAAAAAAACATATGTATGCTACTTAGGGCAATCTAGAATTTCCAACTGTCCCATACTATGCAGGATATTTTTTATTTAGGCTAAAATGAAGACGTCCCTCACGGGAAGTGAAATGCTCGAGGGGAACCCCTGTTCCATATTGAAACGCTCAAAACTGTAGGTATTGGCCACAATGAGCTGTGAATTCTCAGTTGTTGTGTTGGCCCAGAAATTCCACATCACTGACACTAATGCATTCCAGTCTTGTTCTCAGTGCATATTTACCATATGTCATTTGGCATTAAAAACTACAATAAGTTACATTTACTCAGTTACATGCATAAGAGCAGAGATGTGGCAAATGTTTGACTGGGTGCAGTAAGACTTTTGAGATATTTATGGGTCAATCTCTAGGATTTGAGACTAGAATTCATGCTGAAATAAGCAACCAAAGGGCAATGGCCATAGTGAGTTTGTGACCCCGGCTTAACCCCAGCCTGACCTTTTGACCTCTAACCCTTTTTGTTAAAATAAATAAATAACAAACGGGTTGAAGCAGTAAACATGTTCGGGAAACCTGTCCGGAGTCAATTATTATTCAGCCTGGACCGGTTTAATCACGCAACTCTACCTAGATTTTTGCCAAGTAATTTTTATGTGGCTCGTTGCACGTATTGTGGCATTTTCTTGGTTAAATGAACACCAGAGTCGCTAAAACAACAATTACTTTTATTCCCTTTAATACTTTAATACTAATACGTTTTGCCATGTTCAGCCACTATAGTGACATTTTATAGTATTTACTATAGACTAGAAAGGCGATGCATGTTAATGTTTGATTTGCATAACCAACTACTATTTACAAGCTTGTTCGAGCAAGAGAAAATTGCACAGTAGCTCAACTGATAGATCATTGCACATGCAATGCAACCGACTGGTGTAGTAGTCCTGAAGAGCATGAGATTCAACATGTGAGCCACAAATGTCATAAAGCACCACAAAATGACATGGCTGCTTCAGCAAATAGGTTTTTCCATCTTACATGTGCTTTTTCTGAAACTATCAGTTAGGTTGAGTTTAGGGTGGGGATTTAAAATCCCCATCTGTTGTAGCACCACTCAGTGGACATTTCCCCTTGGAACTGCCACAATACGTGTAAGGACCAACGAAATACTCTCACCACAATCACATCATTTTCAAGATATCAGTCTGTTGGAAACAACTCTATGTTGTATATTCTTTACCTAAGTGACATTGACCTCGTCTTGCAGCAATGGGGAAGTCAGACTAGACTGAGACAGAATCAGTGACATTTGCCACAAAAACAATTTCATGTGACAGCCCTGATTCTTTGGGCCCATCCATCATTGGCCGTGAGAAGTCAACTATGTGTCACCTGAGATTTTTAGCACCGGTCCGGGTTACACAATTCCACCTTGCACAAGCCTGTACTCTCAGTAGGTCAGCCAACACACCCAGGAGTTGATTATTAACAAGATTCCTGGGTCACACAGTCAAGACAAGCATTCTGGGTAAACATTTACACCTGCAGCTTCAAAGGGACAGTAAAACATCTGTCTTGCATGATTACTGCGCTTGTTCTGCACTAAAAAGGACTTTTCCATTTGAGTGTTCTATGGTCATTTCCCACGATGCAGAAGCTGCTAGTCTGACACATTTAGTGCACCGCACCACCTGCGCGTGGGCGAAGAGTATTAGAAAGCATGTTGATTTTTCCTGTGCTGTTTTAGCACCCGATTCAAAACAATATGTGCTGAATGCAATTTGAGCATACTTTACTGGGGCTGCACAGCATCACCACTGTGATCCAGGCACATGTTTTGAATCGCTCGACTACATTGTGCATGTGCTTATGTAACCAGTTATAACTCTCAACTACATCATTGAATTAATTACTGCTGCCATGCCATGATAACTAGAAAATGTCGACTTACCGTGTGGTAGTGTTGACTATTGCAAAGCAAATGTTCCAGTAACCTGACAACGACCCCATTCTGCCGAGTCACTGACAAGCAGCATATCCCATCAGACATTTCTGCATGAGGTCAAATGTGTTTAGCTTCTCCTGTGGTGTGACTGATAGATCATTGCAAGATCAGCTTCAGAGGCACAGGTTCTGCTACCACATGAAAACCAGGAAGTAATTGTTTTCACATAATGAGTGCGATTCAAAGGTTGCATTTTCTCACTAAAATAATTTTTTTAACTGACTGTTAGGTTTCGGGGTAGAGCTAATAAAATATGCATTCCTCTTCACTTCATTACATAATTTACAACTTGCTTTTGGTGCCACTCTTAAGACATTTCAAAAGGAAAATGGAGCTTACATGTGCCAATATGTTAAAAACACTTCCAGCTTCGGCCACTGGGGGCAGTGATTCAAATTTCAGTAAGCACGGACCGATTTCAACTGAAGAACTTTCAACCTACTGTCGTCGAATTCACAGTAAGATCAGTCTGCAACTACCTGAATACATTCCCAGTTATAACACTTGTCTCCATCATTAGATAAACTACAACAGTGATCACTAGACAATAACAAAAAATCCACTCAAAACTATACTGATCTGTGCAACATTAATTGCAGCAGACAAATATCTCTACCTTTTGCAAATAAGGCACAATCAATGAAAATTCAAATTTACATGTAAAAGGAGGCTTAGTTAATTTATCCTGGGGTGTTTCAAGGGGTGCTTCGAAATGGGAAGGGGAGGAGCACCAGAAGGGAAGCTTCCTGCATTGGCATGACAATTTTACCACCTACAGTCACCATGCCACTAACATCACTCTAAAATTCTGTTCCAGGACGCACAAGACCAGAGGGGTCAGATATTCCAAATAAATGCCAACTAGGGGTATAAAATAACTGTGGTCCTCATCAGGGCTGGACTGGGAAGAGAATTCGGGCCGGGATTTCACATGGCAACTGGCCCAACTGTTGAGATGCATTCTGCATATCGCGGCGCCGTTTTGCGATCCGTTCTGCATAACGCAGCGGCTCATTGTTGCTTATCACAGCCCATTCGCCATGTTTAACCCACCAGCCCGCTCGATTCGCCCAATGGCCATTCCACCCCTGATAAACCCAAAAGTGCAACTGCCCACCGGGAAAATGCCCGGTATGCCAGATTACCAGTCCAGCCCTGGTCCTCATGCATGCAGATGAACAACTGATCATGCATTTCATATGAAAGCAGTGCAATTAAAGCTTTGGTTCAGTGCAAGTAGAAACCAGTTAAATAATAAATTGTATATTAATGCAATAATAAAATAATAAATAATATACATTTTATAATTTAAGTAAAAAGTTATTCAATTAAAATCACTTTATAAATATCAAGTCATACACTCATTAGATAAACTGACACCAGCTAAATTAAACAAACCAACAGCACTTGCTAAATTAAAATATAAACAGACTTCAGATTTTTTATTGGCTTCAAGAGTTTCACCAGATAAACATAAGCAAAATAATAATAATAATAGTTTCACCAGATAACCAAACAAAAACATGTCTAAGCTCATGTAAAGAAGAACCTAACATTAAAATGCAATACATGCAAAACAAAAATGTGTGTGTTTTGTTTGTGTCCTGATTAGTATCTATGAAATTGTTTAGAATTATGTAAATTATATTTACATAAAATGGGTGGCATACGGGTTGACAGCAATGTAAATCTAGTGCTAGCATGTGCTTGGAAACCAGCTGTTTCAGAAAAGTAAAAATTGAGCCCGACAAGGGGTGGGGTGGGGTGGGGGGTTGGGGGCTGGGGAGGTTCCTCATTTCCTGAGCGTTTACCCGCAAACTGCGTCACCAAAGCATTCCTGCACAGCTCACAAACTGAAGTCACAAGATGACCAAACAACAGACACACACACACACACACAAAATCTGAGCAGTCATCTTAACACAGTTTTCACAAAGCAATAAACTCAACACGTTACCTAACACCCTGGTAACCTGGTATGCTCAGAAGACAATAAAACCTTTCTGTTTTGAAGCTTTGACCGTCTGTTGGGATTATGACATGTTTTATGAAGGGTGTGTGTCCTGCTGATAGACAGAGGTCGATTCTGTATCCATGGCATCAAAAACACTGCAACCCAGGAATCCTCAGTTCCTTGTTCTGGTATTTTTCTTTCACCATTACCCTTTTGTTTTCCTTCAAAACATTGTACAGCCGTATCATTCACATTGCCCAAGGCTACATTATACCAGACCATCAAACCCAAAAGTAAATATAAATGACTATATTTTCATTTCAGATGCTAATTAGGATACATATTATTTATCCTTTACACAAGACATTTTCCAGGTCATATTTCACCCCAAAGAACTGTATATTAATATATTTAAATAAAATCAAATAAAAGCCTGTTTTCAGACCTTTAAGATTTTATGCATAGCGACAATTTTTTTTGTGACTATTAAGCACCCCCGCAATTTTGTAATTGGTCTTGTCATTTAACAGTTTTTTTTTTTACTGATTTTATTATGATTCTATGTAATACAGAATTTAAAAAAAAAAAATCTTGATTTTTGTACTTTTTATTTAAACCAGCAGAAATTATAGTCAGAACAACACATTTTTGGCATGATGTATAAATGCAGTACAATTGAAATGATATATAGCCATGGCCAAAAGTATTGGCAGTGACATAAATGTTGTATTTCGCAAAGTTTCCTGCTTCAGTCGTTGTGTTGACTCACATTGTTTCTAGATTATTCTGCAGAGTGATCGGATGCATTTTAAATAATTGCAAAAAGCTTCATTGGCCAAAAAATGAACTTTATCACAAAAAAACTAATTTCATTGTTTTTTGGCCCTGGCACAAAATGACCAGCTAACATAATTTCACTAATCATATCAGCAACACAAGGGAAAGTGTGAACGAGTACTAGTCAGGTGAAATCACTCTGGATTATAAGAGCAGACTGATGGCTATAAAAGGATTGAAGAAGTGCTTCAGGACGTCCCAGAGTGTCCAGTAAGCGCCAGGACCGTCTCCCTCCTGACGAGTCAGCTACGGAATCGTGTCACCACCAGTGCAGAGTTTGCTCAATATTGGCAGCAGGTTGGCGTGAGTGCATCTGCACGTACAGTGAGGCGAAGACTTTTGGACAATGGTGTCAAGAAGGGCAGCAAAGAAGCCAATTCTCGACAAGAAAACATCAAGGACAGACTGAAATTCTGCAGGAAGTACAAGGATTCGACAGCAGAATGACAGGCACAAAGTTATTTTCTCTGATGAAGCCCCCTTTCCGACTGTGCATCCTGAGACCATCCATATGTGGGGTTGCTTTTCATCACAGGGAGTGGGCCCTCTCACAATTCTGCCCAAAAACACTGCCATGAATAAAGAATGGTATCAAAATGTCCTGCAAGAGCAACTTCTCCCAACGATCCAGGAGCAATCTGGTGATGATCTGTGCATTTCCCAGCATGATGGAGCACCATGTCACAATGCAAGTGTGATGAGATCATTACATTGAAATGTTGGATCCGTGGACAGGCAACACCCCGGATCTTAATCCCATAGAGAACCTGTGGTCAATCCTCAAAAGGCGAGTGGACAAGCAGAAGCCCACAAATTGTGATCAACTCCGAGCACTAATAAGGCAAGAATGGATCATCAGTCAGGATTTGATCCAGATGCTGATATCCAACATGCCAGAGTGAATTGCAGAGGTTATGAAGAACAAGGGTCAACACTGTAAATATCGACTCTTGGCATATATTGAATTTTATTGCCAATAAAAGCCTTTAAAACTCATGAAATGCTTATCATTGTTTTCAAGTATACCATAGAAACATGTGAAAAAATAAATCTACAAATACTGAAGCAGCAAACTTTGCAAAACACAAAATTGATGTCACTGCCAATATTTTTGGCCACGGCTGTACAGTTTAATTTTATAATGTTATTTTTTTCACATGAAGGAAATTAGAATTTTTTGCATTACAGAAATAAGAATGGGGGTGCTTAATTGCCATGAATATAATGTTAAATTGCAAAAAATCTTAGTGGTCCTGAAACACGCTTTAAGTGAAATTAAGTCATTATTATTTGTTTGCAAACTGTATTTAAAATAAATAATTAAGTAAAAAGTAAATAATAATTGTATTTAGAACTCCAGCGGAGCTTTACTTTCCTCTATTTTCTTATTTATTTCTTTTGATTTTGGGGTGAAATATGGCCTGGACATGACAGGTTTCATGACATTTAACAAATAACAATTCAAATCTTCCTCTCCGTCAACTTAAATGAAACGGCATAAATAATTTGAGTTGGTGTGTTTTAGGGTGGAGATGTAAGAAAGGAAATGTCTAAAGCGCTATTCTGGTGTGCCCCAACATAGCTACTAAATTTCCTGTCTTACCGTGACCACAGAGATGGCCCTATATAAACAAACACAACAGATGTATTTTGCAGAAGAACACCAACAAGTGTGTCAAAGTCGCTTTGGCCCAATAAAGAATCATTTGTTTGGGTCATATCCGTTTCCTCTAATACAATCTACTTTGCTTTGTTAACATGTTTCTTAAAGTGTTATTTTTGTCACTCTCAATGCGGTTATAATTTAATAATCCTAATATTGTAAAAAGTAAGAGCATGTCTCAAGTGGGAAGTGTTCTGTAATCAAACTAAATAATTCATGGTGTTTGGACAAGCATGCTTGAAAGCAATCGCTGCACGAAGGACCCTCAATAAAAACAAACACTCACAAATCTAAGCTGTTTCATAAAAAGTTAATGTTTTTAATTTTAAGAAAGTGACAAACATCAAACAATGACATTTTGACCAATTGTCAGCTGCAGTTTAACAGAAGCTGGAACTATTGTGTCAAAAACGACGCAGTATTTTCCACAGAGATATCATGAAATGAGTTTATATCTATTTCCATTAGCCTTGAGGCCGTCTACATGCTGGTGTAAAGATTACAAAATTAACTTTCAGCAGATATAACCTATGCATTTAAAAAGTACAGCTTCTACATCTTCTGAGAAAATGGACAAAAAATATTAATGACTGTGTTATACAAGTTTTTGTCCAATTAACCTGTCGATACGCACCCCCTTTTTTGAGCACAAACCATGAAAATGACATGCCTGAACTTAAATGGTTGTATTTACGGGACCCTTTGGAGTATGGACACAGTTGTAGTATCCTTTGAAAGAAGACACTTTGGGCTTTATTTCCCAAGTTTCAGAATTAATATGTGTTTTTATGTAAAAGTTAGAGAAGCTGAAGTTTATAGTAATGGAAATATTTTGTGCTGAACGTGTTTTTATAATCTAAAAAAACAATAATAAAAGTGCCAAAACAACCCAGAAACACAATGTTCCCAAAGCCACGAGTCTAAAGAAGTGACGTTTCAGATTTGAAGATGATCGAACGCAAAATGAGGTTCCTGCAGCTTTTATTCTCTGTAAAATCGCTGGAAGTGTACAGAGTAAAATTAAGGCTCCGCCTCTCAAAGACACTAAATCTGACTGCACTGCTCGGCTATTATGAATAAACGCCACATTTTTACAAATAGACTTTGGAGACAGGCTCGTTTTGTTTATGAGACTCTAATATATAAGATCATATACAGATTTACAACATGAACGCTGCTCAGATTGCAGTTTGTTGAAGAACGATGACGAAGGGTGAATCTTTCAGGTGAGATCTGATGTAAACAATGGAGAATATCTCAATATTTCCCAGATTTATCACTTTTATGGACAAAAAGTGCTATTGGATGTTTTTCAATGAACACTTGTCATGGACGATTGACCAGAGTGTGTTGAACTGGATTCATCTGGCGATCGTGTTTTTATAATAAAAGTCCCGTTTTGATATTGTATGTTTTCATTTGTACTCCTGCACAAATAACTCAATTGCTGTTTCTGGAGCATTGCTATCGTGAAACAGATCGGATATCAATGTTGAACCCTTAGACCTTTGAAAAGATGTATATTTGTTAACATTAATTACATTTATAGATGGTAAATTATATATTAAATGTAAACAGAGTGACTTCGATTGCGTATCAACAGGTTAATATGCTACGACTAGCCCCCAACTTCCTGCTTCAACAGAAAAGCATCAACGCACGAATGAAAACTGTACTCATCAAGTCATTTCATGGGGTCTTTAAAATTGAAACATTTTGAAAGACATGTCGAATTGAAACCGAAGCATGTTCAATCATACGAGTCTTTTGACGAGTGACTAACTTGTGGAACAAAATAAAGATACCAGCATCATTTAACACGCACGCACAAACTTTAAAAACACTCCAGGTCACGTAAAAAAATTGACTGGCTTGTCTGGGAATCATTTCAATTAGCTAGAATATTTTTTTGTTCAAATATTTTCTAAAAACTCGGTGAGACGTCTAAACAGCTTCAATTCAGTCCAAAACTACAGACTTCATTTGCAACGATGTGAAAAGCATTACCAAATAAACAAACACCACGAGGAAAACAAATATATATTTTGGCTCGTGATTCATCAGTACAAACTCTCAGGACTTCACGAGGCTGTTGGTCAAACAGAAAGAAAAGACGAGCTTACCTTTCAGGTTTTTGGGGTTGTTCTGCTTTGTACGTGGCATTTTCAGAGGTTATTTTGCTTGCTCATTGAAATTCCGTCCTGAAAGGTGATGGATGGAATGCAGGCGATCCCATGGAGGAAAGGCGATCTACTATTCCACACAAGAAGGACACCTTCGGCACATCTGAAACAAAGAAAAGACAAACAGACTGAATCCAAAAGCAAACCAGAAAATAAATGGAGATAATCCATTTCACCTGCTGGAAACACCCGTGATGTGTTCAGGCCCTCTCTAGCACTTCTCTTGTCACCAGTCCTGTCAGTATGAATGGACATGTGCATGTAGCCTGTATCCACTGTTGTACACAAATTAAACTATTGAGACTGTGAAAGGTTTAGAGTTTAAAAGCAGGCCAAAAGTGCCATACAGCCAAAACACCCAAGAACTTATCAGTTTTCGGTGGATTGACATAGATAATGAAGTGTGGTGCCATAATCGCAGTTTTGATCTGAATGGTCTGTTGTTCTCATTGCGTTGAATGACTGATGTGCACCGCTTTGATACTCACACCTGCTGCTCTATCTGGTGGGAAACACAGAGGAATGACAATACGCTGTCGTCCCTACCGTATTGCAAACCCTGCGGGTGACTTTCAAAGGTGCTACTGGGGTCTGACAATGGATACGTTTGCGAAGCACTGTTGAGAAACTGAACAAAACATCACATGCCCTACAGTATTCGCCAGCCATTTAGCTTTGAAAATAGCACTCTGACATTGACTAGAATGACTCAGATTTGTATAAACACAAAAGTAAGATTTTGTTTTAAGTCTAGCTATAATTAAAACACTTCATTATAAATGATACGTGACCTGCTCCCTCATTTTGAGTGGCATTATTAGTTGTTGCATTAAAGTAAAAGAGAATGCTTTTAGATGATTATATCTCGACAATAGTTTGGAGTGGAAACACGACCATTAAATTATTGGTGACTTAGACTTTTTAGACTTTAGACTTTTTTTCTAACCTTGTGCTTAGATGTTTTTCAAAGTGTTTTGGGGGTCAAAATGACTCAATATGATGGAGCAGTTCACATATATTAGGCTAAACAAGAAGAACAGAAACAAAAACAAGCATCTTTAAAAGAAACTTTTAATATTACTGAAAAAAGGGTTCATTTAAAAACACACCTCTTTTATAAGGTTTTAATAATAGTTTTGGTCAACACGGTCAGGAATTTAGGAAAACATAGGAATTCATGGGGGTTCCCATGAATAATTTTAGCTAAATGTACTTCTATTTTCAAATGTCAAATTCATCATCGAATTGTAAAGCTTTGGGATTTTTTTATATTTGTTTGTATTAAATGTACCACAAAATTGTAACTGCGTTTAAAGGGAAAGTTCACCCAAAAATGTCATTTCTGTAATCATTTACTCTCACTCATGCTGTTTCAAACCTATCTGACTTTATCTTCCCGGAGGAAACGGAGATATTCGGCAGAATGACAGCCTCGGTAACCATTCATTTTCTTGCATGGAAAACAGATGCAATAAAAGCGAATAGTGACTGAGGATAACAAACTCTCTAACTTCATTTGTGTTCCATGGAATAAAGAAAGTCATACAGGTTCAGAACAACACGTAGGTGAGTAAATGATAAAGTTTCAATTTTGGATTAACCATCCCTTTAAATGCAGTAACCATTTTTGTATTTCTGTTGTTGCAGATACTAATAGGATCTACTTAACACAAAGAAAAATTCAATTTCTATATACATTTTCTATATCAAAAAGGCAGATTTTTTTTCATTAACATTTTCTGTCCAAATATCATAAATGTTTATTTTAAAGATGCATGTTTATATTTAAGTATAAAATATATTTTTGTCTGTATTAAATATTGAGTTTAAGGTAGTACGTGTAAATGTAGCGTAGTAATTTCACAAAATAAAGAGTAAATAAATGAAACGGTACTTTTGTGTTAAAGGGAGAATTAATGCACAAATTCAAACTCACTTTCATTATATAAACAATAGATGCAATGAAACTGAACAGTGACTAAGCCTGTCATTCTGCCTTAAATCTACATTTTGTTTTCCACTGAAGAGAGTCAAACGTGTTTGAAAAGCATGAGGGTGAGTAAATAATGACAGAATGTTTATATCGGTGTGAACTTCCTCCTTTATCTGTGATGAGCAAACTATAATGCTTTTGTCAACTCCATCAGATATTCTGTTCAAGGCTGGTGACAATCCAATATCTGGAATCTTTAATTGATGAAGTAATGGAAGTGGATGCCAGATTTGTGCATCAATATTTATATTAAACACTAAAGCTTTCTTTATGGTGTTGGGGTGCATGATGGCTCATAACCGCAATGCAATGCTTAATGCAATGCACACAAGGCAGATGATGTTGTCAGGTTATGATACATATCACCAGACTTCCACCTTTTAAAACAGCTTCTCCCAAGATAGAAATGTTGAATTTCTTGGCATTGCACAAATAGGCGGTGCAAGCTAATAACCTCCGCCTTATACTCAAGATGCTCTTTTGTTTCAATGTTCAGAAGGTTTTATTTTCTGTAAACATTTTTCCAGCTCCATTGTTTCACATGCAAACATAGATCTGCCATGCCTCACCCATGCCTCCCCGCATGTATCCACACACACACACACTACATTACATAACACTTACTACGACTGTGTATGATTTCTCACTGTGTGCAGCTCTATAGCAATGACATCACCTCCCGAGCACCAGGTCTCTTTTTCTCCTAGTGTGTGTGTGTGTGTGTGTGTGTGTGTGTGTGTGTGTGTGTGTGTGTGTGTGTGTGTGTGTGTGTGTGTGTGTGTGTGTGTGTGTGTGTTTTAAACGTTCCCCTGGCAATAATGTTACTGCAGAAGCGTGCCAACAATTGATGCCCAATCTGCCACTTTAGATCAGTGCAGTGCATGGCACTTGTAAGCCCAAGGTCATGGTTTCGATTCCGATGGAACACACAAATACTGATACAATGCATGCTTTGAATGCAGAATGCACCCAGATTGAAAAACTTTTAACCAGGCAATAGGAAACACCCCGAAACTAACCTGACAGAGACAACTTAAACTGCTGCACACACATTCGTCACATACGTAGATTGCCAATCTGACAGCCTCTACTATTGGTAGCCTGTAGGCTACTATGATCAGCGTGCGATGAGTCACAATGTGTCCAAACCTAACGGGCACAACACCAGCGAATTTGCATGCGGCTAAAGCCGCTGCGCTTTTATGGCACATCTCGGAGGCAAATCCAGTTGCGCACCGGATGAATGGCGCATTAATGCCCTTAAGAAACACATGAAGAGGGCGGAGCCGGGGAAAACCCCTGTGAGTCCTCAGTAACAGGACACAACAAGACACACTTCCTTGATTCGACACCAAAATGGGCTTTAAACCAGCCGAAGACACAAAGCACATCCAAATAAAAACGCGTCCGGTTGCATCCCGCGGGTGTTTTACGCTTACCTGCCGTAGCGATCGCGGCTTCAGTGAATCTCTCCAGCAGTGTTGCGGGCTTGGTAAACATTTACACCCCGCTTATTAGGATTCTGGAGACGTGCGCTCTCGGCGACATACAAAACATGGGCCGGCTCGGAACAAACCCGACCGACACCCGTTAAAATCAGAGTAAAACTCACACAGACGTTCTCGCAAGTTTCATCAACGCATCAACAACTCGCTTGCAACATTGGGTTCCAAAACAACACCACTTGGAGATGCGTTTACGCATTATAACGCTTTACTACATGCGTCCAATACACTTATTGATGGATAAACGCGTCTTCAACGCGCAGTGTTTGTAGGCTACTTACAGGTGCTGTGTGAACTGTCAAGGGTTTCAACTTGTAACGGTCTGAGGTCTGTTTTTTCCTCTTGCTCTCTTCTCTCACTTTCTATTGCAGGAAACAGACAGGCCCACTGACGTCAACGGGGGTCCCGTCTCCGCCTCCCAATCCGGAGCCAACACGCACAGGGAGTGTCGCGACGGCCGATGATACGCTTGAATAAAATGTGTTAAGCATAACCTGAATGACTATCATTTTACATGAAATGCGTTCCGGAAGTATATGCACAAGTGATTGGTGCGGTTTCCGAGAGCAGAATACGAAAAGCAGCGTTTGTGCGTCACTTCAAAAGCGACGATTGTCGTTGAACTCCTCAGTCGGGACCCCTTGTGCGCATAGTTCAGGATTGACGGTGTTCCCGGAGGTTCCTTGTTTGTTAGGTCACGTTGTGCCCCTCAACCAGCGCTGGGCTTTCCCACACTGATCAAGACGAACAATGGGAGAATTCTGCGCACAGGGTGTGTTTGTGCTGTCATAATGCGCAAAATTGTTTTAAACATATATGCACGGAATGGAATGTTTTGAAAAGCACGCAAGAAAGAATGCTATTGTGCGCGTTATAGAACACAAGATTATGTGCATAAATGTCACTGTTACTTAGACCTTTTGACAGTATGTTGAAAATGAATACTATTATAGCTGTGCACCTCGTGCACTGCATTGTATTCTCTTGTTTTCACACATATCTGTGAGCGCTGTTGCAGTGTAAAGGCAGGCGGATGATGAAGGTGTTTGAAGTGGGAAATAAATCCAAGTACATGTTTTTCTTAGTATTTAGAGTGAACAGCAAGATGTCTAAAAAGAGAACTGTTACTTTGCCAGTTAATTGTTTGTGAATTGCAGTAAATTGTAAAACATTTGGGTTTTGAATAATGATCAACTAACAAATAAGATCATTTTTATTTAAAAAAAATTATTGATAAAAAAAATTATATATATATATATATATATATATATATATATATATATATATATATATATATATATATATATATATATATATAATGTTCAAAGTACACATATATCTTCTGCAACATCTTAGTTAAAAATAATTAAAATATATATATACTATTTTTATTCAAATTTTTTACTAAGATTATAATAAATAATCTTAGTAAATAAATAATAAAAATTATAATAAAAATATTATATATATACAATATTTTTTTTTATTATTATTAACTAAGATGTTATGTTATATGAACAATATTATCTAAATGGCATGACACTATAAAAAACGCTGTGTCGTTTATTTAAATAGGCGTTATTTCTGTACCTCTTACTGTTATGTCAAAATACATCATGTTGGCATTTTGTGATCTGTTGTGTTGTCATATTTTATGAATGTGTTATGAATGGTGTCCCTGCTCAGTTATGTAGATAACATTCATTTGTGCATATACTTATTTGATTGTATAAGTGATGTTCTGTGGTTCATGTTTGCACATTTACTTTATATACACTCTACCTTTCAAAAGTTTACGGTCATTTACTCAGTCTTTATTTTTATAATTTTTATTTTTCATATTTTAGAATAATAGTAAATTCATCACAGCTATGGAATAGTAGAAATTGAATTATGGGAATTATGTTGTGACTAAAAATTTCCAAAATAAATAAAAACAGTGTTATATTTTAGCATCTTCATGTGGCCACACTTTGCCTAGATTTTGCATACATGTACTCTTGACATTATCTCAACCAACGTCTTGAGGTTTCACCCTGAGATGCTTTGTAAATTGAAGGAGTTTCCATCTATGTTGGGCACTTATTGGCTGCTTTTCTTGTTTATTATTTGATTTATTTATTTGTTGTATTTTTTTTAGCCTTGTTATATAATAAATTAATATGATGGCACAATTATATTTTTGTCAACAAAACTAATTTCAAACATTTAAGCAAACGCCTTCAGATCAAAAGGTCATGAGAAACTTTTGAATGGTAACGGGTTTCAAACTAAGAGTGCGATTTGTATATATATATATATATATATATATATATACGTACATACATACACTGGCAGCCAAAAGTTTGGAATAATGTACAGATTTTGCTGTTTTGGAAGGAAATTGGTACTTTAATTCACCAAAGTGGCATTCAACTGATCACAATGTATAGTCAGGACATTAATAATGTGAAAAACAGCACCATCACTATTTTATCAATTCTAGACAGGCCCCATTTCCAACAGCCATCACTCCAACACCTTATCCTTTAGTAATTATGCTAAATTGTTAATTTGTTACTAGAAAATCACTAGTATTATATCAAACACAGCTGAAAGATATTTGGTTCATTAAATGAAAATTAACATTGTCTTTGTGTTTGCGTTTGAGTTGCCACAGTATGCAATAGACCGGCATGTCTTAAGGTCAATATTAGGTCAAAAATAGCAAAAAAGAAACAGATTTATCTAGAAACTCGTCAGTCAATCATTGTTTTGAGGAATGAAGGCGATACGATGCTTGAAATTGCCAAACAACTGGAGATTTCATACAAAGGTGTAACTACAGTCTTCAAAGACAAAGCACAACTGTCTCTAACAAGGACCGAAAGAGATGTGGAAGACCAGATGTGCAACTAAACAAGAGGATAAGTACATCAGAGTCTCTAGTTTGAGAAATAGACGCCTCACATGTCCTCTGCTGACAGCTTCATTGAATTCTACCCGCTCAACACCAGTTTCATGTACAACAGTAAAGAGAAGACTCAGGGGGACTTATGGGAAGAACTGCAAAGAAAAAGCCACTTTTGAAACAGAAAAACAAAAAGAAAAGGTTCGAGTGGGCAAAGAAACACAGACATTGGTCAACAGATAATTGGAAAAGAGTGTTACGGATCTTAACCCAATTGAGCTTTTGTGGGATCAGCTAGACTGTAAGGTGCGTGAGAAGTGCCCGACAAGACAGACACATCTATGGCAAGTGCTAGAGGAAGTGTGGGGTGAAAGGTCAAGTGCTACAGGAAGTGTGGGGTGAAATTTCACCTGAGTATCTGGACAAACTGACAGCTAGAATAACAAAGATCTGCAAAGCTGTCATTGCTGCACATGCAGTATTTTTTGATGATAACTTTTTGAAGTAATTTAAGAAGAATTTTTTAAAAATTGTAATAGTAATTTTTCACATTATTAATCTCCTGACTATACATTAAGGTCAGACAAATGCCACTTGGTGAATAAAAGTACCAATTTATTTCCATAGAGCAAAACCTGCTCATAATTCCAAACGTTTGTCCACCAGTTTATATATATACTGTATATGTATACACACACACACACACACACACACACACAGAAAACCCTAATAAGTTAACTTCACTCAATTGAATTGAGAAATACCATCTCCAAAATGTTTGTAATTAAGTTCACTTAACTTTTTCAGATACGGTAACTAGATTGCAACTGCAAGTAGACTTAACTCATATTTGCTATTTAAATATTGTGGTTTAATTTAATGGACTCAAAGTTAATGGACACAATAACAGAGCTTAAATAATGAACAACTTCTTAAAGGTCAATTACTAAAAAAAAATATTTCTCCACCGAATGCTTGTACTCCAGTTGCACATGCACAAGGGGGAACTTATCACCCTAATGGTGACATCACATAAAACATCTTGGTTACTGTTGTAACATCCATCCCTGCAATACCGCAGGCAATACCGCCAGAACTCGAGGCAGTTGATATGCCAACGCTGTCGAGGTCCTGTCCAGGAACCTGAGGCTGCATGCCCGTTGCAAACGACACCTCAGCCTAACTTGGAGGCGTCTTTTGTGACGACAACGTGCCTGGACACTTACTCTAAGGGACCCCCTGCCCGAATAAATGCAAAGTCTAACCAAGGGCTGAACACGCAGCTGCAGTTCGGCGTGCTACCACGCAATGTGTGCCACGGTGCCATGCCCATCTCAGGACATGAGTCTGAAACCAGTGCTGAAGTGGTCTCATATGCATCAGCACTGACTGGGCGCGCTTGTTCGTGAGGCGCACTACAATAGGACATTCCATATTGGGAGAAAAAGCCCAAATAACCCCCCCCCCCCCCCCCCAAAAATAATCTTTATATAAGCTAAGCTGAGGTCAGAGCACAGGGTCAGCCATGATACAGCATCCCTGGAGCAGATAGGGTCAAGGGCCTTGCTCGAGGGCCCAACAGTGGTATCTTGACAGTGTTGGGGCTTGAACCCCCGACCTTTCGGTCAGTAACCCAGAGCCACCACTGGCCTGAATCTTTTATTTTTTTATGTTTTGTTTTATACATGATTGCTTCATGTTGCAGCAAACGACTGGCAGCAACTTACTATCAGAGTTCAGCATACATACACGATTTCTTAGGATAGCAAACCTCCTACAACATCCATGTTAAGCCACATTAAGACCTCACTAAACAAACCATGAGCACAAATAGTGCTGCTTGGCTATTTTTAACCCACATCCAAAGTGTCTCGCTATATGTCAACGGGTGTTTGTGTTCACAAATGACACATCACTTAATGAGAAAGGTCAGGGTATTTCAGCCATGTGAATAGAAAAGGCTCTTTAATGAAGGTGGAAGAGGTGACTATCTGTTCTGTGCTTCCTTCAGAAACAAGCCCACAGGGAGATGCATGCGTGTGCTGGTGACGAAGAATAGGGGGCGAATGGGATCACGCAAGAGATTTGTCTGCTCAGGCTATATATATTTTTTCTCCCTGTATCCCAATCTCTATCTCTCTTTGTATAGGCTATAGTGGTGTTTCAGAAACCTTTAGCCCTATTATAAAGCTGTAGAAGTACTTCTAAGCTAGGGCGTAGCCAGAAAATTACTTTTGGGTGGGCCTCAGTAAAAATGGATGGGCAAAATCTTCACACCAATCACCAAAATTTCCTTAACAACAGAAAAGCGACACATTCAAACAATTGTGAGACCTTTTGTGACATGGACATTGACTCTTTTGCACAAAAGGTCAGATTTTCTTGATGCCATTGAAGCACAAATCTTAATATCATTTGTAATTAAAACATTTTGTATAAAACATTTTTTACTAGAGCTCTCAGATATTATATTTATATTTCAATGTTTCATTTCTGTAGGGTAAGTAGAACAAACTGTACACTTTGCTTCAAAAGGCACATCATATTGCACATTGAGGTCCCTGTGTGAAGGATTTGAAGGGGTGACGTTCCATTCAAAGACGCATCAGTGACACCCTGCCGCCCGCACACTCTCCATATTTTGACAGGGTGACTCACTCACTTTGAACCACCATAAAATGGCATCTAGCATCTTATGCCTCTTCTGCTTCTCTCAAATAAGTTTGCCTGAAAATGTTGGAACACGGGTACAAACTTTTTGTTAATCTGTTTGTGAGATCATTAGCTAGCTAAAGTGATCATTATTTGTTTTTGGGTATGTTTTGTGTTGTTCAAAGTGTCTCCTTGTCTATAGCTCTTCCACAAATCCTTAAAGTCAACATAATCACATATTCTTTTAATAGACGTTCATGGTCTTATTGTGCACGATTCATCAGAGCAATTCATTCTTTAAAATGTAACGTCAAAATCGTTCTAACTTGTTCCGCTTCTGAAAGGTATTTCCTTTTAAAGATGACATCACTAAAGGTGCAGTATGTAAGAGTCAGAAACCCGTGATATTAATGACACCTGTGGCCATTATGTGAACTGCAGCAGCTACCTGTTGCTCGTGATCGTGCACACACTCCATAGTGACGCGAGCGAGTAAGCATCCAAATCAATGACGTAACGTACAAAGAGACTGAATGTGATTCACTGACATCATGCTGACGGATGAGGTAGCATAATTAACATTACATAGTTATGATTGTTTTACTACAAACTTTGAGAATTATATTTGACTCTCCAGTGTTGGAACAGGGCTAAAACAATGTGTGGATATAGTTCTGACTATGCGAGACTGTAGTTGAAGTAATCACTTTTATTTGCATGATATATTAACTACGTTTCCATCCAAGGAAACCTTGGAAACCATTTTTTGAGAAAAACGTTTTAGCACATCAAAATAAAACTGATGGAAATGCAAATTATCGCTAAAAAATTGCACACTAATATATAACGTGCAAATAAGGGCAGCGGGAGGACTTTCTGGTTCTTTCCTAGGGTAAGATGGTGCCCCCCTAGGGAGTTGGTGCCCTACGCAGACTGTGTAGTCTGCTTATAGGGAGCGGCGGTACAGTGCACAGATCCGATGCTGCAAACATGACACATGCACGGAGAACAAATGAATGGCCACTGTTAGTGATTCATTTAATTTACATTTACATTTATGCATTTGGCAGACACTTTTATCCAAAGCGACTTACAGAGGCCTTATTACAGGGACAATCCCCCCGGAGCAACCTGGAGTAAAGTGCCTTGTTCAAGGACACAATGGTGGTGGCTGTGGGATTCGAACCAGCGACCTTCTGGTTAGCGACCTTCTGGTAGGCATCCGTTTATTTATTAAAGTTTCTTTTCCACACCATTCAAAATAATATATGGCAGTTGTGAAATTAGCCCACAATACAAAAAAATACAAAAATACAAAAAAAATAAAACCATATTATTTCTGTGCACAAAGATGTTTACAATAAAAAAATAATACACAAAAATAGGAGAAAAACATCAGTGTTCGTTTTTGGAACACTAACATACAACCCAGTTCTATAAACTTATTGACAAGCTTAATAAGCTTTGAAAAATTGCCGGCAAAATTCCCTGTATTAAATTAAATAAATTGCCAAACGAATTATGCATTCAATAAAATTATTAATTACGAAAGGAAAAAATTATATTTTTAGAGCTATATATGCCTTTTCTCTACACAAACGTAAACCCTGTTCTCTGGATGAATAAAGTTGCTTTTTTCAAGAATTTAAACTATCAGAACTATTTGTCCAATGCAGCTTTTGAACATCTTAAAACAATTTTAAATATTTTAAATCTAGCCTTCTTTACCTTGGCTCGCATTTGCTGAGCTATTGCAGAAAACATAAATTGCGTTATGACGCTAAAATACATTTTAGATGACAATAGCCAAGTTTTTCATGCCATTTTATTATCGACAAAGTGAAAATGCGTTAACAAAAATTGTGCGAAATTTGCCGTCTTCTGCCCGTTTCCATTCAAATGGCCTTTTATCAATTAAAATGGCATGCATGATGACATCATGCCTAAAAAAAAACACTTTGTTGCATAAGTTTTGGTTTATCGCGAAAGAAATCTGCCCTGAAGCCGTTTCCATTCAGAAATGTGAGTTTATCGTTAATTGTGTATATTTCGCCTCCCAGATGTCCCTAATTTTTTTGTTAAACAGCTTACTGTCAATTTAATTTAATAAATAAATGCAACCAGAAGAGGAGGAATTACAATCAAAAGGGAGGAGTTGTCCTTCTGATAGGAAAGTAATATTGGTCCTGATGTTGTGTCTATCGCAAGCTGTCACCGGTTCCAACACGAAAGTGAATCGTTGTGGCAACCTGCACCAAGTGGTGTCGGAAACTTTCGGTCTTAGCATAAGGAGCATGCATCGATGTGTATATGATGTGTGCACAGCTATTAAAGAAACATTGATGTGGTCTGTTTTTGATCCCCAAAAACTAACAAAGGTCCCTCCAGGAATCAAATGCCCTGCCGATGTTCACTCACGTTTCCACTTAGCCAGACGGGATTCAGTAGATAAATGTTTTTTGTTTGTTTTTTTTTTTGGCTTACTCAGAGTTTGTGTAGGAGTCAGTGTTGTGCTGTGAGCCGGACGTTTGCGGCTATTCATCTCTAAGATAAGGTTACCTAGTGTTGCAGTTTGTTGTTGTTGTTGAATAGAGGAAGAGAAGCACTGAGGCTCTCGGGAGCATGCATAAACGTCACAGCCTTTGGATTTTCCCGGCAAAAGTGACCCGCTCCCTTCGCATGAAAATCAGTCTACAGGCATTTAGTAGGCATCTACTAGGAACTCCGGGAAGCGCTAATTTTTTAAGTTGCGTTACAAGCTGTTCACACATTGACAAAAAAAATATACTGCACCTTTAACCATTTGCCAAATAGCAATTTAGTAATTTCTTTAGGCTGCTGTTGCAGGTAATGCAGCCTTTCTAAATTCTTGCCAAAAGTTAACACTAATTTAAAACTAATCTTAATGATCATTTCTTTAACATTTATTATTTCTTGAACATTGGTGTCTATTGAGCGAAAGAGTCTTGTTCCTGAAGTTACAATTCTGATTATTAACGATAACTTATAAACATTTAAAGACAGACATACCGTGAGCTTTGAGGTTGTTTATTGATAGTATATACTTCTGTTAAAGTCATCAGTCTGTGTTGTTTCAACTTCATTTAAAAATTCAGCCATTTTTAATAGCAGAATTCCTGGTGAAGTACTACACTACCCATGATCCTAAGGGGGAAAATCCACCAATCACAGAGTCGCTGAAAAACAAACCGCAGCAAAAGAGTTCTGCAGCGACCGCAAGCTCCCACGACACACTGAATGACAGAACGAGCCGGTCTTTCTACACTCTCAAACTACAGATATATGTCTGAATAATGTATATGAGTATTTAGCAATAAAACTAAAATATGCTGATTCTAAACTTATAATCAACATCTTAAAAGAAGCAGTGTTATCTGTCATTCGCAAAGGGATTGAAGTTCATTCACTCATTAAAGACGTTAGCAGTCCTGCCTTTTTGTTCGATTTTCAAATACTTTTTTTGCTTCAAATGAAAGTTTGTAATATTGTGATTCACCTTGGAGCTGGTTGGTTTGGTCCACGGCTTAAAGCTTTTTTATGAAGGCTTTTATTCAAATCCCTATGGGAAAAATGAATGGGGAAAAACACTTATGAAACCAAGTCTGGAAAATAGGCGTGCACTGTTGCGCTCTATAATGTTGTGTTTATGTTTAGCTATAAGGCAATGCAGTACACTGATAGTGTTGTTTCAGTAATTGCATGTATATGTAAACTTAGAGTTTGACAGCATTCAACGAATGGGCCGTTACATACATAGAGTGATGAGAGAGACGTGTGCACTGGTGCTTTGTAACTTGCAGTCTGATCCTCTGCACATTTTAGAGTTTATACAGCCTTCCTTTGGGAGCATTCGTGTTTCAACCATGCCACATCACAAATAATAAGCTATTTGCATACGCTAGCTAGCACTTCATTCAGTCGCAGATAGAAATCAGTGTCATCTTACATACCATTTAAATATTCGAATGCTCACAGAACATACTGTAAAACCGCATGACAGCTTTGGACTGCCTTTACATTGGCTATCCTTAAATTAGACTGTTATTATAAACGAATTAACCGTTTGCTAACCAATGGAAGCTAGCAGGGCTGCATGTGATACTGGTGTATAGCCTGTTGGTAGAATATTATTACATTCTAATTCAAATGATTTATTTCTCATTTCCATTTCTCAAATTACATTTTAAACAACTGTAACCGGGGATGCACTCATGTATGCTAGCTAGGCTTCTTTTACTGTAAGTCTGTCACTGTATGCCTACATGTATTTCATGTTCAATTGATTAGTACAAACTGAGGGACGAGTCTGTTGACTGTGGTAATAGCAGGTCACACAAGCATAATAATGTAATGCAATCACTACACTTTTCACTTCCATAATGTGATGTAATTCTGAGTAAAACAGGATATTCAATGATAACATAAAGTCTAGGGCGGGACTTACGATGCATATGAGAATGGAATAAGTTGATTGAAGTGAAGAGGTTGAAATATAACAGTTACATCACCAGAAAAGGAAAGCTGGTTTGGAAGCAGAGTAAATCTTCTTATTTTAATGAAAGAAATAAGAATTGTATCACTTTGCATCAACTCTGTCATATTTTTTTATAATCCTGAATAAATCAGGCAATGTTATGGTCAGCTATAACTCTGAGGACCTCTTTCCCACTTCCTGCTCATGTTGGAGACAGTAATAGGACACATGGTCTGGTAAGTTTGATTTGATATTTCTACAGTATATATATATAAGCAATATCACACGCACATGATTGCGATATGGCCCTACATCAGCACTAAAAAAATATCACTTCCAAGGATGGATGTGTGTGTGTGTGTGTGTGTGTGTGTCTGTGTGTGTGTGTGTGAGAGAGAGCGATAGAGAGACAGACGGAGCGTGTGCGCTCACCTATTGCCACACCCGAGCAGAGATGCTGTCAGCTTTCTGAAGGTCAGCTTTCTCAGTGGTAAAATAGCCGTCCTAGCTGAATTAATCAGTCTGCTGTGTCTCTCAGCAGTGATGAGCCTTAATTCTGAAGTTGTTCATTTAAAGCCATTTAAAGCTATTATCTAGCGTTAGTAGTGTAGTAGTAATCCGAGCGATCACGAAGAGCTGTTGTATGTGAACAATGACTAACGGATTCACTTCACGTCACCAACTGGCTCATATTACACACAAAAATTATCTTTTGCCACCACCTGCTGACTAACATATGTAATGTAAAAAAATACATGTAAAAAGAGACACATAGCCTACTGTACATTAGCTCTAAACACATATGCACTACTCTTACACTTTAGTTTAAATGGCATGGACACAAGCGGACTGATACAAACACAGTGAAGCATCGGAGTGCTGATGGAACGTCTCTCGTCCAATCAGATTTGAGGATCTGAACTAACTGTTGTGTGTGTGTGTGTGTATATATATATATATATATATATATATATATATATATAGCAATGTTTGTCAGTTTTTCACCATAACTTTAACAGGATTCCTTTTTATAGGGTGTAGGGTGTAGGGTGTTTTTATCTATTAATAACTTGGAGAAAGTTGAGAAAAGGACTGCATCTGCATGTTGCACTGTTAGGAACAATGAGACACTTGTACAGGGACTGTAGGAACTGATTTCCTAAATCAGGACAAACTTTGAGTTTTTAAATTGTAATAATATGATATGATAACAATAGTCAAACACAACACCCTGATGAATGCTTTGTTATCCGCAACGTGTCGGTTTGTGGTATGTTTTAATCCAATAGCATGACTTAATAAAGGCTTTTTAAAAATGTAAACCCTACTCTGAGTGCCCTGGACCATTAGAGAATCTGAACAGAATATCCCTTATGCAAAGAGCACCAGTGGGAATTATTAAACACCCAAGTAACACTCCTTGCATGCTGTGTTTGACTATAATTATCATATTATTCCTATTTAAACATAAGTGTCATATTTACATTTTACATAATTAATGCGACTATTACAACTTCAATATTTCTTTCATCTAATTTATAAAAAAATATATTTTATCATTGTAAAGAGGTTAAAGGGAAAGGAGGAGGCGAGAACCGGGCGCTTGACAATATAAATAATAATTTAATATAAAACTGAACCAAAAAGATAAACACACACAAATGTGTCTGTAAACAGCTGTCCGTAACTCTCTCTCTGTCACACCGCCGTCTTCGGTCGGCCCTCATCCCTCTCAATGGCTAATTAGCCTGAGTAGGTGCCGGGTGTGCAGAATCACGACCCAGCCCCGCCCTCCGCCCTGCAACAATCATATTTATTTATATATTATTATTTCTATTTAAATATAAATGTAATATTCAAATGTTACTTCATATTTTAATGTACTACTGCCTATTTTGCTGTTGCACTGAACACAAATACAACTTTGACTTAAGTGTTACCATCACAATGGTACCAGTACTATGTAAAAAAAGAAATACAAATAAAATAAAAGCCTTGGAGGCACCATGGTACTTTTCAGTGTGGGGTGCAAATGAGATATGTTGTTATGACATAAATAACAACACTGTGAAACTTTTATGATCTTGTGGCTGAGTAATCCTCACTTTGATTACTGTGCCAAAGTCATTTAACTTTCCTGTTCCCTTTCCTCCTCCTCAAATCCTCTGTCCTCTCCTGGATCTCTGGGGTCCTACCTTGTCTGTCTTCACTTTGTGATGTGACCGAAAGCAACAGTGCTAAGTGCTTTTTCAGACAGCAGTATTTCCTGCCTACTTCATTCATCTGGCATTTGACCTCTGTTTCCCAGCCATCTGCTGGACTGTTACATTAAGCGAGATTTAACAGTGGACGGCTGAGTGCAGATGTTCCAAATGCATGCAGCTTTCCATATGGACTCAATCAATTAAGCTCAATTTAACCTGTCTTTTTTTATTTAGCTGTGTACATTTTTTTAGATTAGTCTTGACTGCCCCTTCTTCACCTTTACGGAAATCAGTCTAACTTGTTTTATAGTCTATTTGTTGAGGTAGGACCACAGGTGTCTATGAAGAAATGATTCACACCATGACTCATAGGTTGTTCAGGTTGGATCCGGTGTATTCCCATATTGGAATATTGCATTTCTGATGTCTTTTATGAGAGAGTGTTTTGGAATTTGCTCACTTGAGAAGGTTGCTTCTTAATGAGTTCATAATAATATGACATTTGTTCTATTATTAACTCACCCTTATGTGGTTTTTAAACCCGTATAACTTTTTTCTTCTGTGGAACACAAAAGGAACACAACAGTTTATTGTGACCACATCTATCAAGCTCAAAAATGGACCAAAAAAAAGCACCATCAAAGTACCATAAAAGTGGCTATAAAAAAAGCCAGATGCGTACACTGTACATTTTGGCAAATGTAGTAGGTCTGGTCATCCGGTTATTTCATGCAAAAGAAAATTTGTATAGTGTCCTGAAATAATAAGAGTATATTTGCATGCATGCTGCTGAAATAGTAAGAGTAGTATGGTGGTAAGCTATTGTAAATATAGCCTTAGGGGCTGTTCACAATGACAGTGTCCTTGCACTAAAAAATGCTATGAATAGAGCTGAATGCAGGTGTCACGAGATGTGTTTTTACAGTGTTTTTTAACTTGACAAACGCATGTAAACATGCATTTTCCAAAGTGTGCAGCAATGGAGAGCATTTTAAAAATGCTTCGTTTTCGGTGAAGGAAAGGGTGCTCTAGTGTGGATGAGAGGCATACATGCAGTTAAGTTGCATGAAAATGTATCAGTGTGAACGTGGCCTTAGTCCACCTTTAAGTTTTGGAGTTCTGAATAATCAAACAATTCTAGAATTTGAACATTTTGGAATTCCAGGTGTTCTAAATTCGATTTGAAGTTCTAAAACGATGATTAATTCATCAATTAAAAGCTGACTTTGTTAAATCATACTATAACATGGGCTATAATATAACATTAAAGGCTGCAAAATGATTTCTGACCATGTTAGCAGCATAACAATTATGTAATTTGGCACGTTCAAGTCCCATCAGAGAACACAAAGCACAACACAGATTTGTGGTACAGCCCATATCTCCAAGTGGGGTAATAAACATCTCAAGCCTGATTTATCACAGCTGTGAGTTTTATGGTGCCGTGCACTGAATCCATATCCATAAGCCTGATGGGATGCAGCTCTTTGTTCAGTTCCTCAGTGTGATCAAAATTTTAGGAGAATGGTGTGGATAGACAATCTAATATGTGTTGCAAGCTGACTCTGCTCAAACATGTCAAACTGCAGTTCTATAGTGAACAGATACAAAACACCGACTGTGTATAATGATATTACATATGACATTATCTCATGATCGTATCATGACCCCTATTCCTTCCCACCTTCTCCAAGCCATCTCCGTCCATCCAACCTGCACTCACACACATAATAAACACATCTCTACTTACAGGCTTTTTCCCCACTACATTTAAACAGGCTCGAGTAACCCCGCTGCTTAATAACCTGCACTTAACCCCACTCAAGTAGAAAATACAGACCAGTCTCTCTTATCCAATAGCTGGCAAAAACACTTGAAAGGGCAGTTTTCAATCAGATCAGTCAGGCTTCAAAAATGGACACTCCACAGAAACTGTCCTGCTGTCTGTCACTGAGCCGCTGAGTCTCTCTCCACCTTCTCCACTGGCTGCCGGTGGATGCATGTATCAAGTTCAAGGCTCTGATGTTGGCATACAGAACAGTCACTGTGTCTGCTCCAACATACCTAAAATAATTTCTGCAGAGCTACAATCCCACCAGAAGCCTGCGGTCGGCTAATGATCATTGCCTTGTTGTACAAACACAAAGAGGCACCAAAACACTTTCCCAGACTTTCGGTTTCACTGTACCACGTTGGTGGAATGACATTCCCAACTCCATCTGTGAAGCAGACTCACTCTCTGTCTTTAAAAATCAGCTAAAAACATATATTTTCCAAGAGCACTTAACCATTCACTCATATATATAAATATATAAAGGTGTTGGGGTGTAACAATACATGTAATGGGATTACGTATTTAAAATACAAAATATTAGTATTCTGTATTCCACTACAGTTACAATTTCAATCATTGGCAGGGATGGACTGGTAATCTGGCATACCGGGCATTTTCCCGGTGGGCCGACGCACTTTGGGGCTGATCAGGGGAGGACTGGCCATCGGGAGAAATGAGCGGTCCGGTGAGTCGGCCGTGAAACGGGGCGAATGGGCAGCGATAAGCTAAAATGAGCCGCCGCGTTAGGCAGAACGGACCACAAAATGGCGCTGTGATATGCAGAAAAGGACAGCGAACACCACATGACATGTTTTACTTTACGCCCCAGAAGAAAAAAATATATAAAAATGACTTTAAACTCTAAAAATATGCTCATCGTTGAAGAGGTGTATTCAAGTCAATGGTTTGTCTTCTCTCCTATTGGCTGTCGCTTCCGTAATTCGCTCTTCATTTGAATAAAGTTGAACTTTGTGGTTGGACACGCCCACATCCAATCGCCAACGGTCGCGACAGCTCGTGTCGCCGGAAGTCGCTGTGCTCTCATTGAAAATGAATGGGATGGTGTCGCTGTCTCGCGCGATATCGCTGGCAGTGTGTACGCAGCTCAAGTGTGTGCGTTACGCGTATACTGTGTGTGTGTGTGTGTGTGTGTGTGTGTAACGTAACGGGGGGGGGGGGGGGGGGGGGGGGGGGGGGGGGGGGGGGGCGCGGTGTTTTACTCTACAGCAATGTGAGGCTGATTAGGGCGAAATATATTGAAACAATAAAAGTTATTTTGGATCATAGAAAATGTTGTATTGATCAAGTCGCGGGGGTGCGGATCTATTTTCGGTTGCGACTCAAATCTCAGTGCGTGCACGCGTGAGCGTTTGTAAGCGCGGGAGAGACGAGGGAGCGCGAGGGCTCTTTTTAAACGAAATGGAAATATATGTTGGATATTTTAGACATTGTTTTGACGTTCTTAACTAATTTACTTTAACCATGTCTTTGTTTTAATTGGATATTTTGATGTGGTAGCCTGTAGGGCTCTTTGAAACAACTGAAATAATTTGGCGAAGTAATATGGAACCGTTATATAGACCTGGATCTACTTCATAGCTGTGCGTTTCCTTGAAAAATAATTGCACACCTAAGAACGTCCATGAACCAATCAGAATCAAGCATTCAACAGACCTGTGGTATAAACCATATTAAGCTAGGATACAAGAAAGACTTTTAACATAAATAAAATCGCCCACATCAGCTTTAGGAAAAACATCCTCAATATTGCTTCAATCATAACACATTAAGCATTCCATTTAATTTGTACAACTAATTGTATTCTTTTAAATCACCAAAATTAAATTGGAATTGTGCTGAAATTCTGGCAGCTAGAGGAAGAAAACCTCATTAGCCAACCTACCTCCACTTATGTGGGTGTGTGTCTCAGGTCGGGCTGAGAGATGTGAGAATCCAGGTGCTCAGGAGCGACGGTGGATCATAGATCAGGTGATGAATGTTCCACACCTCTTCTCTAATAATCCTCCTCTAGCTCTACAGCTCGAGGGACTAGAGTACTGCCACATACCTGAAGAAAGGGCATCATCTCTGGGTAACTGTCTGTGAAACGCCCCCACTGGAAAGCCAATGCTAATCGATAAAGTGCTTTTAAGGTAAGCAAGAAGTGCTATATCTGAGCCTTGAAGGTAATGGGAGAAACTGGGAAGGAAATGACAGTGGATTACAGCTGAAATAGAGACTATATTGACGTTGATGAGAATTGACCCCAATCTGCTCTCATCTATCTAGAAATAATCACTGTAGCTGTCCCAAATGACACACTGTATACTATGCACTTACAATATACTCTGTGCACTTAGCCATGTAGTGTAAATATGAATATTGAAAGTGCAGTATCAATCCAACAGGAGCACTTAACGGTTTCTTGCTACACGGAAGCATTCGTTGTTTAACAGATGACGGAAGTGACATTTCAAATGGATTCGATGTGAGGACGCTAGCGTTAGCACGTTAGCCAACTTCATTTCAACACTTGTATCTCAAATAACGTAACTATTCACACAGTGTGGGGTGATGGTAAAGCAATCAACTTGTAAGGTTCATCTTCACTGAAGTTTCGCTAGTTGCTACTTACTTAATTGCTTTGTCATACTAGCAAAGCAGCAAGAGAAAAATCTCATAAATCTCATAAAAAAACTGCTCACTACAAAGTGTTCTTTGCACTATTGATAATAGCATGAACAGCATTTACCATTAATAGGTCCATTTCTAAAATTAAATCAGGGCCTATATACACATACCATGTCACGATGCTTCAATCCCATGAGATATTGCACATTTGAGGGAAGTCTGAGTAGTTGCAGCTGTATTTCAAAGAACTACCGCGACTAATCTTAAAAACACCAGTTAACCTACATTGAAATTGTCTGTTACCACTCATGAGTTCTTCTTTAGAAAGAGGTTTACATTATAATGTACAGTAATTGTCCACTACCTTTTGTACACTGAATATAATGTCCAAACATTACACTTCAATTTTATTTTAAAATAATTTGTTGTAGTTCCCCCCTCATGCCGCCAAACTGCGCCAACCTGCATCTCAGAATAGCATTCTGATATTATATTCTTCTCACCAATATTGTACAGAGCGAACCAGTCTGGCCATTCTATGTTGACCTCTCTCATTAACAAGAACTTCCGTCCACAGAACTGCCCCTCACTGGATTTTATTTGTTTTTGTCACCATTCAGTGTAAATTCTAGAGACTGTTGTGTGTGAAAATCCCAGAAATACTCAAACCAGCCCGTCTGGCACCAACAAACATCCATGTGATTATCTAATCAGCCAAACGTGTGGCAGCAGTGCATAAAATCATGCATATATGGGTCAGGAGCTTCAGTTAATGTTCACATCAACCATCAGAATGCGGAAAAATGTGATCTCAGTGATTTGGAGCATGGCATGATTGTTGGTGCCAGACGGGCTGGTTTGAGTATTTCTTTAATATATCTCATGGGATATATTCAGTGTAGTGACGAACGCATACGTTGTTCATTGCAATGAGTCATGTTTTCATTAAAAAGGAAAAAGATTGTGTAAATGTATTGATATCAATACTCTTTAAGTGCGTCTATGGCAATTGTGCAATCATGCCAACAGAACAAGAAAATATATGCTGCTTAGAGATCCCTGTGCATTAAAACTAATGCACGAGCGTCTAAAATCACTAGGATCAAATCAAATACTCAGTACACATCTAACAGTCTGTAACTTACAAAGCAAAACAATTAACATGGATACTCACACTTGTTTGTTGCAACATCACTGTCGGGTCCAATATAGTTGGCATTCAGGGCTGGACTAGTAATCTGTCATACCGGGCATTTTCCCGGTTGGCCGACGTACTTTGGGGCCAATCGGGGGGGGGGGACTGGCCATCGGGAGAACCGAGCAGGCCGGTGGGTCGGCCACGAAACAGGCCAAATGGGCCGCGATGAGCTATAATGAGCCGCCGCGCTATGCAGAACGGACCACAAACCGGTGCCGTGATATGCAGAAAAGGACAGTGAACATCCCCCCAGCTTTGCTCATTCCTGTTGCGTGTCAACATTCTGGCAACCCGCATGAGCTTCGAGTCTGGGGCTGGGCAGACAACTCTCCAATACTTTGAATTTAACAGCAGTACCCATTTGAAATGCTTGCTGTCAATCTTACATATAGCACCTTTAATATTTGATCTAATAATGGATTAGATATAATTATATAATAATGGATCATATAATTTTTATTATTAATAGTAAGTTTTAGCAATTTTAATGCATATTGCGGTAATGTTTATTTTAATTCACTGCTAAAATTGTATCTGTAATAAATCAGTCTCTCATATATATATATATATATATATATATATATATAAGCATTTGCATAGAATTGAACTCGCAGCACTTGCAAATGTAATTATTTTTCGTTCATAAAAACTGATGGGAAACACGATGCATATTTTATTGAGGGAAAAAAATGGATGTCAGAACAAAAGTGTAGTGGTTTTCTAAGTTTTCGCTTGATTTAATTATACGTTGATGGATTAAACATGGCGGCCGTCTGCCGACCACTCCTGCTGTTAGGTAATAATGCCAGATGTGCGCCTCATAGTGTGAGCATGTGTGAATTTTACACAGCCGGGGGTGGATGAGGGTATGTTTTGGTGACCCACACCCTGTTATTTTGCTTTCACCCTGCTTGATACAGCAAAGTACAGACACAATGTTGGTTTAGACATCTCCATGCAGTGAAAATATTTTAAGACAAAACGTGAATACTATGTCATGTTTACTCAGCGTGTTGACACCCCGTTTTCTTTCTCGTCTGCCTCGCTGGCTAATACAGCACCCAGCCATTTGATATACAGTAAAAACTAAGATAATGTCTATGATATTTAATCATAGCAAACGTTTGATACTTGAATTGTATTGAAAGCAATAGTTCTATAGACGACTCGTGGTGCTTGGAATTACTATTGCTTACACTTGGGCCACATCCACGCTAATCAGTTTTCGTTTGAAAACACGGTTTCTAGTTTCCATCTTTTGCCAAATATGCGGTAACGGAGAGTGTCTTCAAGACACACTGTTTTCGTTGAAAGAAAATACCTTAAACATGGCAAAATCAATCCATTTTCAAAACCCAAATGACAACGAAACATTTTCAAATTTCGCTCTCTTGTGTTGCATACTTTGGATGCTTGAGTTTTCAAGTAAAATCTGATTTATTTGGACGTGGCCTTGGAGATGGAGAGTCAAACAACCCTCCAACCATAAGGCAAACGTCCTCAATAATAAATGTTTTGTTTGAAAACTTTGTTTCCTTACGCCATTGTTTTCCAAAGTATGCAGTAATGGAGAGCGTTTTCAACATTTTCGGTGGTGGAAAATGCAATTTAGTGTGGCTGACGGGCGTAAACGTAGCAAAGTTAATATTACTGTGACATGACGTGGCCTAAGGCCCGAAGAACGCAAATGCTTCCAACTACGCAAGCACAATTTTGTGCGATGTGTTGCAGAATGCATTTCAAAGCACAATTCAAAGTAAGTGCTGCATTCTTAGCGTTACCACAAGAGGCGCTATAGCAATATTCATGGAAACTGTTGTCTTCTACAGTCAGTTTATTATTACTGTCATGGCGGAGCAACAGTTCAAAGAGAAGTTAGTTAAACTTTCGTTAGTTAAACCACTCTGAACATGTTAACCATAGCAATGCCCTGGTGATCAACAACAACACCCAAGCATTGTGGTGGCCCACATGTTTTTATCAGAAGTTGTAGAAATCTTGTCAACAACACAATCAAATCTTATCGCAGATGCATTTTTGTTAGATTTCCTGTATTTCATTTCGAAGTGATGGAGGACTTTGGCTGGCACATCTATCGTATGATATGCTGATCCATTCTTCCATAAGAAAAAAACACCGCTAATCAGGGATTTTTCAAAGGCTCAGCCTTGGAAAGGTTAGTGGAACTGCTCGGAATGTCTTAGATAAAAACAGCACCTCTGTGGCATGGAGTGAAGGGGTGGCAGAGACGGCAAACCTGCAGAGAAATGTTGCTGACAGCTCATTAGCACAGCCTGAATGCTCAATCAAAATGTCAGGGCCTGGTCAAACAGGAAGGTGGGATGCTTGAGCTGATGTCTGGGGAGGCCTGATTGAGCCGGGCCCATTGTGAGAGTTTGGGGACCTGGACCTTGCAAAATGCAGCTGCTGCGGCCCAACATACGTCTGGCATTTTACGTCTGGCCAAAAGATCTCTGTGAGAACTAAAAAGGTTGCATAACTATTGGACAGAATCATGTGGAAAAGTCAAGGCTGATTGGTGTTTTAAAAACGGATGAGGACGTGAAGTTCAGAGGCTGATAATGTTGTCACGAACAGAGTCCTTTGAGGCAGAAATGCTAGAAGAACAGAATATCATTATTTCTCAAAAACGTCACATTCTTGTAAGTCACCTTGGAGAGAAAGCACCAGCCAAACTAAAAGAAAATGCAATTATACAATGTTTCTGTTGAAATACATTCTGAATATCTAGTAGGCGCAATGGCATAACTACAGGCAGGGCAGGGTGTGTGCTACACTGAGGACCATATAGATAAGGGGGCCCGTGGCAGCTGCCAGAAAGGGTATGACTGAAATGCACCAAGACCCCCATTGGTATGTGAAATTTACCGAGGTCAGATGTATATGAGTTTCTTTGTTCTGCAGAACACAAATTAAGATTTTTAGAAGAATTTCTCAGCTCTTTTGGTCCATAGAATGCAAGTGAATGGGTGCCACAATTTTGAAACACCAAAAAGCACATAAAGGTATCATAAAAGTAATCCATTCAACTCCAGTGTTTTAATCCATATCTACAAAAGTGATATGATAGGTGTGGGTGAGAAACCGATCAATATTTAAGTCCTTTTTTGCTAGAAAATCTTCTCCATTTCCAATGGGGCAGATCACCAAAAACACAAGACGAAGAATTTGAAAGTTAAAGTGGAGATTGACTGAGCAGGGAGGAGAATTTATAGGAAAAAATGACTTAAATATTGATCTGTTTCTCACCCACACCTATCATATCACTTCTGCAAACATGGATTAAACCACTGGAGTTTTATGGCTGTTTCTCACCCACACCTATCATATCACTTCTGCAAACATGGATTAAACCACTGGAGTTTTATGGCTGTTTCTCACCCACACCTATCATATCACTTCTGCAAACATGGATTAAACCACTGGAGTTTTATGGATTACTTTTATGCTGACCTATCTGATTTTTGGAGCTTAAAATTGTTGGCACCCATTCACTTGCACTGTATGGACCAAAAGAGTTGAGAAATTCTTCTAAAAAATCTTCATTTGAGTTCAGCAGATGATAGAAAGTCATACACATCTGGGATGAGTAAATGATGAGAGAATTTTAATTTTGGGGTGAATTATTTAAGAATGTGTTAGTGGTGCTTGGGTCAATGCCATTTCATTCTGCCAAATCTGTGACACACACATATATATATATATATATATATATGAATGTAGCTTTGTCTGATTGAATGTTTAAAATCTTACAGAAACTTGCTTTAAAAATCATCATCTTCAAAAATTGCATGTAAAAACTGAATTTCTCACTAAAATGCCTCTGTGATCACCCCTTTTCTTTCTTTTTATCATCCGAAGAAAGAGAGAGATGCACAGTCGCCCCCTTGTGGATATTTGTGGAAAAAATATATTGTTCAAAAAAGTATTTCACTTTGTGGTTGTTAGAAGTCCGTGAAACATGTTCACAGTTAACCTTTGCTGACCTTCAGCTGTGGTCACTCTGTCTGGTCTGTCTTTCCATAGGTCCATCTGTCCTCCTGTCTAACTTTAAGGCTTTTTAAACTTTTTTTAAATCTTTCAGACCAGGCTTTGTCAAGCCATCATCAAAGTTTGTCTTTATCTTATCTAGTTGTAATTGTCTCACAAACAACCTTCGCGCCTAAAGCTTCTTCCTCACACATGTGTCCGTGGCTCTCCTGTCAGAGGTCAGAGCTGGCGCCGGGACAGCAGATGACAGCTCCCCTGTCATCACACGCGACTGCACGCTGTTGTCCCGACAGATTTCTCCTCCACTCAGTCCCCTGGAGAGTTGAACAAAGGAGAGGCACCTTGTTCGGCGCCTGCCGAGGGGGCGAGGATACTCAATTGTTTGTGTTTGTCCGGCGACAGCACGCTACGAAACAATGGAGCTAGGGAGCAGGTCCATTATTGAAGGCTTGCTAAATATAGTTTGATACACTGACCATCTTTAACTCCCAGTGCATTGTTTGATTGGGAGGGGAAGAAGTCAGACAGATCTGTGGACTTTTGCAGTCTGCAGGCGCTTGCATTTCAGATCTGTAGCATACCTCTGTCTAGAGTCATGGAACTGAAAGATTCCAGGGTGGGATTCATCAGTGAAGATCATTGTAGGAGCTCTTCAGGTCAGGTGTGGTTGCAGGCATTGTTTCCTTAAAAAAAAGTTCAAGTTAAAGTATGCAGGAAGCTCTTCAGCCTAGATGCTTTCAAGTGCTCGCAAATTAGTTTCTCAGAGCAAGACATCCAAATTTGCTGGTCAGAGTTTTTCTAAATCAGAGTCTGCCTCTGAAATTACAATTGCATAACATTATTTTACAGTTCTCTGTTTCAAAGAACATTCCACAAAATGACGTAAACAAGTTGTTTTGGTGTGGAGTGATGGGATGGTTGGAGTCGGCAGCACCAGAATCACCCGCTGATTTTAGGGTTCCCTCACCTACAAAATCCCAATTTAACACCTGGTTGTAATAGACAGGATCCCATGTAATAGATGGGATATTAAAGGGGTCATGAATTGCCTTTTTTGTCATTTGAATATGTTCCTTGAGGTTCACTAATATTATAATATTAGTAGTTTTTCTGCGCAAAAAAACGGTAATATATTTGTAAAACGTGATCATTTTCCACCCTCATTCTGACCCTCAGAAACGCTTGGTTTTGGTGCTGCTTCTCCTTTAAGACTTGACAGTAAATGCCCTCTGTTCTGATTGGCTCTCTGCTCTTGACTGACCTGCTCTCTCCTTGCCATCTCACTCCTCACCGCTGCTGGGCGGGGCTAAAGAAGTAATAATGTCTGTTTCTTAATGCACGTTCTTTTGTGTTCCTACATTCTTGTAAACTCATTTGACGTCATCATCTACTGACGAAGTTTCATTCCAATCCTCAAGAATGCAAGTAATGAGACCACATAAAATTACCCAGATGTGTTCTTGAACAGATCGAATATCAAGGATGCATCGGATGGTGACTTGTGGGGCAAGAACCCAGTACTACGGTGGCAGACGAAAGACATTTATCATTGTGTTTTCACTCAAGTGTTTTCCGCTATAAGCTCGCGAAAGTCTGACGGCTTGTGAGAGTCGTTATATCCGTCAACATTTGATGTGTTTTTGGGCATAATTTTAATAAAGTAATAACATGTCGTTAGTCAAAACTTCACTGGTGTGATGATATTAAGACTGTCACTGGTGTGATAATGCCAGTAGTTGTCTTAATGGATTCAAATGTGCTTTGACGTTTATATATATATATATATATATATATATACATCCTATCAGGGACGGATTACCGACCAGGCCAGTGCCCAGGGGCCCTTGACTACCAGGGGGGCCCTGGGCTTTAAGGTTGCCCAGGGGCCCCCTGCTCGAAAACCCTTTTGGGAATGAACAACGAACACCCTACAACCCCCAAGTCATAATCTGTCCCTGCATCCTATATTGCATCACATGCAAAACACAGCAGTGCTTAGAATGAATACAATTGATTTGGAAATATTAGCAATTATTAGGCTACAACATATTATGATAGAAAACAATAGTCACATTCCCAATATTCTGTGCATATTTTCCTCCTTTGAAACAACGAGTCAGTTATTTGCTCTACAGTACATGACATGTCTTTCACCTTGTTTCATGTGTGGTTTACCTTTCTTAAACAATGCAACAGACACTGCATATGGCATAAGGTCATATATTTGTTCTGAGCAAACAACGAAAATAGCTTGCTGTTTCTAATTATCAGATGTTATATTTTAATTATCTTCTTTTATATGACACTAACAATTGGATAAAGTGAACTGGTCTAAGCTGGTCAAAGTAAAGCACCTCCTGTGGGCTATCAGCACATTGTGAATGTGACAAACCAGAATATACTGGTTCAGCACTCAGAAGCTGTCCAGAGAGAGAGTCATGTCTTGTTTTTGTTTTGATATAAAATCATTCATTTTACTGTTGCTCCTTGATAAAATAAAATCTGTTTTTCTGACCCACTGTTCAATTCTTGAAATTCCAGAGGGGTTGAAGGAAACTGTCTTTTCTTAAGTGGATCACGTTACAGATATTTCCTGCTGTTCCCAACATTTCCAGGTCAAACACATACACAATTATGACGAACTGGCATTTCTGCAAAATAGACAACGGACTACGGGGACAAAACAGGATATGCTGTATTCACTGAATGATCATTTGTGCGACAAATGAACTCAGAGTTAACTTCATTTTAGCACAAAAAAATAAAATTTGATGTGCATGTTTACATCTGGAAGGGGTACTCATTACGTTGTTTGCTCATCTGCAATATGTCTATAAGACGTACAGTACTGTGCAAAAGTCTTAGACAAATAAGATGTTTCACAAAAACATTTGTCTTAAGATGGTTATTTATATCTTTAGCTGTAGTGTGTCAAAAGGTAATGCACATTTTAAACTCCCATCATTGTTCCTGTCCCGAAGAAACCCCAACCTTCCTGCCTTAATGACTATCGCCCTGTAGCACTGACCTCAATTGTGATGAAGTGCTTTCAAAGTCAGAGACTTCATCACCTCCTCACTACCTGACACACTGGATCCCTTACAGTTCGCTTACTGTCCAAATCGCTCAACGGACGATGCCATCACACATCTCCTCCACACAGTCCTAGATCATCTGGACAAGAGGAAGGGAAATTATGTTAAATGCTGTTTGTTGATTACAGTTCAGCTTTTAATACTATAATTCCCTCTAAACTCACCACCGAGTTGGAGGACCTAGGATTTAGCTCATCTCTGCGTCTGTCAATGTCACTTAAGACTGTGTGGCCACTTCCAACTCCACCACCATTGTCAAGTTCGCAGACGACACTGTTGTGGTGGGCCTGATCTGATAAGGACCAGAGGGCCTATCTGCAGATCAAAGGTATGGAGGACTGGTGCCAGGGGAACAACCTCCTTTTTGAATGTTAGCAAGACAAAGGAGCTGATAATGGACTTCAGCACAAAGCAGGCGAGGAACTACCACCCCATTATGATCAATGGGGCCACAGTGGGGAGACTGGACAGTTTCCATTATCTTGGCATACACATCTCACATGATCTGTCATGGACATGCCACGTTAACACCATGGTGAAGAAGGCCCGTCAGCATCTTTACCACCTCAGGTGCTTAAAAGACTTTCAACTGCCCTCTATGGTGCTATAATCTTTTACACCAGCACCATTGAGAGCATCCTGACAGGAAACATCACAGCCTGGTTTGGAAATTGCACAAAACAAGATAGACTGGCTCTACAAAGAGTGGTGTGATCAGCTGAGCGCATCACCCACATCAAACTCCCTGACCTGCAGTCTATCTACAGCAAACGATGCTGGACCAAAGCCAGGAAGATCATGGAAGACCTCAGCCATCCTAATAATGGACTTGAAACAGATAGCATGGCCCCCACAGAGTCCCCCACTGAACATAGAGTCAGTCAGGGATTACATGAAGAGACCAAAACAGTTGAGACAGCCTAAATAGACAGAAGTGCTGTGGTGAATTCTCCAAGAAGCTTGAACATCCTATCTGCCAACAACCAAGAAAAACTGTGTCTAGTTGACCTAGGAGAATTGGTGCTGTTTTGAAGGCAATGGTGGGCGCACCAAATACTGATGTAGCTTTTTTTATGTTATGGTTATAAAAAAATATCACCTTAGATTACATGCAGAACTCTTATGAAACACTTCCTGTAACAGTTTTCATGCATGTTGCTTAGAAACACGCTACCGTCTTATCTGTCTCCATCCAACCAATCTTGAACAAGTAAAAAAACATGCTTTATTCAAAAGCCATTTGGAATGCAGCAGAGCCGTGCAGCACAATGTACAAAAATATCCTGGAATAAAATAACCCAATAACAAAACAGAGCGATAACCAGCAGGGAACTTTGACTCCCAGACTAGCTGATTAAATTCCTCTGGTGTGACTCTATTGTACCATCTTGTTGCACTTCCGTAGCTCTGCTGGTAAAGTAATGAGCATTGTGCTCACTTAAAAGGTCTTACGAGGTCTGAGCATCCAAACAGGGTAGATGCTATAACACAGGATAATTTACCCTGGGCCGTTTTTGGTGGATTTTCATTTTTGGGGTGCTTTGATGTGCTCACATGGCCAAAATAGTGCCTGAGAGTGACTTGGCTGGTTTAGACAAAATAACCCAACTGTTGGGCATTTAGCTGACATTTTGTTTTATGTTTGACTTTTTGAATATGTCTGAAAATGATAAATGTTTCAGCTACATCAGTTCACTTAAAAAAAGATTTGTTGGTCAGAGGATCTGTTCCAAAACATAGTGTGCTGCCTACCTAGTATGAATTTTAAGTCATCAAAAGAAGGCTATTCTTAAAGATAAGTTTGGCCAAATTCAAAGATAGCATCACTTATTTCTTTCATAGAGATGGTAATACGGCGTTGACGTCATGACAGAATTACTGTAATTATAAGGTGACAACTCTAAAGAGACTGTTCTCCAAGTTTTTTAAGTCCTTGGACCTTGGAATTTTTCGTTTCAATAGCAATACTTATAATGCCAAAATAAATCCATGTGTGGCTGTTATTGGTTATAGCAAAATATATGAGCACAACATTAATTACTCTCTATATGTACTTGTAAAATTTTTAAGAACAAAGAAAGTGCTCCAGTGTGTGTGTGTGTACTAAATGTCCCCATAAGGATAGTAAAACCCAACATTTTTGACCTTGTGGGGACATTTTGAGGAAAACATGACATGAGGAAAACAGCTTATAGATCATACTAAATTATGTTTTTAGAAAATGTAAAAATGCAGAAAGTTTTTTGTAAGGGTTAGGGGATAGAATATACAGTCTGTACAGTATAAAAAAAATTATGTCTATGGAAAGTCCCCATAAAACACGGAAACACAACGTGTGTGTGTGTGTACCAGCTTTAACTGTTGAGGCTGATGCCACTTTGGTTGGTTTCATGACGTAACAACGCTCAAGTTGGATCTTTTCCAACTTGTAATTACATGTTCTACAAAGACATGAATGTTTTTTACAAGTTGGAATCACAGTTAATGTAATTCCAACATGATGTGCATGTACCATAAGTCCATGAATACATTTGTCTTTGAAAACGCATTGATTTTTACTACAATTATTCCTCTCATCTACAATGCCAATTCCAAAATATTTGAGTATGGAATGTGCTAATAAGAACATGACAGTATGGAAAATGCTAATAAGAACAAAAAGGAGTCCCTTGTAAATTCTATTCACACTGTGCTGTATTGAAAGCACAACCACAACACATTATTTGATGTTTTGCCTTGTGAATGTATTTATTTATTTATTTTTTAATATACACTCATTTTATGATTGATGATTGCAACACACTGGAAAAAAAGTTGGGAGAGTAAAGTGTTTACCACTGTGTAACGTCACCAGTTCTTCTAATTCTTATTAAGAATTTGGACACTAAAGACGCAAGTTTTTTAAGTTTAGCAAGCAGAATTTCCCCCCATTCATCCATTATGCAGGTATTCAGCTGCACACCTGTACTTCATTGCTGTATTTTGCACTTTATAATGTTTCACACATTCTCAATTGGAGATAGATCAGGACTGCAGGCGGGCCAATCTAGCACCCGCACTCTCTGCTTACGCAGCCATGCACTTGGAATCTGGGCAAGAGGTGGTTTGGCGTTGTCCTGCTGGAAAACCACTTCTGAATGCACGTGATCTCCGATCCCTCAGACCTCAATCTTAAAAACTGGCATTCGTCTGTAATGGATATCATGACATTGGCTCGGGAATACTTCCTTTGTCAGTAAACACCATTTACTGATGCATCCACAGATGCAATTTAAGGCTATTCTATGCAAAGCAGAAGCCATACATCAACACTGTCCAGAAGCTCCAATGACCTCTCTGGGCTCGGTCTCATCTGAGATGGAAAGTAGAACAGTGAAATCAAATTTAAAATCACTCTTTTTTTTTTTGTTTTCATTAGCATTTTCCATGTGGTTTCCATACTGGTTTGTACAAGGGAACAAAATTTTCCTATTTTGAAAAATGATCTCCATAAGCACATACTTTGGAAAACAATTTCTTTAAGAAACTGAAAACAGATTATTCAAATGAAAATGGATTAGTGACGTCCTTTGACGTTTTCTGTTTCCTAACATCATTGTTTCGCAAAATATCCAGCTATGGAGAGTGTTTTCGAAATTCTCTGTTTTCAGTGGAGAAAAACACTGTCCCATTGTGGATGAGATTCATAAATGTAGCAAAATCAAAACAGTTTAGTGAGGAAAACCAAGCTCAGTGGAAAAATCAAAGATGAACGAAGTACACCAAACTGTACATGTTACCTCAGATTACAGTTTCGTTTTGAAAGGACAAAGCATTGCTGAAATAATTCCAGACTTCCTGTTTTTTGATGACTTCTCCAACTTTGTAACAATGTTAATAGTTATGAAAATAAAAAGACAATTGTGCGGCCCAGTCTGAAGGTCATCTGAGACTTTTTGGGGGGGGTCAATTGGACTAGATTTGTGAGTGGAGAAGTGAAAAAATTGTTAATGTTATATTTTAAGATATTGTGCAAACAATGTGATGTTAAATGGAAAATAGTCTGCACTTATATAGCGCTTTTTTAACTGTAGAGGTTACCAAAGTGCTTTACACTGTGTCCCAATCACCCATTCACACACACACTCACACTCACACACCAATGGCAGTAGAGCTGCCATGCAAGGGCTAGCCTGCCATTGGGAACAACTTGGGGTTCAGTGTCTTCCCCAAGGACACTTTGGCATGTGGTGTCATGTGGGTCGGGAATCAAACCGCCAACCCTGCTATTAGCGGCTGACCCGCTCTACCACCTGAGCCACAGCCGCCCTTCTGAAATACCAGTTTCACAGGGAGCAGACCCAGAAGAAAGATAAGAATAATTTTACTCAATGAAATAGTTTTATCTAAATTAACTGAACTATTTTAACCAATGTCTCAAACATGTGCTATGTATGTTTATGCTAATTCGAGTGTCACATCGTTATTTTAGCAGCATGCTAACATCAAAGTCTATAGAACTCAGTTGTGTCGAGTCTAGTATGTGGTTAGCATGTAAAGTGCTATTTTAGTGAAACTGCTTATCTGGAGCATACCAAATCAGTCACTTATGAGATCCATTTAATTTAGGTAAGCTGGTTTGCTGATCTTATCTGATTTAAATTTGTTTAGCTGGTCTCCCAGCCTGGCCAAGCTGGTCTTAAATAGAGGTAGAACGGTTTTACCGATTAATCAGTGCCGATAGTTGCTTTTAAGAACTATCAGTTATCTGCAAAATCCCCCAGTGAAGTCCCCAGTGTGTTTTGGGCTTGTTTATACTTAAAAGTCCCATATTATGCACCAAATATTTATTTTATTCTGGTTATTATTGGGATTTTGGTTGAACAATTAGTCTGACAAGTCCCCAGAATCCCTCTAAAACCAACAAAAGAGACCAGCATGCTTGGCCAAGCTAAGACCAGTAAACCATCTTAGGATGCTTTAAGATGTTTTATTATTTTTCAGCAGGGGCTTAAGAAAAAACAATCTGCCTATGTAGACAGCAGACACCAAGGCAGCTCACTAGGCTTTGGATCAGAGCCAGAGACAGGCTGTGTGCACAACCTCACTTCCAGTAAGCCTGGGCAGGCATCACACATCAGTTGTCTTGCCAGTTTTAAATGATTTCTTCTACATTTAGAGCTCTTATTATAACAGTGGCTCCAAAAATAGTCTGCTGACCCCTCTAAATGGCTCCAGGAGGGTGGCTCCCTCAGGGGCAGGTGGTAAGGGTGCACTGGTTCAGCACGTCCACTCCAGTGTGCCTGAGAGAGGGAACAATGCAGAGAGACGGCAATGGAAGGAGTTGACAATCTCAGTAAAGACTAAATGAACCATGCAGCAAAGAACTTGCTTCTTGAAGCATTATATTTCTGTAACTGATGGATTATAAAAAGAAACAGTCAGTCTGACCTCAATAGTGATTTTCAAGTGGTTATACAATTCAAGACATTGTACAATTCAACCTTGCACTTCAGCAAAAAAACAGCCAAATGGATAGCACGTCAGTCAAGACCCAATAGAAGACAGACTGTGTCCAGACATTGAATTGAAAGAGAGATTATACATCAGTGAGTCAAATCAGACAAAGAGACACTTTATTTATGTTAAACTGCTAAAAGAAAGGTTGAAAATATCTTTACTTACCAAAAACAGCCAATATAGGCTAATAAACTAAATTACTTGACAGAAGAATTGTTTATTGTGATTTAATAACATTAAAGGAATGTTCCAGGTTCAATACAAGTTAAACTCAATCAGCAGCATATGTGGAATAATGTTACAGCAAAGCACTTATAATGGAAGTAAATGGGGCCAGTCCAAGTTAACATGATTTTAGTGTGTTACAATCGCTTACTATCCTTTTCTGTGTTAAGTTATATCCAATATCGGGATTTTGAAACAATGTGTATTTTAATGTTATGGACTGGCTCATTAACGTCCATTAACATCTGCAGTATAAGACTGCCAAGTTCTCAATGGCTGGAGTAGTAACGATGCTAGCATAGAAGAAAGAGACAGACAATTATTTTTTTTTCTCTGTAAATTAAGTGCAGGTTAAGTGCAGTGGTAAGTGCAATTAGGGTGGCTTGGTGAAGTGCTCGCAGAACAGATGTGTTTTCAGCTGGTTCTTGAATGTTGAGAGGGTAACAGCAGATCATGTGGAGGTTGTAAGTTCATTTCACCACAGAGGAGCTGAGAAAGTGAACGATCATGAAATAGACTTTGAGCCTCTTTGTGAAGGGACCACCAGGCATCACTCGTTCACAGACCGAAAGAGAGCGAGTTGAAGCATTGACCTGAGGAAGTTCCATTGGCTGTCCTGAAAGCCAGAGTCAAAGCCTTGAATTTGATGTGGGCAGCTACAGGTAGTCAGTGGAGTGAAATTAAGAGTAGGGTTACATGAGCCCTTTTTTGCTGATCGAAGACCAGACAAGCTGATGCATTCTGGATCATCTGCACTGGCTTCATTGTGTTAGCTGGAAGGCCAGCCAATAGAGCATTGCAATAGTCCAGTCTTGAAATGACCAGGCTTGGACAAGGAGCTGTGTAGCATATTCAGATAGGAAAGGTCTGATTTTCCTGATGTTGTAAAGCGTGAATCTGCAAGACCAGGTGGTTGATGAGATGTGTGCAGTTCTTCTAGATGAACCAAGAAGAATAGTGAGGTTGTGGTCAAAAGATGGGTTGGCTGGGATCACAAGGAGTTCTGTCTTGGCAAGGTTGAGCTGAAGGTGTCGTTCCTTAATCCAGGCCGAAATGTCCAAGAGGCAGGCAGAGATACGAGCTGAGACAGTAGGGTCATCAGGCTGGAATGACAGGTAGAGCTGCATATCATCTGTGTAGCAGTGGTAGGAAAAGCCATGTGCCTAAATGGCTGGTTTGGGTAATGTTGTGTACATCGAGATGAGGAGGGGTCCAAGCACGATCCTTGAGGAACCCCAGTTGTTACCTGATGTGCAATCTCCAGGAACCATGAATGATCTGTCAGTGAGATATGACTCAAAACACCCAAACGCAGTTCCTGTGATGCCCAGGTCAGAGAGGGTGGATATGAGGATCTTGTGGTTCACTGTGTCAAAGGCAGAAAACAAGTCGAGGATGGATGATTTGGAGTTAACTCTCGCCAGTTGCAGGGTTTCAGCTACTGACAAGAGGGCAGTCTTTGTTGAGTGTCCTTTTTTGAAGCCAGACTGATGTCTGTCGAGTAGGTTGTTCTGAATGTGAGAGAAAAGCAGACAACTGGTTGAATAAGACCCTCTCAAGAGTTTTAGACAGGAAAGGTAGGAGAGACCGGTCTGTAGTTCTCGACTATTATGGGGTTATGTGTTGGTTTTTAAGCATTGGGGTTACTTGAGCCTGCTTGAATGTATTGGGAAAGTTTCCAGTTGTGAGAGATGTGTTGATAATGTCTGTGAGTTCAGATATGATCAATGCAGAGGCAGCTTGCAGAAGATGGGGTCAAGTGGACAGGTGGTAGGACGGTTAGAAAGAAGCACTTTGGAGACCTCAGTCTCGGAGAGAGGAGAGAAAGAAAAAAACAGAGGATGGGATGTTGGAAGAGAGTATGTGTGGGTGTTAGGTGTAGAGAACTGGCTGCTGATGCTCACTAACTTAAAAAACATGGCAAATTTATCATCAGTCAGAGAAGTAAGAGATTTACTGTATATATCCTTTTACATTTATGAGTTTGGCAGACGCTTTTGTCCAAAGCAACTTACTACAGGGACACTTGCACTTATTACAGGGACAATCCCCCCGGAGCAACCTGGACTTCAGTGCCTTGCTCAAAGACACAATGGTGGTGGCTGTGGGGATCGAACCAGCAACCTTCTGCTTACCAGTTATGTGCCTTAGCACACTACGCCACCACCACTCAAATTTTAAAATTGTGTCTAAGAACATAGACTTTGAATTGTTAATTTTTTGTTAGTACAAATATAATAATTATTTTAAACACTGTTGGTCTTCACATTTTGCCTAACAACAACCCTTTAACCATATTAAATCACTGCAATTCTCATGGCTTGTTGCTTGATTTAAAAAATAAATAATTAACTGGTTCAGCTAAATGTACCATTCACTCTTGAAATAATGTCTCATGAGTAGTTTTTAAATTTAGTAAGTCATGACACCAGAATACATTTATTGCAAAACATTTTTATTCCAACGGACTGCAGAGTGTTATACAGAGGAGCATTTGTACATAAATAGAGGTGCTAGACAGCACTGCTGTTTGCTGTTACAAAATTAAAAAAAGAACATATAGTACATTATTTACAAAATGTCACTTCCTGCTAAGTGGCATAAAAGAAGAACTGTCAAATCCAAGAGGACGTGCATTTTTGCATGCAATCACTGGGATACATAAATAAGTGACAGACCTAACTTCTTTGACTAGGTTTCTTAAAAGAAACAGATCAGGGAGGTTATGCTTTGTTGAATTGTTGTATGTTAACACAGGAAACAGTCCAAGTAGGCTGAGAGAATGTCTGTCGGGATTGTGTCGGCATAATATATTGCAATATTCTCCACCTCAAATATGTGTCGCGTCTGCCAAGGCTTTAAATGTTATCACCTCATATTACGTCGCTCATCAATCCTACTACAATTCCAAACACAGTGTACATTCATGGCACGTCTTAAATTCAAAATAAGACAATTTTCTCAGACCTATATGTCTTATGGATTATAATCGACCAATCAGCAGCTCTGAAATTGGGCCACTTCAGTCCAGCTGCTAAACTGGTTTGATGTTCCTCAAAACTGTGCAATCAACACAAAGAAAAGCTTTCGATTTCTTCCCAGTTTAAAAAAACAAAACAGAAATAAAACCGTTTCAACCAGTCTAAGGTGGTTTGATGGTCTTAGAGGGGATATGGGCACTTGATAGCAGAGAAACCAGCTTAAACCCAGCAAACACAGAATGTTTCCCATTTGGTTTTTGTTTTGTTTTGTTAACCAATTCTAAACATTCTAGAACATTCTTTAGGTTCTATTTTTTATGAACTAAAAACTAACGTTCTGAGAATGTTGCAGGGAGGTTTTTGTGTGATAACCTACAGTAAAAAGAACTAACTACTGGTTACTTTTATAACCTTGAAATAACCTTCCCAGAACATTGCAGGGTTGATGATGGGTTTAATTAATTTAATGTAATGATTAATTAAACAATGGATCAGAAAACGACAAAGAAGTTTAGATTTATTATTGATGTACTGCAGGGTTGCAGAAAGGATATCGTAATATAGAGGTTAGAAAAACATAAGGAGAACGTTACAAGAACGTTCTCCAAACTTACAGGAAACACTATTTAGAACAAGAAAAAAAAAAAAAAAAAGCTTTCCTTGTTTGCCTAAAGAGAGCGTTAATATGTCCAAAAAACGAACAGTGTTAGATGGGAACCAGCTGGTATCAACAAACCACCTTGGGCTGAACAAAAAAGATAAAGGAATGTTTAAAAAAGATACTTTATACATACAATCTTAAAGGCAGCTATAATAAAAGTATTAATTAAAGAAATATTTCAAAACAATTTCATAATAACTCTGTACTTTTATTCAAGCTGATCTCAATCAAACTTACCAAAGAAGCCAAACAATCAAAACCAATGAACTGTCTTTGAAAGATAAAGCACTCCAACTGAAATATGATGACAGTCAAATCAGTAAAAGTGTGTTCATATGCACTCAAAATTACATACATGCAGACAACTACACAAACACTTGAACACAGATCTTACATGTATCTACAGCTTCACTCATGAACACAAACACAAGGTCATCATACTCATGACATGACAATAAGCCGAAAGATTTGGGCTCTTTTTCAGAAATATGTCATTCAAATGCAGCTTATCATGTTAAACACACATGATATGTTAAAATATGGCATGAGTTTAAAAATGACATTTCTCATTTTCTTAATTCTCTTTTTTTCTTGAATTTGTGTTTTTGAAAAACAGCTGATCAACAAGTAATAAACATTTGAAGGGAAAATTGAAAATTGAATCAACTGGCATACAGAAATGCAACACATTTTGCCAAAACATTGTAAAAAATATATATATAAAAATGGTTATGGAATAACAAGCATACTTCTGAATGCACAGTATATACTGTACACTGCATACTATTTTACCATATGTAGTATGTGAAAAATTGTAATGTGTAACGATAAATGTTTCAAAAATTGTCATCACATGACCTCATTAAGTTGCATTTTTAATTCAGTGTGTCATCCAGTTTTCGTCCCAGAAATAATAATCCAAGTTTGTGTAAAAAGGCCTTCACATTTGGAAGTCATGTTAAAAATGATTAACGAACTGCTAACACATTATTTAACAAGTTATTAAAACATTTTCCAAATGTTACATTGTGGTTGTGTGAACATGACAATATTCTTAACATCAGTAGAAGGTTATTTAAATGTTAGCATAGCATTCCTGAAAATGTGAAAACATTTCTAAAATAACTTATAAAAAACAATTTTATACTAATAACATGTTAAGGGTGTTCCCTGTTATGCTAGTAACGTTGTAAATATGTTTAATTAACATTATGTTAACAACATTTGTTCTTAAACTTTAGCCTTTAGTTGTTTGAACATTCTCGGTTCGGTTGCATGTTTTGGCAAATGTAGTAGGAGTTGTATGACAGTATCCTAATCTTAATACAACCCAAATCAAAACAGGTGCTGGACAACACCCCATAACACTTAATTACATAATGAGACACGTAAAACATGTAAATATGAATAAACAACAGGACAGTAATTCTTATTTCAAAGTGACTCTATTTTCAACCTCTGCATACATCTGCAGAGCAGAGCTACAATCATTTATTTCTTCTGCATTTGAACACTCATTCACAGCACTCTGGCGCCCCCTTCAGTGTTGGCCTGGTACTTAAAGTGAACTACTATTTGCATAGCATTGGCAATAAATGGGAATAAACAGCAATTACAACCAATGCCCTCATCAGATCCTTCAAATCATCACATAAAATCTTTCACAGTATCAAAAAAAGGAAAAACAGCCTTATACTTTTTCAGGCCTTAAAATTGGTTCATTAGTTAGTGCTGAGAGGTTTGACAAGCAAAAACACACAATATAAAAGTCATAAACAAAATATTGTTTAAAAACTGATATCCACTTAAAAAAGTACTAAAGCTGAAGGTTTAAGGAAAACTTTGGCTTAAATAAACATTAATGTTTCTGACTGTAGAATTGAGCAATGTTTCTGTGCATATCAGAGAATGGAGATGTCGCTAATTTCAATACAGTGATTGAACTGAACGACACGTTATTTGCTTTGATGCAGTAGAAACACATGTTACGAACAGTTAATAAACATACAGTATACACGTGGAATATGCTGTTTTGTAATACTTAATAATACCGACCTAAACGGGTGAAGTTTTGGCATCAGACTGAAGAGTTAGATTTTGAAAGACGAGATATTTAAATGCCCGTTTTGAGTTTTAGAGGTGGCTCACGTGCTGTGGAAAATGTTGTGATGCTTCACATAGTAAAACTTCAAAATCAAATAGGCCGTGAATTGAACGTAGTCAGTTCTCGGTATGTTTTCATCACAGAGTTTGATAGTTTGTTTAAAAGATGGTAACACGATCTATGACATATGTATATTTATTGCATTTTAAAGGTTTTTAATGCATCATAAAGTATTACATAATACCTTATAATATACGATGTAAGTTTCATAAATAATATAAAACACTATAACAATTACCTACTCCTGGTTACAACTTTAAAATGAATGAACTATAACACGTCACTTGTGGCGAGTTTGAATTCTGGTGTTGATCACCATGTGTTTAAATGCACTTTAAGGGTTATTACATTATATAATAATTACAAATATAATCATTCATGTACGTGTGGTTTTAAAACAGTTATTGTAAAAGAATTATGAACGCCTTACAAATACCTTTGATATGCATTTTATGCAGACTTCGAAATGCTACAAAAAAAAAAGTTTATGTTCAAATCATTTGAACAGTCTTTAACCAGCGGGTGATTATGACAGTATACATAATAAATACAATTATGGCAGAAAACAGAAACAAAAATGTTGTTTTTGGCAGCTGTGAGGTATCGTAAAACACACTGTACTCACGCTGTCACCGTTATCAAATTCCACACTCTTCATCCGCCAATGGCAGCAAAACTTTCACTATTCAGCAATTTAACACCAAAACACACTCTCCTGGTCCATGCAGTCCTGTAGTATATATATTGTTTTGGTAAAGTCCAAAGTAACTGGGAAATATATGAAAGGCAAATTATTATCAGTGCAGTTTCACACATCAGAACTGTTGAAAAAACGACAAACAAAACGCAAGAGCGACCATTTTCGTTATGGCATCAGTGTGAACTTTCACACAGGAAATAACATCATACATCATATTTAAATACTGATGTATTTCTATTACAAGTTCCACTATTCAGATTAAGAGACAACACGAGTCTGTCAAACTGTGGCGTCCAGGATGTATACCAGTGTTTACTCACTCACAGAGGGTGTCTGTGTCGTCTTTTAAGGCCTGAGGTTTAAAGTCCCATGTACGAGCAGGGACAGTATTGCGACAGTAAAGTTGGATAAAATAGGATTATGCATAAAGACTCGGATTACTGTGAAATACATTTTTACAAGGACAACATAACAGACTTGAACACTTATAGGGCATATTACCTATGATATAATCCAAACAATGGATTGCATCAAACCAAAATAGATCTTGACGAAGAGGTTATAGGCCATAGTGAGTCTAATTTTGTATTGTTTTAAAACTGTAATTTGACTAAATACCATAATTAACTCCATATTGTATTGTTTCCATGTTCAAAAAGGCATTATTCCATTGTTAACCAGATTACAACTAAACCTCCTTGAATTAAGGTCCATGTTGTTGTTAAGCTGCACCCCAGCGTGACGTTCAACAGAAATCTCACTTTTAAGACATAGTGCAAAATGGAAGCCGTTTTCTTTCAGAAAAGAAAACTGGATGTGGTAATAATGTTGGACCAGAGTGAAAATCCATAATACAAATTGGAATCTTTCAAGCAGTCCAGCTCGCAGATAGACAGAATGATAGATCGATAAACAGATCCAGCGATAGATAGACAGAATGATCAAATCTATATGGATAGAATGATATACTGAATGAAAGAATGATAGTCAGACAGACAGACAGATATATGAACAAGACAGACAGACAGACAGACAGACAGATAGATGATATGAAAGAGTGATAGACAGACAGACAAGAATGAAAGGGTGGTTTGCAGACAGACAGACAGACAGACAGACAGACAGATAGACAGATAGATAGATAGATAGATAGATAAAACAATACATAGATAGATAGATAGATAGATAGATAGATAGATAGATAGATAGATAGATAGATAGATAGATAGATAGATAGATAGATAGATAGATAGATAGATAGATAAAACAATACATAGATAGATAGATAGATAGATAGATAGATAGATAGATAGATAGATAGATAGATAGATAGATAGATAGATAAAACAATACATAGATAGATAGATAGATAGATAGATAGATAGATAGATAGATAGATAGATAGATAGATAAAACAATACATAGATAGATAGATAGATAGATAGATAGATAGATAGATAGACAGACAAAAAAATACATAGATAGATAGATAGATAGATAGATAGACAGACAGACAAGAATGAAAGGGTGGTTTGCAGATAGACAGACAGACAGACAGATAGATAGATATGAAAGAGTGATAGACAGACAGACAAGAATGAAAGGGTGGTTTGCAGATAGACAGACAGATAGATAGATAGACAGACAGACAGACAGACAGATAGATAGACAGACAGACAAGAATGGAAGGGTGGTTTGCAGACAGACAGATAGATAGACAGACAGATAGATAGACAGATAGGAGAGTTTCCGCTGTATCGCACTGATGCGACTCAAATGCAGTTTTCTTAAAGCTGCAGCAATCCATGTGCAAAAACAAAACAAATGTTAAACGAAGACAATGAACAAGCATCCAAAGTGTCTTCTCAATTCTCCACCGTTGAGGCAATCAATTGGCACGTTCATTGAGTTTCTGTGACTGGCATTTGAACATCTCTAATGCTGTTTTTGCTTCAACGATTTGAACCGTCAGATTCTCCAAACAGTTCCACAGGGTTTCAAAGAGGTCCATTGGTCATGAGTGACACCTACAGCTTATCTCTTTGTACCACAGGTCACACATCTGTGGTTTCACCACACTCACCTCATCCTAGCCCACTTTATCGTGTTCCCGCCTCTTCTGACGGCAAGTTGGCTGTTGGGTGTGTCAGTCAATGAGCCTGTCCATTCAGAGCGTGGCCAAGATCCGTGAGAATGAGATGATGACAGTGAATGTTGTTTGGCCCACTCCGAACACCAAAGCTTCCAACGGAGCCATGTCCCTCCCTGCCACACGATATACACCTGCCACTGCTGCACCTGAGACAACAGACAATAACTCATCTCATATCTTTGAAGTTGCTTTTTTGGGGATTAAGACCAGAAACATCCTTTACACAAGTACTCGAATGCAAAAGCTTGTCCAAAGCATTGCCAATGAGCGGTCCATTTAAACATGCTCAACTGCAATCCTCAATGCTCAAGGTGGCGATAGAGCAGGGCCGGCTCTGGTGTAAGATGGCGCCTACCTAGGGAGTTATATACGTATAGAGTTCAAAAGTATGTGCCATTAAACTGGATGTGTCATTATTCAGGTACATTGCTATATATATATAAATATATTTACTTAAACTTATTTTTTTCATTAATCCTGATTATGTTTACATGGACACCAGAAAGCGGCGAGAAAGTGGTGTTCCCGTTAACGTGCACAGTATAAGCCATGTACTCTACTCATGTAAACATGCGGCACGGTCAGTACGTAGCTTTCTCCACAGCAATGTAATTTCCATGCAAAGTTTATGTAAATAACAAACATGGGATCCAAGGAACACTTCTCTATTTTATGCTCGGTTTCTTCACTTTATACCCAGATATTCCAGTGATGTTGCTGTGTTTGTTTCCTTAACTTTCTATCGCAACCTGCAGTGGAGTTGCGCTGCAATAGTGGGTCTTCCCTCTTTTGTCAAACTCCAGAATACCCTCAATGCACTAGAGCATAGAAGGGAAAATGAGGGACAGTTGATATTTTACATTGGAGTGTATAAATAGGTGTATATTTTATGTCCTTTTCACACTGTACTCCCAGAATTGTTGAATTCGTTCCGCTGTTTTGACTTGTTAGGCTCAATCCTATGACATTTGTTATCCAGTCTGTTCAAGCACAAAAGAATGGCGCTTATGCATTCACATGGCCCATAAGCCGGTTCTCCAGGAGAAACCTAGCTGTGTTAAACCGATTTCTCTTAAACCCATCAGCAGCGTTAGGAAATCAGCGTTCTCGTTTAAATGACGTTTCAAAATGCCGATTTCTGAAGAAAAAAAAACCTTGTTTTCTTAAGTGCATGTAAACGTGTTCATTCTCTTCAAACAGTTGCTCCGTAGTTGATTTGAAATAAAAATTTAACTTGGAAAAACAAAACTATTCATACTAATATCCACTATAGCACCCCTTGTGGCAATGTGGAGAATGCAACTATCTTTGCCGTCTGACATAATTTGGAACTATGCACAAAATCAAGCTTGCGAAGCTAGAAGTTTCCGTGTATATGTTCTTGTGTAGAGTATGTTTCTGACTTAACACTTAATTATTTTCATAGGTTGAATTTCCCAATATAAAGGGTTTCCACACTTTTTGACCAAATTCTTTCCGTGATATTTCCATGAGGGGTTGGGGGTGCAACGTTGATCATTTTGCCATCAGTCCTGGAGGAGGAGTGCCCCTTGATCGTTTCCCTGTCATTCAGGGTAGGGTCATTACTAGTGATGCAACTAACGATTATTTTGATAATCGACTAATCTAACGATTATTAGAATGATTTGAATATTCGGGAGATTATTGCAACGATTAATCATTCGCTTTTTCAGCTATTCAGCTTGTGCCCGACTTAAAAGGTTGTATTAAACGTGCTTGCTAACAATAAAGAGGACAAAATCATCTTTTAAAAATACCTCAAAATGACATTCACTGAATTAGGACTTTTAGATATTTTAAAATAGGAGTATTTTTAATATTATATTCAACATTCTCAGATAACACTGTTGTCTTCTGCAGTATAGCTGCTAAAGTAAATGTACATTGTTTTAATGGAGTTTTAGATATTTATAAATAAATAAATAAATGTATTTTGTTGCGGTGTATAATGGGGGTGAAGACTTCCTCTCTCTCTCATCTTTCTGTTCACATTAATCCTTCTTTAACTCACAAAAACAAACTCTCTCATATTAATAAAGCTGCATATTGCCAATTTTCTTCATGATAAGAAATGCACAGTTATTATGATTCAATAAGTCGCGAGTCATCATGTTATAATCCAGCTGCATTAACTGCACACTCGAGGGAAGAGTGTCCCGCGACAGTGTGTGCATCAGCCGGGTGCAGTTTCAATCTCTCCCCCTTAGATCGGGACGCTCCGCCCAACTCACAGAAGAGGCGCTGACTGCACAGAGAAATGCCAGTTTTGGAGTTTGTAGTTATTTACATGATCTGCTTCCTCATTATTTGAACTTTAATTAAGATATAACGCATTAAATATAAATGATTTACCGCCGGGGTGTTTCCTTTAAAGACGCTCGACACGCAAGTTTTGCTTAAGCGGAGTGGCAGCTCCAGCTCTACTTATTCCACAATGAGAGTGCATCTGTATTTACTTATTTGGTATTTGTGTAGAATTCGCTCATTCTTTGCGATTTATATCACCTGAAGCTGTTTGGAAAGTTTAGTGTGTATCGTCGTTCTATTGTCGCCGTTGTCGATAACGTTGACTAATCGTTTCAGCCCCCATATACGAGTCAAATATAGTTAATTTTGTTAGAGCATGTCTACATCAAACTCTTATCTCAAAATAGCATGAAAATTCCTGTTTTTCACAATATTTCCCCATTAAAGCAAGAATTTGAGGGAGGAATATGCTTTCAGGGCATTGTATGTGATAGACTCATTGACAGACTTTAAAGATTTAAGTCAAAGGCTGAACATCACAGGATGACACTTTAACCTGCTTCAGAAATGTATGTTTTTACTGTGGTGTCTGGCTGTTATTAAATGTTTTAGATTGTGTGTGTGTGTGTGTGTGTGTGTGTGTTAATGTAAATGTAAGCTGCTGTGCATGACTGTTAATGTGTGTTTATAAGTGCCTCTCAGTATATGAACCTCTCTCTCTCTCTCTCTCTCTCTCTCTCTCTCTCTCTCTCTCTCTCTCTCTCTCTCTCTCTCTCTCTCTCTCTCTCTCTCTCTCTCTCTCTCTCTCTCTCTCTCTCTCTCTCCAATCCACATAAATTATAAAAGCAAACCTCTGGGATGGGCAGTTCAGCTACTGTATATTTAAGATATTCAGTGATGAGGAAAGCAGAAGTGAGTGTATACTGACTGGTGATGACTCCTCCGGTGAGAGAGGCCATGAAGCCCACACTGATGAGCACCAGTGTGATGAGACGACCTCGCTTATGACGCTGTAGCATCACACACATGAGCAGACCAACAGCGCTGTGAACGAACAGAGATGAGAAGAGACACCACAGGAACACCCAGTACCACATCTCTGTGGAGACAACACACACACACACACACACACAGAGAAATGAGGAGCATTGCTTTGAGAAATATGTACATGAATATGCTACATGAACAATGTGAACATTTCACAGGTCTGTTTAGAACTGAAATGTATTGTACAGAATGGGATACTAGTGTACTGCATTCTGTGCAGCATATTCTGGTTACTGCTTACTATTTAAAAAAATAGTATGTGAAATAGTATGTAGTATGCAACAATTTCGAAGAGCAGCATGCTTCACTGACACAAAAAGAGCTCATTATTTTTTCGTCTGAATCTATTAAATCTAAAAATGTTAAAATGCAACACAAAACCAATGTTAGTTGCTATTTTATTGTCATAAAACTGTGTGAAGACATTGTGGCATTTTTATGATTTAAAAAAAAAAACGTTTACCTTGTAAAATACGTCTGAAAACATGTTGATTAAGTTGTGTACACTCTTATGAACTCAAAGCAAAGTGTTTTAATACATTTTAGTGGACGGTTGCATAACATGACATTTTTTAAGTCATAATATATATTTACTGTATACAGTGATGTGAAAAAGTATTTGCCCCCTCCTGATTTCTTCTATTTTCTGTATATTTTTCATACTAAATTGTTTTAGACCATCAAACGAGAGAAAGTATAAAAAATAAACACAATTTTTATTGAAGCAAAAAAGTTGTCCATCACCTATATCACCCTTTTGAAAAACTAACTGCCCCCTTAAACTTAATAGCTGTTTGTGCCACCTTTATCAGCAACAACTGCAACCAAACACTTCTGAAGCAGCAAAGCATCCCCACACCATCACACCACCACCATCATGCTTGACCGGAGGTACGATGATCTTTTAGTGGATTTCTGTGTTTGATTTACACCAGATGTAACGGGACCCCTGTCTTCCGAACAGTTCCACTTTCAACTCATCGGTCCACAGAACATTCTCCCAAAAGGTTTGAGGATCATCAAGGTGTGTTTTGGCACAATTCAGACGAGCCTTAATGTTCCTCTGGGTCAGCAGTGGTTTTATTTTTCACTTGGTTATACTTCTGTGAGTGCAGTAAAGACAAAATATACTTATATTCAAGATCTATTCTCTAAAAGCAAGTCTAAATATCTTATGTGCTGCTTTTCAGGTAAAAGTATCTTGTTTTTTTAAAATATTATAAAATATTTAATATTATATTCAACATTCTCTTCTGCAGTATAGCTGCTTAAGTAAATGTAAGTTGTTTTAAATGAGTTTTAGATATTTATATTACAAAACAACAACAAATCAAAGACGTATTTTGTTGCAGTGTATAATGGGCAAAGACTTCCTCTCTCACCTTTCTGTTCACTTGATTTCAATCCATCTTTAACTCACAAAAAACTATAAAAGAGCCGCACATCGCAGATTTTCTTCCCGATAAGATACAGGCAACATATGTGTTATGATTCACTATGTCATGTGCAATCATGTTATAATCTAGCTGCAGCAAGCGCGGCGAGGGACAAGCATCCCCGCGACAGAGTGCGTTGTCCTTGACTTTTTTATGACTCTCTGGAGTCATCGTTGCTGTGATCTTGGAGGAATTTTGGAAGGGTGGCCACTTCTGGGAAGGTTCACTACTGTGCCAAGTTTTCTCTATTTGGATATAGTGGCTCTCACTATTTTAATTTTTTTTGTTTGTTTGTTCTGGAGTCCCAGAGCCTTTGAAATAGCTTTGTAACCCTTCCCGGACTGATGTATATTAATCACCTTTTCTCATAATTTCTGGAATTTCTTTCAACCATGGCATAGTTTGCTACTGGGTGAGACCTTTTAGACAACTTCATGCTGCTGAAAAAGTTAAATTTAGGTGTTGATTTGATTGAACAGGTCTGTAAATAATCAGGTCTGGGTTTGTCTAGTCCAGCTGAACCCCACTGTGAATGCAATTTCATAGATTTGGGGATTTAGTAACTAAGGGGCGCAAATACTTTTTCACAAAGGCCCAGTTGGTCTTAAATAACTTTTTTGCTTCAATAAACAACATTATCATTTAAAAACTGTATTTTGTGTTTACTCAGATTGGCTTTGTTTTAAGTTATATTTTGTTATAATTCTTGAAACAATTTAGTATGAGATATACACAAAAACAGAAGAAATCAGGATGGGGCAAATACTTTTTCACAGCACTGTATATATTATGACTTTAAGTTATAGCATTTTTGCACACATGCAGTGTGCTCTGTTGCTTAAAAGTATGTTTTACACTGTAAACATACTTCATATTGAACAAGAAGTTGTATGATAGTATGCTATTCTGAAGATTTATTATACTTTGTGATTTCATGGGCCACTGTGCCACTTTAATTACTTAATTACTTACTGTGCCAATTAATTACACTAAGCTGTTATGTGTTTCGTGTATTGCCTTTGCTCAAACAAGTTCCGCTTTCTTGAGCAGAGCAAACACTAAGTGAGGAACCTCTGTTAAAGGAACATTACTAGACTAGAGTTCAAACTCAACACTTTCCATGTCATACACACAGAATAACTACACATAATAAGAATGAGCTCCATTAGGGTACGTGTCAAGGTATCACTTCACCCCAAAATCAGAAGAAAGAACTTGTCATTTCTATATTGCAAAACTAACTGTAGCCTATTTTTACATTAGGACCATTTTTATTTTTTATTAATTAATTGTGATTCAATTCATTGTCTTTAAGCAATAAATAATTGATTTATTTCTTGAAATATGTTGCGGTTCAAGTCTTTGAGTCTTTAATAAGACAGAACACATAGTGAATCGCTGTGGGCTCTTTTAGACCGCTATTATTTAGATGCTTTGTTCATGTAGCTCTGAGTAAATGTACTGTTTGGCTTTGTTAATATACACCTTGAAGATAATCAATCAGCTCTTTGGTGTTCTGGAAGATTTCAGGACCTCTTAACTCAACCACAAAATGTATTATCAAATTGCTGTTCATGATCATGAACTACGGTAAATGAAGGGCACTTCCATATAAAAAAAAATGCTTGAGAAATCACACACAGGAATTCTGCTGACAACCATTATTTAACATGTCAAAGGTAACGAGTCAAAAATGTACTGCTAACTTGCACATGCAATGCCGTATAGTGCTGATACAGCTCTGTGCCCTTAGGCATCAAATAAAAACAGGCATTAAATCATTATCATCTAAGGATGTAATAGTGTTTTGTGTTCATTTAATACACAACATGACAGAAAAAATAATGAGAACTTTAATCCAGTGTAAAGACTGGCACACACACATGAACGTGCACAATGTATTAATTTAGCTATAAGCTGCCACGCACAAGCTAAGTAAGATGTAATGTCCAGACACAAGGGCCTTTGTGCTGTAGGTATGCAAGCAGTACACACATGCACACACACACACACACACACACACACACAAATATGAATGGGCAAACGACAGCTACAGAGAGAGACATTTACCAAACTGTGTTATCAGTAAACTGAGCCAAACACAAAAGTCTCAGACAGCACAGCCATGCAGTGCCAGTAACACAAATGCAGTTCTTAATAGATGGCTCTGCCTACCTCCTAAGCCACAAAAAAGCACTGTGGCAGAGAGATACCAGACTAGAGACATTATAATACTGAAATGATGGAAAGGAGATACTGGACAAGAGACTATAGAACTGAGAAACTTGACAAGAGACAATCTAGCTACACAGATACTAGACAGGATAAACATTTTTCACAGAGGTAGTAAAATAGACATTTTAGCACAAACATATACACACACACTAATATATATATATATATATCCCTGTATGAGAAGAGACATTTGAGCACAGAGATACTGAAAAGGTTTAGCACAGATATAATGGAAAGAGAAACTTTAGGACAGAGACACAGCAACACCCAGATACTAGACAAGATACAATAAAGCAAAAAGGTGCTGGACAGTATAGCACAGATATGCTGGAGAAGAAACCCTATAGCACAACTATGTTTGACAAAAGACACTATAGCACAGAGATAATAGACAAGAAACAGTAAAGCACAGAGATACTAGACAAGAGACAGTAAAGCACAGAGATACTAGACAAGAGACAGTAAAGCACAGAGATACTAGACAAGAGACGGTAAAGCACAGAGATACTAGACAAGAGACGGTAAAGCACAGAGATACTAGACAAGAGACGGTAAAGCACAGAGATACTAGACAAGAGACTGTATACCACAGAGATACTAGACAAGAGACACTAAAGCACAGAGATACTAGACAAGAGACACTAAAGCACAGAGATACTAGACAAGAGACACTAAAGCACAGAGATACTAGACAAGAGACACTAAAGCACAGTGATACTAGACAAGAGACACTAAAGCACAGTGATACTAGACAAGAGACACTAAAGCACAGAGATACTAGACAAGAGACACTAAAGCACAGTGATACTAGACAAGAGACACTAAAGCACAGAGATACTAGACAAGAGACACTAAAGCACAGAGATACTAGATAAGAGACAGTATAGCACATAGATACTAGACAAGAGACACTAAAGCACAGAGATACTAGACAAGAGACTATAGCACAGAGATACTAGATAAGAGACACTAAAGCACAGAGATACTAGACAAGAGACTAAAGCACAGAGATACTAGACAAGAGATACTAGACAAGAGACTATAGCACAGAGATACTAGACAAGAGACACTAAAGCACAGATATACTAGATAAGAGACAGTATAGCACAGAGATACTAGAGAAGAGACACTAAAGCACAGAGATACTAGACAAGAGACACTAAAGCACAGAGATACTAGATAAGAGACAGTATAGCACAGAGATACTAGACAAGAGACACTAAAGCACAGAGATACTAGACAAAAGACACTAAAGCACAGAGATACTAGACAAGAGACAGTATAGCACAGAGATACTAGACAAAAGACACTAAAGCACAGAGATACTAGACAAGAGACAGTATAGCACAGAGATACTAGACAAAAGACACTAAAGTACAGTGATACTAGACAAGAGACTATAGCACAGAGATACTAGACAAGAGACACTAAAGCATAGAGATACTAGACAAGAGACTATAGCACAGAGATACTAGACAAGAGACACTAAAGCACAGAGATACTAGACAAGAGACAGTATAGCACAGAGATACTAGACAAAAGACACTAAAGTACAGTGATACTAGACAAGAGACACTAAAGCATAGAGATACTAGACAAGAGACTATAGCACAGAGATACTAGACAAGAGACACTAAAGCACAGAGATACTAGACAAGAGACTATAGCACAGAGATACTAGACAAGAGACTATAGCACAGAGATACTAGACAAGAGACAGTAAAGCACAGAGATACTAGACAAGAGACAGTAAAGCACAGAGATACTAGACAAGAGACACTAAAGCACAGAGATACTAGACAAGAGACACTAAAGCACAGAGATATTAGACAAGAGACACTAAAGCACAGAAATACTAGACAAGAGATATTATAGCAAAACAAAGATGCTGAACAAGAGACTATAGCACAGAGATACTAGACAAGAGACAGTAAAGCACAGAGATACTAGACAAGAGACTAAAGCACAGAGATACTAGACAAGAGACACTAAAGCACAGAGATACTAGACAAGAGACACTAAAGCACAGAGATATTAGACAAGAGACACTAAAGCACAGAAATACTAGACAAGAGATATTATAGCAAAACAAAGATGCTGAACAAGAGACTATAGCACAGAGATACTAGACAAGAGACACTAAAGCACAGAGATACTAGACAAGAGACTAAAGCACAGAGATACTAGACAAGAGACACTAAAGCACAGAAATACTAGACAAGAGATATTATAGCAAAACAAAGATGCTGAACAAGAGACTATAGCACAGAGATACTAGACAAGAGACACTAAAGCACAGAGATACTAGACAAGAGACACTAAAGCACAGAGATACTAGACAAGAGACACTAAAGCACAGAGATACTAGATAAGAGACAGTATAGCAGAGATATTAGACAAGAGACACTAAAGCACAGAAATACTAGACAAGAGATATTATAGCAAAACAAAGATGCTGAACAAGAGACTGAATAGTACAGAAATACTAGACAAGAGACTGTATAGCACAGAGATGTTGGACAGGAGACACCATAGCACAACTATGTTTGACAAGAGACACTATAGCACAGAGATACTAAACAAGAGACACTATAATGTGAATGTGTAAATGTGAGGAGCATGATTTGAATGACGCGTGGAGTTGCCGCCAATGAAAAGGTTTCCAAATCTGTCTCCTACGATGCTCATGATGAGTTCAGTTAGGATGCTCCCATAGAAAACAGCTGCTTTAGGCAGGAGACAGCGAGGCAGCTCACTAGGTTTTGGAACAAACTCAATGTTTTAGAATGACTGAAATCGAACGTTTGAAGTGAATGTAAATGTACTGAGTGATTCAGAAAGACAGATGCTGAAGCACATGTTTCCAAGAACTCAGAATAATTGAAGTACACAGACAATGAATCACAAGGGAACACAGAGACGCTAGACCACATAAACTGAGCATAACAGAGACACTGACAGGGCTAGACTGGGAAGAGAAATCAGCCAGGGATTTTACATGGCAACTGGCTCAAATCTTGTCGGGGGGGGGGGGGGGGGGAGGGGGTGTTTGGTTCGCTGTCCTTTTCTGCATATCATAGCGCTGTTTTTTGGTCCGTTCTGCATAACGCAGCGGCTCATTTGAGCTTATCGCGGCCCAATCGTCACGTTTTGCAGTCGGCCCATCTACCCACTCGGTTCTCTAGATGGCCAGTTTGCCCCTGATCAGCCCCAAAGTGCGTCAGCCCACCGGGAAAATGCCCAGTATGCCAGATTACCAGTCCAGCCCTGGACACTGACACAAAGAGATTCTGAGACACAGAGACACTGAAGTACAGGTTTAATTGACGGCACACTAATGCATTCTAAATAGCTTCCATCTATGTGCTACTGACCCACATTGCCAGATAATGCTTAGTCTTTATTTTAAAATTCACGCAGACTCCCATATTTCATCTAAAGATAACAGCAAAAGTTCTTATCACACATTAAGCATGACATCATATAAAATGACTCAACCAAGTACCAAAGATAAGTCACAACAAAATGGGTGCCAGGCCATGGAAGGTCTCGCTAGGCTTACTAGCAAAAGGTTTGCATTTATACAATGGCATGTAAAAGCTATTGTATATTTTGTAAGGTAGTTGTTTGAAATAAAATAAAAAATAAAAACGAGGCCTCTTTAAACACCCTGGGCTCTCGGCATGTCAACAAAGCAGTTTCTGGGGTTAAAATGAGCCTCTTTTGTCTGGCTGTCAACACATTGTAGCTGTCTCAAAGACTAGCACTGTTCTTTAACATCAGCATACTGTATAATGATGCACAGGGCATCCATGCCAGACGTGGTGAAAATACAAATATGCAAACTTATTAAACCTATAATTACTAAGCGGTATCTGAAAATGTGGCGAACCACAATAAGCATGAAAAAATGGAAAGAAAAAAACGAAGAGATAATGATCAACAAATAAAGAATATTGCATAGCTCCTGAGCACTGCTGTTCTCATGGTTGAAACGTCTGTTTTCACGACAGCTTAAAACGTCTTTATTTCCACACAGGAAACTCAGATTGTGCTGTTTGTTGAGAAGCGGTATGCTATTACTGTTTTACACAATTGAAACACAATTTTCACTACAGGATGAAAAAAGGGCAGAATAATCGCTTAGACACTGAAAAAGGAACCCCAGGCATATTTAGTGATTTGGGGGTGGGCTATTTTTACAAAGACTATTATGCGACAACAAAGCAACCAGTCTTAACTGTAGAAATTAGGTATTATAACCAGGGGCGGAGCCAGGAGTTTTTCAAAGAGGTGGTGAGGCAGGGGCAAGCGATCAGTCTGTGGTGGCACAGAAATGTTCGGTCAGCATTTTTATATCGTCCGACTGTGTGTGGGGGTGAGTGGATACAATGACACCCGGGACGGAGAGGTTTGGCGACCTTGGTGTACGCAAATGTTAAGTTTGTACATTTGTACAGAGATGATTTCACCTCTAAAGAACTAAATTGTTCCAAAAAATGACCAAAAAAAATGACTAAAACAGCAATTGTGAGTGGGGTGGCCAGGCTTCGGTCCCCTGGACCCATGGCCACCTCCTAGCTCCGCCACTGATTATAATGAATCCTTGAAGGAACTTGCCTGGTTTAATACAAGATAAGCTCAATCAGCAGCATTTGTAGCATACTGTTGACCACCAAAAGAAAGATGGAAAAATTGAAGTTACAGTGAGACACTGACAATGGAAGAAAATGGGGTCATTTTTGGAGGGTTTAGAGACAGAAACATGAATTTCATAATATAATAAAAGCACTTGCATTAATCATTAATTATTTTACATTTACATTTGGCAGATGCTTTTATCCAAAGTAACTTACAGAGCACTTATTACAGGGACAATCCCCCCGGAGCAACCTGGAGTTAAGTGCCTTGCTCAAGGACACAATGGTAGTGGCTGTGGGGATCGAACCAGCAACCCTCTGATTACCAGTTATATGCTTTAGCCCACTATGCCACCACCACTCCAGTTATTGGAGCTTGTAACATCTGTACCTGCCAACCCCACTCCACACCACTAGAGGTCATCCACGCCTGAATTTTAGAACTGTGTCTCATGTTTGACATTACTTCCTGTTTGACCTTTTATATAGAGCACATGGTGCTTGAATTAGTTTGCAAAGTATTGCCAGTGTATTACTACTATACTGAGCTCTTTCTTGTCCTTGTTATGAGTCACAGTTGTCTTGTCTTTTGCCACGGATTTCGACTGTACCTTTGCCTGCTGTATTGGCTTCTGTCTGCTTAAGCCTGTCTGTCTTTTTGGATTTTGATCCAAGCTCTCAACTCTGACATCTCTATTTGAATGGTTTATTGGACTGTTTGTTTTCATTGAAACTTTGCACACAGATCCTCAGTTTGGTTCATAGTCTGATTCGTTACAGAGCTATAAAGTTATTTAAATAAATGTTTTTGCTGGATAAGGGTTAAAAGCATCATGTAGTCATGGCAAAGAAGTTGTAAAATTGAATATGACTTTGCATTAAAAAGCAAAGCAATTTTTACCATGCTAAAATCATGTTAACAAGCACAATGTACATGTCATGTTGGTATACCTTTGAAACCGTTGGTATTTTAACCTTTACAGATTGGCCCCAATTCACTTCCATTGTAAGTGCCTCATCTCACCAAGATTTTTGCTTCTTTTAAAGAAAAGGAGTAATCAGTCAAAATAATTTTTTTGTGATAATAAACATTATACCACAAATGCTGTCGGTTGAGCTTAACTTTTCGAATTTAACCCGGAATATTCCTTTAAATGCATGCATTTCGCCAAACATTACATATGCTGAGTCTTTAGTGGCCAGGCCCGTATACTGTATATCTACATTTACATTTATGCATTTGTCAGACCCTTTTATCCAAAGCGACTTACAGTGCACTTATTACAGGGACAATCCCCCCGGAGCAACCTGGAGTTAAGTGTCTTGCTCAAGGACACAATGGTGGTGGCTGTGGGGATCAAACCAGCAACCTTCTGATTACCAGTTATGTGCCATAGACCACTACACCACCACTCCTCACTACTATCTATCACAAATGGATCCGCAAAATGCCTGGATAGATTAAAAATTTCAAAGCATTTCAAGAAGATTCAAAAATTCTATAATAGAATGTATTCTGTTATATTTCTATTTTTCTTTTATCAAAGGATTCTTATATTATTGATAAGAGAAAGGTTGAGGAATACTAAAGAGGTAGAGGCACAACTCCAAAAAATGGATGAAGGTCCTGGGTCACTAAAGACCCGAGGTGGATTTAGGTTTAAATTCGCTTTCCTGGAAGTATATTCTGTTATTTCAAATGCAATGGTGTTTGAATGATGTAGATGTTAAAGGGACAGTTCACCCAAAAATGAAAATTCTTTCATGATTTACTCACCCACATGCCATCTCAGATGTGTGACTTTCTGGTTAGACTTTACAATAAAATTCCATTTGTTAACACGAACTAACAGTGAACAATACTTTTACTGCATTTATTAATCTTTGTTATTGTTATTTTTGACATTAATACATTTTTAAAATCTAAAGTTGTATTTGTTAACATTAGTTAATGCAATATGAACTAACAATGAACAACTGTAATTGAATTAGTATACATGAACAAAGATTAATAAATGCTGTAATAAATATATTGTTCATTGTTTGATCATGTTACATAATGCATTAACTAATGTTAATAAATGGAATGTTATTGTAAAGTGTTTCCAACTTTAATGTGCAGAACACAAACAAAGATTTTTAGAAGAATATCTCGGGTCTGTAGGTCCATATAATGCAAGTGAATGAGTGCCAACATTTTGAAACTCCAAAAAGGACATAAAGAGAGCATAAAAGTAATCCATATGTCTCATGTGGTTAAATCAGGGCTGGACTGGTAATCTGGTATACCGGGCATTTTCCCGGTGGGCCGACGCACTTTTGGGCCGATCAGGGGCGGAATGGCCATCGGGAGAACCGAGCGGGCCGGTGGTTCGGCCGCGAAATGTGCCAAATGGGCTGTGATACGCAAGAATAACCTGCCGCGTTATGCAGAACGGACCACAAAACGGCGCCACTATATGCAGAAAAGGGCCAATTTCACTTCCCAATCCAGCCCTGGGTTAAATCCATGTGATAGGACACAATATGAGAGGTGTGAGTGAGAACCAGATTTCATAAATTCTCCTACCTGCCCAGTAGGGGGCAATATGCATGAAGAATGTGAATCACCAAAAACAGGAGAAAGGACTTACATATTGATCTGTTTCTCACTCACTCACACCTATCATATCACTTCAGAAGTTGTGGATTTATCCCCCAGAGTTGTCTGGAGTATTTTTATGTTGCCCTTATGTGGATTTTGGAGCTTAAAAATATTCCCTTGCATTGTACGGACCTACAGAGTTGAGATATTCTTTTAAAATCTCCATTTGTGTTCGGCAGATGTAAGAAAGTCATACACATTTGAGATGGCATGAGGGTGAGTAAATGATGAGAGAATTTTCATTTTTGGGAGAACTATCCCTTTAATGCTTTAATAACTGTCAATCAGTTTCTGAAAAACTTTTCAGGCCTCTCTTAGATATCAAAATCTCACAATTAAATTTTCCAAGCGAGTTTCTAAGAAAACACAGCTCACCCAGAGTCACAAACACCTACTAAGTAGGCAGAAGTATGTCTCCGCTGTTAAGAGCTAAAGGAAATGAAATGACTAAATGGGCTTGTTTCACTGACCAAAACAGGAAGTGTCATTAACTTTCATTCTGAGTATGAGTCTGTTGTAATCTCTCAGCGTCCTCTGTGCATCTGCTCCTTTGCTGTTTTTTCATCTCATCACAGAGAGACAGACGGGTATGTTAACTGCACTAGGGCTGTCTTAAGACAGCTGTTTCCATCAGCGGCTGGGTTTTTTTGCGGTGGATGGTCTATAAAAATCTACATGTTTGGAAATGCCACATCATTGCATGTGAGAACCTTTGTTGACGAGCATCAGTGGTATTAAAACCTAGCGTGATGCATCGACAAACCGTTTTAAAATATGAATGCGTGTAAGTTTTGAGAGCTTTGGCGGATGGAAAGATTTTGAGCATCTGTTTCTCACTCAAAGCTATCGTTATACACATATGCACTTTATGCTGTGCACTTACACTATCCACTAGGCCATTCAGTGTAGTGTCATCTCAAATGGAGCACTAACTTTTATTTTACTACACAGAAGGATTCACCAATTTTTAGCTGTCGGAAGTGACGTTTAATGCACGCAATGTGTTGCTGCTAGCTTTTATTGCATTAGCCAATCTCAGTCCAACACTTATATCTCAAATAGCATACAGTATATATATATATATATATATATATTCATACAGCTTAGGGTGATGGTAAAGTAGGGTGACCATACGTCCTCTTTTTTTGGACTTGAAAATATTGTCCGGTCGGGATATCAACATTGGCTATAAATGTCCGGGATTTGGCTTTCTTCATACTGACGTGCAGTTAGGACTCTCATACATTCTGTGTATTTGACACTCTGCACCAGTTTTCGTGTTCACATGTCACGTGTAACTCGTGTGATTATTCTGACAGAGTGTGGCTGACCAAGGGTGCTTGGCTGCAGCCTTGTTAGGCTAAATATCTCAGCTGCCACGGCAAAGCGTTGTTGAAGGCCGTCTCAACTGTGAGGACACTTGGAAGGCAGCCTCGTTTCGCAGCCTTCTTTGACATATTTTGGAGGATGCATTGGGTGTATCCTTTGTGGCCTTCAATCACCCACAATCCTTTCACATGTCCCAAATTATTTTAAAAAAGCATGGAAACCTTTATGAAGCTGCTTAAATGGTTTAAATATAAATTATAAGATCAGTGTTGCCAAATGTATTATATAAATGCTTTTTTTTGGGTGACTCTAACTTTGTGAATTAAACAAAATAATTAACTAGACCAGGCTCCAGCCCCCCGCGACCCTGTACAGGATAAGCGGTTGACGATGGATGGATGGATGGATGAATTAACTAGACCGTCTCATTCTTGCATTGAGTGCTGAGGAGTCGTCTAGCCTACAGCCTCAGAAGGACTGCCCTAGGAAGGGTAGAGCCTTACTAGGTTACAGCCGTCCATTTGAGAAGCACTCTAAGTGTGCAGTCTCTCTCTCGCCCACCCGCTTGTGTTCTGCACGCTCAGCCGCACACTGTATATTTGTAGGCAAAATGTCACCAGACACGCTCTGCGCTCTCAACCAGAATCATAAATAACATTAGTAAGTTGCGAAAAATAAATGTAAGGGAAACGTAAACCAATAGGACACATAAAATAGACCATGATTACACTTTTACAAGCACTTCCTCTGATATTTGTAGTGCAACCTCTGTACTTGACTGGTACTTAAATGCTACGAAATAACAGAAAATACTAAAACAAAACACAGATCAGGCCATGTGAGGGGTGAAACAAGCGTCTAGGCTCAATTTCAGATTTATACATTTCAAATGTCTAAAAATATTATACATTTTTAAATATATGCATTTAAATACAAAGCATTAAATACACATAATACTGATTATTCACACTACTAACACTACAAAGTGCTGTACAATAGTGCAAATGAATGTGCTTTGGGACGCAGCTAAAGTTCCACACAAGTTGTCGAGTGGGAAAAAGCTGCATAAGGAATGTCACAATTTCTCCTTTTGAGAGGATACAGGTTTGGAATGACACGAGGACGAGTAAATAATGACAGAATGTTTATTTTTGCATGAACTATTCCTAGAACAGTTCTCACACGCTAGCTCTGCCATGATTGCATCGTGCCAGATGTCTATGAGAATGCAGAAATTATAATCTGGGAAAATCTCAAAGGGAGAGAAAGTACGGGCGTGTCCCGTGTCCCGTGGCTCAAAAAAAAACCGATCTGCGCTTGTTCCCTGGAAATGCATCATGTTGTATTCCAGCAACGTCCACTTAAATACAGTGATTTTACAAATCTGGTAGTCAATACAATTTATACAACAGTTAGTGAGGAAAAATTGAAAATATATCGGTCCATATGGTGTCTAAAATGTAAGTTACTCCACATTAACTATTAAAAAAAAACAATATCACACTGGCAAAAGAGCTGTTAGACTGAATCTTAGCATGTCTGTGAATACCTGCACTCTTTCTTGCCTGATATTGCTTAATTTTCACAAACAAATACATCATGTATTTAAATTAGAGGTTGACCTATAGTGGATTTTGCCGATATGATAACTAAAGTGGTGGAAAAATCCCATAACTGATTAATCGTCCAATAGATTTGTTAAAATCAATTAGAAAAAGTTACTAAAAACCCCAAAGCAGTTTATTGCACCACCAAAATCCCAATAATAACCAGAGAAATTAAGATTTGGTGCATAACATGGAAATTTAAACTATAAACAAGCCGGAAACACACTTGTTTTGAAATAATAGATACTTGGCTCCGTTATGATGCCCAGTATGGAAGTATTTGCCAAATGTATATTTTCACCAGGTGAAGAGTTTTGTAGGTATATATTTCAAAAGATCAGATTAATTGATAAGGAATAAAATTTTAATAAAATATCAGCAAATATCGGCACCGATTAATCGGTAAAACTGATATATCGGTCTATCTCTAATTTAAATGGCATTAGTTCCATATATACTCTATATATACTCTACAGGGGTTGGGGAGTAACAGAATACATGTAACAGGATTACATATTTAAAATACAAAATATAAGTAACTGTATTCCACTACAGTTACAATTTAAATCATTGGTGTTTAGTATACAGTTACATAGTTTAAGATGGAAAACATTTATCTATATAAATGATGTGATCCAAAGTGCATTTGAACAGCGGTGAAACACTTTCTTATGATGTTACATTCATACAAGCAGACAGAGAAGTACGTTTGAAGTAAGTTTGGAGCACAAGAAATAGAAATAAACCTTGTGTAAATTGTTAGCTTTACGCTAAGCTAAAATGCTATTTCTAGCCATTTTACATGCGCGTGTTACCAGACACGATCATATTTATTTATCAAGAGAATTCACGTTAGATCATAATTTCTTTTTTTCTAGTAAGATCTTTGATATTAGGGCAAATATCATATACTTGATAATCATTTTTGTTTTGTTTTCCTGTAAAAAATATCTAAAAATCCTTAAAACAAGATCAGTTTGATTGATCTTGTTTTAGAAACAACACTACATAAGATATTTGGGTTTTTCAGAGAATGTATTTTTAACATGTGTATTTTGTCTTACTGTACTGACAGAGTTTTTATAGTCAAAACAAGTGAAAAAATCCACCAGTGCTGAAGAAGTAATCCAAAGTATTTAGAACACACTACTGACCTTGAGTGTTCTAATGGAATGAGTTACAAGTTACATTTTACAGCATGTAATCTGTAATCTGTAGTGGAATACATTTCAAATGTAACCCTCACAACACTGACTATATGTACTGTATATCTGGGAGTTATGACACAATGTAAGTTACACCCTTGAAATAGACTGGATGTTTTTGCACCATGTTCCAGTTGACTAAGGCAGATTGCATTGAAGAGCTTACTCAAACGTGACTGTTAGTCACAAGAATTGCGAAATTAACCAAGCAAGCGCACAGTCAACAAGCGAAAAGTCTGTATAATGCTGCACGATTGAGGCCCACAAGCACAGCATCATGTGGAGACCAATATGGTGACGGTAATTACTAATGATTACTCGACTACACGAGCCAAAGAGCTGCCAGAAAGGATGTACTGTAGTGGCTCAAGATTTACTGAAGATTAATAAGTGGCACAGTGCGTTGCAAATGTTCATGCCAGACCGCCTGGGTGACTGCAGAAGTGCACTACGTCCAATGGCAAGTAGAGATTTGATTTGTAAGTATGCAAAAACTGTTGAGCGGTCGTTTGTGCATCGGGCCAGGCAGCATCACTGTATCACCAAGACCACTGTTAAATATAATGCATTGAAGTGTACAAGTGTATACCACATTGATGACACCATGACAGTACAACATATACCATGGTATTCCAAGTAAATATCTAAATATATGAGATAAGTATATTAGCATGTATCAAAGTACTATTGTATTAGCATTTATTCCATTACTGTACCATGGTAATGCCAAGTTTATGGACATATACCATGTCAATACAATGTGTTTTGTCCACGACCATGATGGTAATACCACCCTTGATGAACATAGTAATGATTCAGTTTACCATGGATTTATGTGGTACTTTACAGAAAGGGATGCAGCTAACTGTAAATACATATAGCCTATTATATTGAATACTGTACAATACTATACATTAGTGTCATATGATGTAGTTTAATTGGTTAATGCTAATGTAAATACAAAGTATGCATACAGAATGCACAATGCATTATAAAGTGACCTTGTAGAGATGAGATGCGCACAGCTGTCCGTGTGTCTGCAGCCGGTACAATAGACTGGCCGGTTTGGAGAGGCGTGTGCGCACAACCGGGTGAGACACATGGACGCATTCGGACCGCATCTATCCGGTCACCACGACCCATGTGAACATACCTGTGAAGTGTTGGAGGGTCGGTACCGTGCCGTGGACCCAAAGGCTGAGCACCTGCTGCACCGATAGATTAGTAGTATAATCCGTATTCATGGCTCTGGCGGGCTGGAGCGCAGCCCTCCTGCTCAGATACCTGATGGAGGACGACGGAGACATGGAGCCTCTTCACCGGTGCCGGTGTCTGGCTCTCACCGGCAGGGTGGAGGAGGACGGCGGTGCAGCGGTCCGTCTGATCAGCTGCTGCTCAGGGGCCATGATGGGTACGTCTGACACACACTGGCACACATTCACAGCAGGGCTTCTGCGTGGGGCTTAAAGGCGCAGTGCTCTTAAAGGGAGGTGAACTCGCTCACATACAACGACGACCGAATTGAGCAGTTTATGAATGAAGAATACAAATATGAATGATGGTAGATTTTAAGGTCATGCATTTATTTCGTTCTGTCAAAGTGATGTCAGCATTCTTATATATATATATATATACAGTTTAAGTAGGGTCTGTTATTAGTAATAATAATACTTTTAAGACTCATTTGTTTTCATTTTGGTAATAAATTACAATAATTAACTACAAATATCATATATATATGTTTTTTATTATATGCAATAATGTTATATTATAGATCATATGATTATATTATTTTTGATCAATTATATTAAAAGTTCTATCTTTTTTATAATATAATTATATATATATATATATATATATATATATATATATATATATATATATATATATATATATATATATATATATATATCCTTAGTCCATGGAAACTATGGAAAATGTTAAATATAATCAAAATGTTCCTATTTATATTTAGGCAAGGCAAGTTTCATGCAAAATGATAATTTCAAGAGCTTTACATAAAGAAAATACAAGATACATAAAATACATTTTAAACCCAAATTTGATTGTGGAAGTATATAGAAAATAGATCAAATCATACATAAATTATTAAAATATAAATGTGAAAGAAAAATAGCAATAATAATAATAATAATAATAATAATACATGTGATGTAACAAGACGTCATTATTTATTTGGACTTCAAATACACTTTCTATCCCTGTATGGGACAGTTTGACATCCGTATTAAGATACATCATGAGCTCTCATTTTAAGCATAAATATCAGAGGAACTCCCCTTGCTTGCATGTCTCAAAATGTTGATTTATTTTATTTTTGTTTTCATTGAAGCCGGTTCCACACTACTAGAACTGGTTTACTGGACTCTGAACATGGACTGAAGGGATTTTCAATGGCACAATGATATCAATTTACACCCTTATCAATTTACACAACTGTATTTATTGGTCTGATACCGGAGCCTACGCTTGCTGTATTACCTTACAAACACCTCTCAGCTTCGGTTTTCTCATTGTTTACAGTCTATTTTTTGAACTGTATCAAATAAATCCCATTTCATTAATGTGGAGGAGCCTAAAGGATCCACCAAAGCACTGAATGAATAAAGGCGAATGCCTGACATATCTGATCAGATGCATTTGGTTTATTTGTGGAAAAAACCCAGAAGGGAAACTTATGAGATATGTGCATATAATTATATAATTATGGCCTACTTTTTATTACTTTTATATTGCATTAATCATTCTAATTTAATGGCACAAGCAGCAATTTGGTCAGTTAAGGCTACAAAGTAATGCAACAAACACCTACATGATTTGTGTATCACAAACACACCACTTCTATGTGGTTCCTTTAACCTTGAAATGTATGAGGTTTGATGAAAGACTATATAAATAAAGAACAATCATACTTATGGTGATAGTCAAATCTGTCTTCCCTGACAATGAAATTGGTTAAATATATTTTCCTTTCTCATTCTGGCCACCAGATGGTGCTGCGCACTCACATTGTGCCATAGACGAGCGAGTAGTTTTCCAGCGTCCATCCAGATAGAGCTTATTATTTTTAATATATTTGTATGGCTTTGAAGGTTTCCAATAATAAATATGATAATTGTTATCTAAAATAAAAAAAATGACTTTTTGTGTGATGAAAATCCTCTCTGCCTGTCATCAGCATCGCCTCAGGTGTGTGATGTGCATGTGAGTGACTGAGAGACTGATCACGCGCCATTCCATCTGAATGTATGCGTGCGTGACGTCAGTCAGTTGTTTTTAGCGTGTGTAACCGAATCTAAGGGAGTGACATTGCTGGAAGCCCCTCTCTCAGTCTATTCAAACTTATTTTTATCCTTTTGGGATTCTCTAAAATCAGTCTGAGTCAGAACCACAAACCCACAAAACAAACGCAAGGTGACACCAGGGCCCATTCAACACTCCCAATATCCCCTTTCATTTCTCCATTGCTGGTGGTAGGCCTTGTTAAAGGAATAGTTTATCCAAACATGTAAACTTGTTAAACACCCATTTGGCTATCTTCCATTGAACACACAAAAATGAAAACAAAAGATGATTTTATTTTATTATATTTGATTTTTTTTAGAAAATACAGACCACTCTTGCACTTTTAATGAAAGTGAATGGGGACTGGAGCTGTCAGGCTAAAAAATGGCAACAACAACGACAACAACAACAACAACAAAAAAAAAAAGCACCATAAAAGTAACATTAAAATACTCTATACATCTTGTATATTCTAAGTCTTTGAAAGCTGCATGAAAACTTGTGCGATGAACAGACTGAATAAAGTTGTTATTCACTAAAAATCTACCCCTTCTCAGAGGCTCTCAATTCAAATAAGGCACCATTACACCCTGTCTACACGGGCGCGTTGCAATGCGACACAATGGCTTGAGACTGTCTACACTTGATGTGTCGGCACGAACATTCTAATCTGTTTATTTGTGTTCCAAAATGGAATGGGACACCGTCCGGTTTAGACGGGGTGTTAGATGCACTCTTAGTATATAAAGGTTCTTTGGGGTTCTATATAGAACCTTTTCCCCTGGCTCAAAGAACCCTTTAAGTTTTTATATAGAACTTTTAGGGGTTCTAAATATGAAGCGAGCGATAGAACCCTTTTGGATTCTATTTAGAACCTTTTCTTCAAAAGGTCTTTGCACACCAAACACAGATGTCTGCCACGATGTCAACATCATGAATCGAAACAACAGGTTAGAGTTACTGTAGCTAACCCTAACAGAAGTTCAAATAAAAAAATGTCTTGCTTTGTTGATGCATTACTACTCACTGTAAGGTGGCGTTCACCTGAGGCTGGTTAACAAATAACATGCTGTAGAAGTTACTGATGTGGGACTTTAAAGGTTTAACCTTGTTCAACCGGAGTGTTTATCAGTTATTAGATCATCACAATGAAATCAGTTCTAGTAAAGACACCAGTGGAATACTTGCCCATACCTGTCTTGGACTAAAACGAACCCTTGAGCTACGGAAACCAAACCCTTAGACTTTCAGACAGATTTTTCAGCTCTGATCTAAATAAAAAAGGAATTTCTGTTATGCCATTAGGAGTCATATTAAATTGTGCACATCCTTTATATCCCTTTTCCGCAACATAAAGTATCACATTACTAGGCTGACATTTTAGCAAAATAATTTTTACATGGCTTGTTGTACAAATCTCAGAAGCTTACTGGTGAAAATAACACTAGAGGCACTAAAACAATGACTTTTATTCACAAATAAAACGGCAGATTATCAGTTCATAAACATTTACTTATCTAATGACATCTAAACACTTTTACTATAGCAGATGACTGATACATTTTAACATTTACATTACATAACCAACTACATTTACAAGCTTGTTCGAGTGTGATGAAATTGTGCACAACTGAACGTTGCACTTGTGATGCAAAGGACCGGGTACAAGTCCTGAAGAGCATGCGAGTCGACACCTGAGCCGAAAGTGTCATAGAAGCACCACAAAATGATGTGGTTGCTTCAGCAATTGCATTTTTCACCTTACATTTGCTTTTATGACACTATCGGTTAGGTTTAGGTTTAAGGTTTAGGGTAGGGAGGTTGGCATTGTAGATTTTAAACTCAAGAGGCTTTTATGACAGCATGTACCTTAAAGGAGACCTATTATGCCCCTTTTTACAAGATGTAATATAAGTCTCAGGTGTCTCCAGAATGTGTCTGTGAAGTCTCAGCTCAAAATACCTCATGGATCATTTATTATACTATGCTGTAAATGCCTCTTTTTGGGTGGAATCAAAAACATGCTGCTTTGTGTGTGTGTGTGTGTGTGTGTGTGTGTGTGTGTGTGTGTGTGTGTGTGTGTGTGTGTGTGTGTGTGTGTGTGTGTGTGTCTCTTTAAATGCAAATGAGCTGCTGCTCCCCGCCCCCAACATAGCTCTGGTTTCCATGAATACAATCAGAGACAATGGTAACTTTAGCTGTATTAGCCGTGGAATCAGCTAACAAGCACATTCGTAAAGGCGATTTGCAAACAAAATATAAAGTGCAAAACTTACATCTTCAGGATATAAAGCTGGAACACAAACAGTTGGTTCTGATCCATGCTTGAGGATCACATGTTTTGAAAATCCTGCTTTATATACAACAGAACACTTACGATGCTTACGAAGCTGAGACGTTATTCTTCTCACTGTATCTGCTCCAGCGCGGAAAAAAATGGCGGACTGTGTGTAGATCACTCTGGGGAGGAGGGTGGAGTCCGTTACCAGTCGTGGACGAGGACTGCTCTAACGTGTTGAAAACCGTTCATTTTGACACACTGTTTATGATTAATAGAAATATAAGAAAGAGGAGTGGGTGGACTTTTAACATTGTAGGGTGGTTGTGTACACACACTGCTGACATTTATGTACAAACACCATGTAAAAGTGAATTTTGCATAATAGGCCCCCCTTTAAAAACCTCATCTGTTTGGGAGAAAATTTAACTCATTTTTAGCACCACTTATTGGACATTTTACCTTGGAATTGCCACGATACGAGTAAGGAACCACCTAAAGTTATTTAGCAAAAATGTCACATAATTTTCATGAGATCAGGCTCCTTTTCCCCAACAATCTTGGTGTACATTAACATTTTCTAAATAAGCTAGAAACCTTTTTACTTAGTGGTCTGTAACTACGTTATTCATTTAGACATATGTTAAGAGTTATGATGTAGTTATGTATGTAATGGTATTAATGAAACACAGTCCGGCATTAATTATAGTTCACTGTTCAAGAATCTTCTAATTACACAAGTCAAAAGGACAAATGAATGACTGCAACATCTTTGTGAGATAATAGTCTGTTTCTTCAGAAATTGTCTATCCAATTGAGGGAGGGTCTGTGACATCAAACAGAGGCCCTTGTCAATCAAACTCAGATTCCATGGGAACAAAGATTCTAGAATCTGCTCCAGGCAACCTAGAGTTAAAAAATGAGGCAGGCCTCTCTGGGTTTTTTGTGTTTTTTTTTAAGTTCAGGGAATATCACATTAATTAGAATGACACATAGTGCTTGAGCAAGGCCTATCGAATTCATGTCCTAACGTGAAGTTGTAAGTTTTCTTTGCTTTGATAGGCAGCAGCCGAGGGCATGGATTTTCAAACGAAAAATTCCCCTCATTCATTTGGTGATGACTATAGGTGTGTGCACTTAAGACGTTTTACCTTGGAAAAGACAAACATCCTCATTTATTTGAAATCCTATAAGTTTGATCTTGGAGTTTTATCAACTTTTTATGGTTACTGTGCATAGTGGTTTGCATAACTGCAAGAAGTGTAAGTCATCATGTGATTTTTGTTTTGTTTTGCCCATTTTATCACCTGCAATGTGAAAATCATAAATCCAGTCACGTAGAAAAGTAATAGCTCACATCTTTTCAAAAAGCTGCAAGATTTGAGGTATCATTCATGTCTGTGGCACAGACAGCGCATGTTGAATTGGACGTTTAACACTTATTGTTAGGGAATAGTTAAAATCCCTAAACTTACATATGTACAGTATGAGCAATAGAAATAGTAATTACTTGCTAAGTAATTAATTAAAGGAATATTCTGGGTTCAATACAAGCTAAACTGACAGCATTTGAAGCAAAATGTTGATTACCATAAAAAACTATTTCGACTTGTCCCTCCGTTTCTTTGAAGAAAAAGCAAATATCGAGGTTGCAGCAAGGCACTTACAATGGAAGAGAATGCGACAAGTCTGTAAATGGTAAAATACTAACCGTTTCAAAAGTATAGCCACAAGATGTAAAATAATATGTGTGTTAAAATCACTTACTAACCTTTTCTGTGTAAAGTTATTGCCAATTTTACAACTATGATTTGAACAACTTTACTGCTCAAATAATGCACAAGTTTTAACAGAAAAAAATAATATTGTCCATTGACAATCTTCACATTTCTGCTTTTAACCACCTCCAGCAGATCCAGGTGAAGTGTGGAGATCCCGTCACCAACTGCAGTAGAAGGTGATGGGTGTGTTTGTCGAAGAGTGAGCAAATCCTTCACGAAGAGTGTGTTCGTAGGCGAGTGTATGCGTTGTGGTAGTCAGGAGCAGATTCATGAGGAATCCTCTGTTGAAGAGATGTGGACAAAGAGAACAGGCGTACAGTAAACTGGAAGGCAATCACACCCCCTCTCAGGAGGCAAGAGCGAATACAGCTGTCCATGCGGAGGAGAAGTGCCAGGGAGCAATTCAATGGCACAGTCGTACGGGCGATGAGGAGGAAGGGTTCGTGGCGTGGGACCGGCTGTATACTGCCCTCAAGTCATGTTATGTCATGTTACCCCAGATAAATCTGCCAGTTCATCCTGCAATGAAACACAAGACTGGAGAGACAGCAGAGTTAAGACAGTGCAACAGTATTGGTTGGCCAGTATGTGTGGGTTGTGTGTTATCAACCAATGATGCCCCAATAATATCGGCGCCGATGTAGATTGGATCAGGTAAAAGGACAACTGCTCCATATGATTCCCAGAGACAAAGGTGAGTGGCTTGGTGGAATGGGTGATGACGTTCAAGGGCGTGCCGCTGAGGGTGTGGTCTGTGACAGGTTTGTACAACTGGACCATCGGAACTCGTCACTTGGATGCCACGTTGAAATCCATAGAAATCCATAGAGACCGGAGACTGTTGTGACTGGTTGATCCGTACTTGTATGTGTAATCTGGGGGTTTTGTCCAGGGGTGTCTTTTACTAGACAGGAAATGGAGAAAGTACCAAGACGGGCACAATTAAAACAGAGTCCTTGAATGAGGCATTGCTGCTTCTCCTTATGAGAAATCTGAGCCCTACCGACCTGCATGGGCTCTGCCTCGGACCGTGACTCTGGTGACCTGGCCGAAACTGTGGACTGGGTATGGTGGTCACCCACCCAGGTAGGTGGCGAATGGCGGCAGTGGCATAGGGCCAGATGTTGATCCACACGGATGGCCAGATCCACCAAGTGATCGAAGCGGGAAGGCAGGTCCAAGGGATAGTCCTTGATGTCGTCATAAAAGCGCCTACAGGAACCGATCCCACTTGGCGTGAATGTTCCACTTACAAGATGCAGCAAGGATGTGGAACTCTATGGCACAGTCTGCGACCCACCAATTTCCCTGAGACAGTCCGGATAAAACCCTCACCACCTCACGACCTTGTGCCTTGTGATCAAATACCCGGTGTAGCTCCATGAAAAATGCTTGAAATTAAAAGCAACAGGGATGGCTGTTGTTCCCCATTCACCAGCCCGTGATAGCACATGCCACCTTCAATGTCTCCAACAGAAAAGCAGAGGACTGCAATGTGAAGAACAAGGAACATTGTGAAAGGAAAGTGCTGCAGGACCCTGCCTCACCTGAGAATGGGGCTGGAGGGTTGATGCCAGGCTCTGAGCGTTCGGAAACTTGGGGAACCGCCGGAGCTGGTGAGGGCAATTCCTGGGTGAAACTGGAATCGGGAGGCTGGCAGAGTTGTTGAATGACCGAGGTGAACACCATCATCTCCAGAGCCCGGATAGAATCGGAGTTCTGATCCTGCTGACATCCCAGTAAGGCTCCCTTCTGAGACAGGGCGGAGCAAGAAGATTCCTTCGCTGGGTCCATACTGGCTAGATTGTTCTGTCACAATGGCGAGACAAAGAGACCCAAGAGCAGAGGAACAGTTCAAAGGATTTATTAACAATAGATTATAACTTCTGCAGATCCAGGTGAAGTATGGAGATCCCAGTACTGACTGCAGTAGAAGGTGATGGGTGTGTCTGTCAATGAGTGTGTGCAGAGCGCACAGTGAGCAAATCCGTAAGGAATCCTTCGTGAAGAGTGTGTTCATAGGCGAGTGTATGCATTGTAGTAGTCAGGAGCAGATTTGTGAGGAATCCTCCATTGAAGAGATGTGGACGTAGAGAACAGGCGTTCAGCAAACTGGAAAGCAACCACACTTCCGACACGTGGACAGAGTCGGGCAACCAAAACAGATACACGAGACAAGACCAAATAGGCAGAGAGAGTGAGGCGAGTCACTTCAACACCAAACAACAATCTAGCAAAGAACATGACACAACAAAGTGCTTAAATGGGCAGTGAATTAGTGGAGAGACAGGTGCTGCTCGCACGCTTATTAGTGGCGTGATCAGCATTCCCGTTAATTTTCTTTAAGAGACCTTGAGTATTGTGAAAGGTGCTATATAAAAAAATATATTATCATTATTACCATTATTTAAGCTAAATTTTGATCCAGACATTTCTTGACAGGTTTAGAGAGATTTACCAGTGTAGTCTGTAACTTTTATGTATATAATAAAGCAATGTATCACATGGGGTCAGTGTAATCCACACAAAAGGGCTTTTACATGCTTGTGTTTGAGGATTTCTTGCCTGATTTAAGACATCTTTAGTGGTAGTTGTAGTCTAGTGGTTCAGGTGTTGGGATGGTGTCAGGAATGTTGTGGGTTTGATCCCATATCACACTTCTCTTGAATCAGAGAATTGTGACCTTGAGTAAGCCACTAAACTTTAGTTTTCCCCGAAAGATCCAAGTTTATAACAATACCTCACATGAGTCTACAAAAAAAAAAAAATCAACCACAAAAAATGACTGTCATCTTAAGATCACACAAACATTTTATGTAATTCTATGTCTCATGACAGATTGATTCTCTCACGATGAGTCACAATTCTGCCATGGGCTGCTAATACCACTTTCATGGCTTTTCTTTGTGTTTAGTTCAACATAGTCTGATGACAACTCGTAAAAATTCCTACAAGATGGCAAAGATATTGTACAACTTGGCTCGTAAGTAAAGGTACGGCTTTTATTCCAATATAAATACCAACCAATCAACAAACAGAATTTCAAACCCATACCATGCAGGCATCAAATTTGAGATAACACCTTATTTTTAAGTGGTCTACACTTATATAGCGCCTTTTTTAACCTTAGAGGTTACCAAAGCGCTTTACGCTGTGTCCTAATCACCCACACACACTCACATTCACACCATTCACACTCATACACCAATGACATTAGAGCTGCCATGCAATGCACTAACCTGCCATTGGGAGCAAATTAGGGTTCAGTGTCTTGCCCAAGGACACTTCGGCATGTGGAGTCATGTGGGCCGGGAATCAAACCGCCAACCCTGCGATTAGCGGCTGACCCGCTCTACCACGGCATTTCAGAGGAAACGTCTGAACAAATTTGGTTACTCATTCCATATTTATGTAATAAATTTACCGGCAGTAAATGTAATAAATTGCCTGTAAATCTAAATAAATTTAGTACCTATACCTACAGTATATACCCCTATAGCTATACGTGGGGGTTGTAGCTCTGCGTTGATCTGTGGGTACATGACCAAAATGTGTGTATTGAGATAAAGTGTCTTAATTTCGTCAATAATGGTATTACATACATTTGCAGTATATGCATATGCAGTATAATCAAAAGCAGTGTAATTTGTGGATCAGACTTTATGGGTAGGTTTGGGTTAAGTGACTTACAGTGCACTTATTACAGGGACAATCCCCCCCGGAGCAACCTGGAGTTAAGTGCCTTGCTCAAGGACACAATGGTGGTGGCTGTGGGGATCAAACCAGCAACCTTCTGATTACCAGTTATGTGCTTTAGCCCACTATGCCACAGCCACTCCGTATTACAGCAGTGAGGATCTTAATGGCCCTGAAAAAAATGTTTGCATTTGAAGTGAAATGTGACTTGGATGTGTGTGTTTTTTTATTTTGATTATTTACAGGACAGTAAAAACAGAAAGGAGGGAGATGGGGAACAAACTCAGGAAAAGGCTGGATTGATTAATTGAATCAGACATCAAAAGGCACTCCGTTCGGGTCAAGCCGACTCTCTCAGACATTAACGCACCTTTGTTGAGAGACAGAGTGGGAAGATCGGGTATTGCTGTCTGGGGAGTTACTAATCAGCCTCTGTCTTACACCCCCGCAGTAATTATGGCTTGATGACTTCCTCACAACTCTCCTAGACTAGACAATGATCCGTCTCCAGTGTTTATATCTGATAGATTCTTATCACTTCAGAGGACAAGCCAGATTACTTCCTGTTAAAGCCATACAGACAAACAATATTACTTTATTTTCTTTCATGAGTCGTCTTCCTGTACACAAATCTGTGTAGCAGTCTGAAATTAAGTGTGTCTATGACCATTATCTTGTTTTCTAGGACAGTATATGTTAGACTTGATAAAAGCACTAGAAATCCCTTCTTCAATGTAAATCTCTTATTGACTGCCAGCCAAAAATTGCTTGATAAGATAATATGACACTTTTCCTTAGTGTTAAAGGGTTAGTTCACCCAAAAATGGTGAAGTATCCCATAATTTACTCACCCTCACGCCATCCTATGTGTATTTGACTTTCTTCTTTCAGCCAAACACAATCGCTTAAGGTAACGGCCATCCGCGCGTTCACGAGAGAGTCGAGTTGCGGCATATGTCGTAAGGGTACTGTAAGCTCCGGTGAGAAGTGAGGAACGTGGAAGGGCAGTGGATAGAGGAAGCCAATGAACGCGCAGATGGCCGTTACCGGAAGCCAGTAATTATAGCTTATAAAGTTATAAATATGGATATATATGCTTCGCATCAGAAGACCTTTATTAACCCCCTGGAGCCGAATGGATTACTTTTTAGATGGATGGATGTGCTTTTTTGGGCTTAAAAATCTGAGGTACCATTCACTCCCATTATAAAGCTTGGAAGAGCCAGGATATTATTAATATAACTCTGATTGTGTTCGGCTGAAAGAAGAAAGTCATATACAACTATTGTTTGAGGGTGAGTAAATGATGGGATAATTTTCATTTTTGGGTGAACTACCCCTTTAAGGGTTTCCCCAATTGCAAGGGGCGCCGGGCGCTTGACGCCAGAAGCGAGAGCCCGCCGGGGACTCGCCTCCCTACCTAACCAGTAATAAGTCATGCAATTACTTTTCAGACAGATTAATTAGTAAATTAATCTAATTACATTGTAGAGCGCTTTGAGTGTAGTGTTAGAAAAGCGCAATGTAAACGTAACCTTCATTCATTCATGTAATTAGTAGTTAGTAATTAATTATTTACTTTTTTAGAGTAACTTACACTACAATGTTCCAAACCCATATGGCTTTCTGGGCAGAATTTTAGTCTCAGTCACCATTCACTTTCATTGCATCTCTTTTTTTTATTTTTTATTAAGATATTAATATTAAAATTAATACTTCTATAGAGCTATGAAGACAGATCTCACAATGAAATCTGAAAATGTAGGTTGAATTTTCTTTAGATAAAATTGGTCTGTGCTTGCCGAAATTCGAAACACTGCCCCCAGTGGCCAGCAGTAAGTGTTGTTGGGTGTATAGACATGTGTGAGCTTAATTTTCCATGTGTAATATCCATGGAGGGGCACCAAACGCTATATAGGCTGGAATTCAGTGAAGAGTAATGCATATATAATAAACTGAAGCCCCCCCCCCCGCTGCACTCCTGAGCTGTTTGTTTTATCACTCAATCTACTCTCAGAATGAGGTCCGACCTGCCATTAAAAATAACCTCAGACACTCACATCTTCAGCAGGGGGGCTTCCCAGGGGCCCGGAGCCACTTGCGTACTTCAGGTTCTGTCGAATGTTCTCTCTCTCACTCTTTTGTCTGTCTCTCTTTGTCCTTGTTTTCTTAGTTGTGTTCAATAATGTCCTGAATATGATGCACAGTGCATTTAAGAACAAGCATGCAACAAGCAAATAAAGGCTAATAAATACTACTGGCCGAGCAGGCTTCTTTTAGTTCACTGAAACTCTTGATCTTGGAGAACAAAGTATACCCCAGCTTTTAAAGCCAATGTATACTTTGGTTTTCCATGTGCCACTATGACTCAATCACAAAAAACACAAAGCATTTATAGTGTGCATGCGCTGAACGCATTTGAATGCATTCACGGTCAAAAGAGTATACTTTTAAACACACTTGACCATGCACTAGATACAACGACACATGGAAAAATGAATTATACCCTAGCATTTAGGCAGAAACCAATGGGAGGGGGGGGGAATCGAGGTTTGAACAGCAGGATGCAACAGAATCACTATGATGGCTTGTTTAAAAAAAAAACACACACACAAAAAAAACCCACTCAGAACACAGGAATAGAACAGCACAGTCTGTGTGTTGAAAAAATAGGGGTGTGTGTTTTGGAGCAGTAGTTCTACCCGATATGAAAGTTTCCCTCCTTTGTTCAGTTGGTTTGATTGGTTTAACAGAGGCTCTGGGCTCAAAATTGCTGTGAAGTCTTGTTGTCTGCTTATATGTTGAAGTAAACTCTAGGGCTAGATTCAAAGTCAGGTGGGTTGAAATGTTTTGCCATGGGTGTATAGATAAGTAACAAAGCTGTCAGCCATCAAACACCGTCCATTATAAGAAAAGCTCCAAATGATGTACTCTCCTTCATGCCACTCAATACCTGCATGAATGTCTTTCTTCTAGCCTGATCTCATGAAATTTATGTGACCTTGGCAACATTTTTACAAACCAAAATGGCATACTGTATTAAGCCCAATTCACATTGTCAGCGATTTTGTCGCTAGATGCGACAGGCGACCATTCATTTTCAATGAGAGCTGGCGACTTCTGGCGACTCGAGCGACAGCAACTGTTGGCGACAGGATGTGGGCGTGTGTCAAGGCGCAACAAAGTCTAGAAAAGTTCAACTTGTGTTCAACATTTCAACAAATGCATAGCGATATTGTGCAGCAACTTCCAATGAGAAAAGACTGTGAAACTTACATCATCTGTTTCCTGTGAGATAATGGAGACGAGTGCAGGAAAGACGCAAGTTGTTGTCATTGATTTCACTTTTCTATATCATGTTTCTTTAACAACTTACATGGATATAATAAAACAATGTGTGGAAAACAGTGTCTTGCCCAAAGACACTTCGGCATGTGGAGTCATGTGGGTTGGGAATTGAACCACCAACCCTGCGGTTGGCAGCCGACCCGCTCTACCACCTGAGCCACAGCCACCCCTAAGTCTAACATCAATCACTTCAAACCTCATTGGTTTGACGCATCATGATGTTTGGTCAAATACGTTTTGTACAAATATGTCACAATACTTGATTTGAACAGATCAATAATTTGATCAGGTTTGAGAGTTGTCTCAACTACTTTTACAGAGGTTTGATGTTATTATACTTTATAGAGCTTTTTTCGTCTTTGAGAGCCTGGAGTCACTATTCACTGACATTATATAGCAGCACCCACCCCAAGTAAGTCATATGGGTTTGGGTGAACTGTTTTTTTAAATACTTTGGGCATGCGGGTTGGATAGGGTGGCCCTCATTTCCCTGGCATTTAAACTCCACCACCAGCTCAATGACTCATACAGTGAAATATGAAGGCTTTTTTGCAGCTCACACCACATAGCAATCACTTACACTGAACTGTAAAACGTTTTCCTGTTAAAAATGGATTTTCAGTATATATTTAGTCATCCTGTAAAAAACAAATGAGTTCAACAGCAGGGACATGTCATTAAGAGACAATTATTCACCATGTCAATTTGGCTGGTTACCATAACCATCAATATATCTTCCAGAACAAATGTACTTGTGTGAAGAATTGCCTATATTCAGGAATACCCACTGCATGAAAAACGAAGTTTTTGTATATTTAAAATAAAATGTAAGTGGTGCTTCATTGTGCAATTCTAGAGTGTTGCTATGTGGTTGCCAAGGTCTTTTGAGTGGTTTTAGCCAAAGTTTCAAGTCTAAAAAACCCACTCCAAAGTCTTTATGATATTCTGGTCCCTAGATTTGGCTCGGATCGTTCCTTCAATGCAAGTCTGTTGGATTTTCTCGCCCATTTACCCTCTGCCATGCAAAAATCATACATCTGATTGCTTAGAAATGTATTAGCACACCTCTCCTCAACCAACTGCATACTTAGAGGTATTATTCATGTTTGTAGTAGGCCTAATAAGCATTTCAACAAACAATACTCCATTTCATGAGAAAAGAGCACGCAGAACTTATTCTGGCCTTTTACAAGCCATCTTTGGATTTAGTTGTTCCAGAACAATCCGTGTGGTGAGGAAGAGGCAGGACAACGAGCCACGCTCAAAGCAAAATCATCTGGATTTGGGCTCTTTGGGTCTAACCAAACCTTTCAAGTGGAGTTCTGTGCATGACGAAGGTTGGTGCACACCACTGCCAGAGGTCTTAATGTGCTCCTTTCAAAGGGCTGGGGAACATAAATGCATCAGAACCAAATCTAAACCCATCTGTGGCTGAAGGAATAGGCGGAGATTGTATTTCTTTAGCTTCAGATGCTTACAAGCCATTTGCTAATTTGATGAGCTATTTCTTTTACGTTTAATAGTTCGATTGATGATTTGAAGTTGAAAACAGAATTTGTTGAAGTATGTTAACTTAATAAGCAACTTTAAATGTTTCAAACAAACAACAAATGGTATGCCATTGTTTTCCCCTGATCTCGCTACGTTTGTGACTTCATCAGGTTGCATTTTTAATTCAGAATGTAGACTCCAGAAAGTAGCATCTTGGAAATAAATATGGTTATTTTGCATTTAAAATCCAATTTTGTGTAAAAATGATGCAACTTTTGGCATTCGAATCCAATAATGAGGGATTTAAAATGATGTCTGATATTGCTTCCAATGCAGACTTAAAACGAAAGGTCAAATCAAGAATATTGCATTGTTGGATACAGTACAAGCATACAGAAAATGTACAAATTGTGCACTGTCCTGTATACATGCTATATGCTGCAGAAAAGTGCTGGGTAGATTCAGGGCTGGACTGGGAAGAGAAATCGGCCTGGGATTTTACATGGCAACTGGCCCTTTTCACTGTCCTTTTCTGCATATCGCGGTGCCATTTTGTGGTCCGTTATGCATAACGCGGCGGCTCATTTTTAGCCCTCAGTTTTCGCGGACACACAACCAGTCCACTCGGTTCTCCCGCTGGCCAGTCCGCCCATGATCGGCCCCAATGTGCGTCGGCCCAACGGCAAAATGCCCGGTATGCCAGATTGCCAGTCCTGGGTAGATTACTTTGGAATTGTAATCTGGTACTGATTACAAATTACATGACCAAAATTTTAGTCAGTAAATAACGTAATACCTTTGGATACAATTTTAAAGTAATCTAATCTGATTTATGTTGGGTTACTTTCCGATTACAAACTTGTTTATTTGATGTCATATGCATTTGAGTAGGATAAGCTTGAACTGTTTTAACAATATTGCATCAATGCATTTAAGAAAACTATATAGCAGAACAGGTTCCGGCACGACACAGACTGCACTATTGTTTTCAACTTTTCAGAGTTGCTGGAATGCCGCTTCGCCCCAATTGAACCCCTGGTCTCAAAAGTTGTCACAAAAGTGCAATCATGTACATTTTTGAATCTGTGCTCAAAAGCAACTGCCAAAACTAAAATGAACTTTACTGCACAAATGCAATTGGTTCGGCATTACAAGAGTTTGTAACAAATTCAATCCGTCATGTAATCCGTTACTACCCAGCACTGCTGCAGAAATACTAAGAGTGGCACTACTATTCTGAACAAAGCCATAATTAAATAAAAATAAACTGTAGATGATGCACTACAAAGTCTTTCATTTACATTTGACCAAAGATTCACATTGGGAGCCCTGATTACACCACAGAATATAATGAGACATACATGCAACACACACACAAACAGATGCTCACAAAGCAGCTGCACCTCATCTAGCATTTTTAAACAAAACCGTAAACAGCCACATACACGCACACAAAAATGTCCTCCATGCCAGATGTTCACTTCAATCCCCAGTATAAGTTTGCATTAAAGTAAACGTCTCCTGAAAGGCTAACATAACTTACACTTATTTTTGTTAGGATGTGAAACATCTGTCCCAATGTAAAGTCTGAACCATATTCTGAACTCTTGAAAAACTAGACGCCTGGAAATATTGTAAATATTCCATCGTTACACCTACTATGCCAAAAGTACAAACTTTTATAGCTGATGCTTTTCAAACTGCTTTTCTTACATTTGTCCAGAAAGTTAACCTGCGAGCTCACTTGTAGTTGTCTCGGCATATTAAGATGGGAAAGTATTTTAACACAGAAAAAGATACACACTTAAGATTTAATAATAATAATAATAATAATAATAATATTACTAATGCTAATAATAATAATGATATTACTAATGGTAATAATAATAATAATAATGATGATATTACTAATGATAATAATAATAATGATGATATTAATACTGAAAATAATAATAATAATGATGATATTAATAATAATGATGATAATACAAATAATAATGATAATAATAATAATGATGACATTAATAATAATAATAATGATGATGATATTAATAATGATAATAATAAAAATAATAATGATGCTATTATTAATAATGATAATAATAAAAATAATAATGATAATAATAATAATGATGATATTAATAATAATGATGATAATACAAATAATAATGATAATAATAATAATGGTGATATTAATAATAATTATAATAATAATAATCATAATGACATTAATAATAAATATGATGATGATATTAATAATGATAATAATAAAAATATTAATTATGATATTAAAAATAATAATTATATTAATAATGATAATAATAATTATGATAATAATAATAATGATGACATTAATAATAATGATAATATGAATAATAATGATGATATTAATAATGATAATAATAAAAATAATAATGAAGATATTAAAAATAATAATTGTATTAATAATGATAATAATAATGATGATATTAATAATGATAATAATAAAATAATAATGAGGATATTAATAATAATGATAATGATAATGATAATAATAATAAAGATATTAATAATAATGATAATAATGATAATAATAACAATAATTGTAATAATAATGTGTATTATATTTTAACATTTAATTTAATACTTAATATATTTAATATTTATCTTTTCTTTCATTGTATTGTAATTTCTATTTAGTTAAATACTATTTACTAGTATGTATAAAAATTATAATAATAGTAAATATTATAAGAAACATAGGAGATATTTATTTAAAATATTTATATTAGATATTTACTTTACTTTCCCATCCAAAAGAAAATGTATAACTTTCCAAATCAGGAAATACTGTCCGTTGTTTGGTTTATCCGTCTAGTATTCGAAAGCACTCGTAAATTACTTACTGTAACACCCACAAACACACATGAAACAGCTCAGATCGTGTGCAGTGTGTACAATATCCTGCAAAGGAGAAACAATGGTCATATTTCACATTGCATTAGCAGCTTTTGGCTGCTGTGGTATTCGATAAACCACATAGTTTTCAACTAAAAGAAAATGGAAAATAGTAGGACTGGGACATCTGCAGTTGTTATTTAACTTTTTCCATTTCTCTCTCTCTCTCTCTCTCTCTCTCTCTCTCTCTCTCTCTCGCTCTTCTCCTGAATTATAACAGAGGATCCGACACTTCAATACATCACATTTCGTCCAGTAGCACCTGCAACGACATCACCTTACAACATTTTACAGCAGAATAAATCACGTCATCGGGACTTCCCCGTGCACATCTCTAGGGGGAAGGGTTCTTTTAGTTGGTCTATCCAGGCGGAAATAAGAAGTTTTGTGTGTAGAGTCCTACAGGGCAAGGTGGAGGCCAGCGTTCTGCACTGGAGTGTACATTTCACATACGTGTCTAGACCGAGTTTACAAAAGCAAAACCTGCCCTTGAGCTCAGACACCCCACATAGTTTCTCCTCACGCATTCGACAGCAACAAAGAAACATTTAGAACAAGTGTCCTGTAGTTTCCAGAGTCCTAACCTTAAACCAGAGGGGTTTTTTTGGGGGGGTTTTTTTGTGGGTTATTGTCATAAAGTCTTGTTTATAAGTAAGGAATAATTGACTCCGGCCCGGTCAATTATTCCGCTTATACAACGGTTAGCACACCTTAAAACATCGTTCAGGGGTTTATCTCAAAACATTTTCTGGTTTTCACCCCTAAAACGCTCTTGTGGTTGGGACTACTTTCTTCCGCCACATGTTCAGCGTCTTGTTTTAATACAGTCGGAGCCTTCTTTGCTTATTCAAAAACATCACGTTAGAACTAGCAACGGATGACTGCACTTCTTCTCTCTCTGTATGTGTGTGTGTGTGTGTGTGTGTGTGTGTGTGTGTGTCTGTGTTGTGTGTGTGTGTTGTGTGTGTGTGTGTGTGTGTGTCTGTGTGTGTGTGTTGTGTGTGTTGTGTGTGTGTGTGTGTGTTTTGTGTGTGTGTGTTGTGTGTGTTGTGTGTGTGGTGTGTGTGTGTGTGTGTGTGTGTATGTGTGTGTGTGTGTGCGCGTGTGTGTTGTGTGGTTCTGTGTGTGTGTGTGTGTGGCATACGTGTGCGTGTGTGTGTGTGTGGCGTGCGTGTGCGTGCGTGTGAGCGTTTGTAAGTGCGTGAGAGACGAGGGAGCGCGAGGGCTCTTTTTAAACGAAATGTAAATATATGTTGGATATTTTAGACATTGTTTTGACGTTCTTAACTAATTTACTTTAACCATGTCTTTGTTTTAATTGGTTATTTTGATGTGGTAGCCTGTAGGGCACTTTGAAATAACTGAAATAATTTGGCGAAGTAATATGGAACCGTTATGCTGTCAAGACCAGGATCTACTTCATAGCCGTGCGTTTACTGAAAAATAATTGCACGCCTTAGAACGTCCATGAACCAATCAGAATCAAGCATTCAACAGACCTATGGTATAATGCAGTTTACTCTGGTCAACGACCACAAAATGGACCATTTTCACAACTGTAGGTTTGGAACGTGAAAGTAAACTACTGCAGGGTGAACTTCTATTGACCTGCTTAATGATACTGCGGTTTATCAGAGCCAAACTGGTATTTTTATTTCGATAAAGTTACAGTATATCTTTCTTAAGTTATGTGTCTTCATTTCGCCAAAGTCAATGATGAAGCGTGAGAGCTCATTTATTCAAAAAACGTTTAGCCTAAAGCTAAACCTCAAACGTATTTGACATGTCAGATGCCATTTCACGCACCAATTACATTTGAGTCGGATACGATTAAACTGGACATGCACATAGGACAATGTTCAATTCATCCACACACTGTATAATTGTTTCAACATTTCAATGAATTAAAAACACTTTAATGTCCATTTACAGTATCATGTACACTGCCCGGCCAAAGAAAAAGGGTCGCCTTTTAGATTTAAATAATGGTGATGATGTGGGGTTGCTTCAGTTGGTCAGGTCGAGGCTCAGCACCATTATCCGGCATTGAAATGAAGTCAGTCGACTACCTGAATGTACTGAATGAGCAGGTTATCCCATCAATGGATTTTCTTCTTCTTCCCTGGGGAATGTCATGGGAAGAAGGGAGCTGGCAGCTGCTCCAGAGGCTAGTCGGCATGGAGGGTGCTCTGAGTTTGGAGCTGGAGGGAGAGGGCATGACATGGGCTGTCGGGATTGAACTTTGGGAGCGCAGAGATTGGAAGGACAACATGGAGCTGGAGCTGGAGTGATCTGAACAGAAAGAGAAAGAGTTTAAATTTAGACATATTTAGGCTTGACAAATGGAAATCTTGACAGTTTTTCGTTCTCTTGCCATCATCAGGTCAGAGACTAGCAGAGAAGGGCTAAATTGGAACGGTGAAAATGGTTAAAATGAATATTCACAACGGCGGTTAAATTGCAGGTATACTTGCATAGGTGTGCTTGCATTGGTGTGCTTGCATTGGTGTGCATGCATAGGTGTGCTTGCATAGGTGTGTGCTTGCATAGGTGTGCTTGCATAGGTGTGCATGCATAGGTGTGCTTGCATAGGTGTGCATGCATAGGTGTGCTTGCATTGGTGTGCATGCATAGGTGTGCTTGCATTGGTGTGCTTGCATTGGTGTGCATGCATAGGTGTGCTTGCATAGGTGTGCATGCATAGGTGTGCTTGCATAGGTGTGCATGCATAGGTGTGCATGCATAGGTGTGCTTGCATAGGTGTGCATGCATAGGTGTGCTTGCATTGGTGTGCATGCATAGGTGTGCTTGCATTGGTGTGCTTGCATAGGTGTGCATGCATAGGTGTGCTTGCATAGGTGTGCATGCATAGGTGTGCATGCATAGGTGTGCATGCATAGGTGTGCTTGCATAGGTGTGCTTGCATTGGTGTGCATGCATAGGTGTGCTTGCATTGGTGTGCTTGCATTGGTGTGCATGCATAGGTGTGCTTGCATTGGTGTGCATGCATAGGTGTGCTTGCATAGGTGTGCTTGCATAGGTGTGCTTGCATTGGTGTGCTTGCATTGGTGTGCTTGCATAGGTGTGCATGCATAGGTGTGCTTGCATTGGTGTGCTTGCATAGGTGTGCTTGCATAGGTGTGCATGCATAGGTGTGCTTGCATTGGTGTGCATGCATAGGTGTGCTTGCATAGGTGTGCATGCATAGGTGTGCATGCATAGGTGTGCTTGCATTGGTGTGCATGCATAGGTGTGCTTGCATAGGTGTGCTTGCATTGGTGTGCTTGCATTGGTTTGCTTGCATAGGTGTGCATGCATAGGTGTGCATGCATAGGTGTGCTTGCATTGGTGTGCTTGCATAGGTGTGCTTGCATTGGTGTGCATGCATAGGTGTGCTTGCATAGGTGTGCTTGCATAGGTGTGCTTGCATAGGTGTGCTTGCATTGGTGTGCATGCATAGGTGTGCTTGCATAGGTGTGCTTGCATAGGTGTGCATGCATAGGTGTGCATGCATAGGTGTGCTTGCATAGGTGTATTCTTTGTGAACTGACCATCATTTCGACTGCTCTAAAAGCAGCTCTTACATTCACACAAACGGGATCATGACAGACCTTTTGTAATATAATGACCAAATCAGACTAGAAAACAACCCAAACATGTGTAGCTTCTGAATGAGAGATGCTCACACTATAGCACCGTTATGCACGTATACCTTTGGAGATAAATCAAGGATAAAATGTACGTAAATGTCAGCGAAAGTCACATTTTGCAGTATTTATGCTGACTTCAGACCTGTATAATTATTCACTGAGGCTTGGCATTGGCATGGAAAGAATGACAACTTTTTTCTTGATATAGTTCAGCGGGTGTTTTTCCATTTACTGCCTTTTCTTTCCTTGCTGATGGTCATAAATATGGCCTGTGCCCCGAGCTGTGTGCATTTTCCATTTCCCTTTTTGATTTGCAACTAGTAGCACCCTATAAACAAGCAAAAAAACACCAAATCCAGAGCAAATGCTTTTCATAAAAATTGAAGTCCTCCTATATGCACAGCACTAATTTAGGAAACTTTAAAGCCAAACCAAGCTATAGAAAGTCTGATTTTCTTCAAATCAAATTGCTCATTATGTTTCCAGGAGTGTTGGTTTATACAACATTTATACAACGTTATAGACATTACAGCTGATTTTCTATAAAGCTGAATAAGTAATTCGGATTAAATGTGATGACACTGAATGATCTGTCAGATTGTAATCAGACTGTATAAAGACCACCTCTAAGGCTGTACCCTTTTATAAATGACTTACACTGTAAAAGTCACATTTTCTGTAAGGCATGATGTCACAGGAAGCTCCACCAGATGACGCAGAGTTCATGAGTGTCACCACACGGCTTACAAGAAGTATGTCATTGCTGCAGTGACAGAAAGTGAAACAGCGGCTAAAATATTCTGCGATTACACAGTCGGTTAAATTACTCAGATATCACGTGGAACGGCAACTTGACAAGAATGAGATCGAATGTTACAGGTGTGATTTATGTCATGCCAACGGATTGTGGTTAGATTTTAGGGGAAATATTACATGCGCTCAGTAATCACAGGGTGGTGTTTTTTAAGATTACGTTGTTGGATATAAGTGGGTTTTATTTGATCACATTTTTGTGGCATTAGTTAAAGATCTTTTCAAATCATTTCTGACCTGGAACATGAGGTTAAACTATATTTTATGGCCTCTCTGCCCAAAAAACTCCCATGTAAACATTTTTCTCGACACATGGCCAACAACACCAGGTGTTTCTCTCATTTCAGCTAAACTGACAATGTTATATATGCCTTTGCGTGTGTGAGCGTGTGGCTGTTTTTGTGAGCATAAGTGCATCCAAGTGTGAGGGTTAAGGTTCATTGTACACGTCTGTTTGTGTCTAATGGGATGAGACGAAATCTTAAAGCTGTGTATACTGTGTGATGTCTTTGCACATTGCGACTACATCGCACTCTCACCCCAGACATACAACGAGCTCAGGGTTATTTATGAGGATTGAGGAAGTTTTGAATTGAATGTGGATAAATGGTAGATTAAAAGTGATCCACAATAACATGATACAACTTTGGTATTTATTAAAGTAGCTTGATATAACCAACTAATAATAATAATAATCACCATCAAATCATCATTATACAAATAATAATAATAACATACCATCATTGTTCCATGAATGGTTGCTCCACTGTACTTTTTTGAACGTCACCAGAAAAAAATGATCAAAGTTCACTTTTTACGAGGATTAAAACCTTGTGTAATAATTAGGGCTGTCAATCAATTAAAATTTGTAATCGAATTACTTACAACGTGTCCCGATCAATTAACCGCGATTAATCGCATTTAATCGCATATACAAATATTTGCTGAGAAAGCCCCTCATATAACAATAATTCAATATATAATGATAAAATATACATAGTTATCTTAAAATATTAATTTTTTTTTCTTCAGATAATTAAAATGCATTACATTCCTGTAGCAGAAGAGTTCATCATTGATAAATACAAAGAGCGGCTTTATAATACAATGTTTTGTTTACTACCATATTATTGATCACAAGTCAATCATTGACATACAGTTCACAGCAATCCATTTCACAAGTGAATTTGTCAATCAGTTGGAGATTTATTATGAGGGCTTGTTTAAGGACCCGTCAATGAACACCTGCATCAGACGTCTCGGGTGTGGTGCGTCATAAACATAAAATGTTTAGGTCACTGTGTCAAGTTAAATATAGTTTAATACTCAAACTTTAAACACATCTTGAGATCCCTTAGATCACATTTGCGCTCATTCGAGTGTTTTGACCGCAAGAACGTAACGCATGTTTGTGTTGTTCTGCTGAAGTGTTTCTTCACTGTATAAACTGTGTGTTGCTCATACAGCTGAAGTTTCACTTACTGCCCTCTGGAGTAAACAGGTGGTACTACAAGCATTTCTCAGGAATCTTCCTTATTATGGGCATGCGATTAATTGCGTTCATTTTTGCGTTGTTTTTAATCAAATTAATCGCACTGAATTAACACGTTAAATTGATTTTTAAATGTGTGTTTTATACAAGTGCACTTTCGCATAGGCTAAAATCTTACAAAAGTCCTTCTTTCACATAATATTATGTCCTGTTTTGATTCACACACAAAAAACATTTCTCAAACTCCTAATTAGTGTGTTATCTGCATGTAAACAAAACTACATTGTGTCAGATGGCATGAGCTCTTAAGTAAGTGAGACTGACAAACAGCAGCTGGCGTGGACCGCATTGTAAGCTTGATTATCAACAGGAAGTCTTGTAGTAAAGTACAATAGGGTGTTTTGCTTCTTTTAACTTTCATCTCTGCTTTTCCACTTCTTTTTTTCAAACATAGTCAGATCTTGGTTGTTGAGTACGGTATGTTCAGTAATTAACCACCTGTGTGTGCATATAGAGGCAGGTCGAATATTAAAAAGGTCTTAAAACACCTCAAAATGTGTTTTTATTTTATTATTATTATTATTATTATTATTATTATATAACTGAAAAGTTTTCCTTTGCATTTTTTAAAAGTTTCGCGTACAAACGACAATGTTGTCAAACGATCCCCGTTCACACGGATCCGTGAAAACTACTAAAAACTCTGTATTATGCATGCCAGGCCAGTAGTTGGCGATGTCGCTTTTTAAGAAATACTACGCACCTGTCCACATAAGCATTCTTCCACAGATCGGTGAACAAACACAATGTAGATGGCGAAAGCTTCAAGTATTTTGTCTGGACGGACGGTGAGGTTGCTTTATTACTACAATCACTTTAACTCAAACTCTTGAGCCGCACAAACACAGCCCTGTAGTCTGCCATTGTAGTTTCGACTGTCTCACACATTGTTTTGAAGCACTCGCACGCACGCCTATAGACTGAACACGTAATACGCGTCCGCACGACGTCATCGCTTTCACAAATTCACACTTTTGTACGTTTACACGGAGACGATAACGGCATCATTTTCAAAAACGTGCACTTTGAAACCCGTTTACAAAAGTTTGCGTTTTCAGGCCCCAAAATGCCGTTGTCGTGGAAACGAACAGCCAAAAAAAATGCATCAAATGTTTTCCGTTTTTAGTTGAAAACGTTGTCGTGTAAATGGCCGCTAAGATGTCAGTGCCTGTCAGTTTCCAAAAAAGTCTAAATCCCGAAACGTATTTTTAGTGTCGCGTAAAACAAAGAGAGGTACAAAGTGTCACTCTGACACACGGATGTGAAATTTTAGTCTGGCTTCTATGTTCTCTGAAAAAGTACAATATTGTTAGTATATGCTCTATATTGTAGTTGTCTGCTTTTTTATAACATGTTAAAAAAAGGACCAATGTTGTAAGATTTTGTTCACACTGCAACCAATTATGATTTGTTTTTCAAATCCAAACTTTATGAATTACCATATTTTCAGATTGTACATATGCAGTGTACCAAATCGCTCACTCTTGCTCTATTCAGTATATAGTGAATGCCACACTGTTCACTATATGGGGAAAGAGAGAGCCAAAATGAGTGCACAAGGGCACAGCTATAAACATTTCTGCACAATGGTCTGCACTTATATAGTGCCTTTATTAACCTTAGAGGTTACCAAAGCACTTTACACTGTGTCCCAATCACCCATTCACAAACACATTCATACACCAATGGCGGCAGAGCTGCCATGCAAGGCACTAGCCTGCCATTGGGAGCAACTTGGGGTTCAGTGTCTTGCCCAAGGTCACTTCGTCATGTGGAGTCATTGAACCACCAACCCTGTGATTAGCAGCCGACCCGCTCTACCACCTGAGCCACTGCCACCCACATTGTGCACGTCGCTTCACGTAATGAATTTAATCAGATTTAAATTCCCAAATAAATGTGGTTTGGATTGGGTTTGTAAAAATCAGATCTGCAAACTTGATTTTGCTGTTCAGACCCACATACCACAGACTAACTTAAGTGTATTTGAGATGGATATTCCCAAAAAAATTTGTCCGAACTCTGAACAAACTCTATTTGTGTATTTTCCATTTTGGCACATCAGAAAATAGGGAAGAAGGTGTTCATGGGACCACTGCCTGCTTGCTTGGCTTGAAGCACATGGCATAATAAAAAAGTCAATAACACCAGGAGTGGAAAACAAAGCCTGCAGATCTATTTTAAGATATTGGTATGCAATAAACGCCAGCGGTCAAGGGCACTTTATCCCTTATTCAAGACAAAGTACAAAAGGCAAGGTCAGTATGGAAACACATCTCAGTTCACATAGAGAATCAACCTGTGGACTCATATTGCAATTCCACGTGGATCTTAGTTAATGCTGCTTGTTGAGGAGAGGTGTGCTAATAATTATGTAAGCCATCGACGATTTTCACCTGATGAACAAAAGCTGTAATGCTTTCACAGCTCAGGAGCTCAGAGTTGGATTACACTCTTGTTTTTATGTTGTTTTTAGAAGCCTGATTATCTTGCGTCATCTCACCGATAATCTGACAAACATGGGATTCAGCTGTTTACACCAAACAACTTAAAGGTGTTGCCTACATAACTCATGTCAGGACAGAGAGATCCATAGATACAGGCAAACCAGATGTTGTCTTATAACCTCTGCCTTTTAGCACTATTGATATCAGGACAGTGGAAAATTACAGCCACTAGGGATGTTGAGATTTACCAGTTTGACCATTAACCGTGATTAGAAATGTCACGGTTAATTAACCAGAACAATTTCGTATTTACGGTTAAAAATGTAAATTTTGTTATATGTAAAATATGTGAATAAATATACACTCTTATAAGGAGCACTTATTAGGAACACCTGTAGACCTGCTCATCCATGCAATTATCTAATCAGCCAATCGTGTGGCAGCAGTGCATAAAATCATGCAGATACGGGTCAGGAGCTTCAGTTAATTGTTCACATCAACCATCAGAATGGGGAAAATTTTGCTCTCTGTGATTTCAAATGTGGCATGATTGTTGGTGCCAGACGGGCTGGTCTGAGTATTTCTGTAACTCAAAAACAAAGTTGTTGATGAGAGAGCTCAACAGAGAATGGTTCAAGCGGACAGAAAGGCTACGGTAACTCAGATAACCACTCTGTACAATTGTGGTGTGCTGAACAGCATCTCAGAATGCACAACACGTCGAACCTTGAGGTGGATGGGCTACAAAAGCAGAAGACCACGTCGGGTTCCACTTCTGTCAGCCAACAACAGAAAGCTGAAGCTGCATTGGGCACATGCTCACCAAAACTGGACAGTTGAAGACTGGAAAAGCGTAGCTTGGTCTGATGAATCTCGATTTCTCGAGGCACACAGATGGTAGGGTCAGAATTTGGCACCAACCGCATGAATCCATGGACCCAACCTGCCTTGTGTCAACAGTCCAGGCTGGTGGTGGTGGTGCAATGGTGTGGGGAATGTTTTCTTGGCTCACTTTGGGCCCGTTAATACCAATCAATCATCGCTTGTTTGAGTATTGTTGCAGAACATGTGCATCCCTTCATGGCCACAATTTACCCATCTTCTAATGGCTAGACCTAGTATGATAATGCACCATGTCACAAAGCAAACGTCATCTCAAATTGGTTTCATGAACATGCCAATGAGTTCACTGTTCTTCCGTGGCCTTCCCAGTCACCTGATCTGAATCCAAAAGAACACCTTTGGAATGTGGTAGAACGGGAGATTCACAGCATGAATGTGCAGCTGACAAATCTGCAGAAATTGGATGATGCAGTCATGTCAACATGGACCAAAATCTCAAAGGAATGTTTCCAACATCTTGTGGAATCCATGCCACAAGGAATTGAGGCTATTTTGAGAGCAAAGGATAGCCTTGCACAATATTAGTATAGTTTTCCTAATAAAGTGCTCAGCGAGTGTATATAAATATATATTAATACAAATATTGACGCTCTACAAATCCACAGGTTTTTTGTTAAAAAAAAATCTTGTGTTCCTTCCAGCTGGCTGGTTGGTGTTACTTTGGGATTACAACCACAATATATCTTATCACTATTGGATTTAGGTATAGGCGACATGGGCAAGCGTCCAGGGCGGCATCTTGCAATGCCGGGGGGGCGGCACGGGGTGCCTGCACCAAAAAATTCGGAATGGTGACATTTGTGCAATCAGTTTTCTATCGCTAATTTGCACGTCACGTCAATGATATCATGTCACCTTGTCGGACTGTGGGTCAATTAACCTTGTCGGAGTGGGCCTACCAGGCTACTACCTGGGAAGTTCTCCCACTCGGAAGTACGAGATGGGGAGGGGGGTGGGGATAGCTTGACCAGGGCGCCATACAAGCCAGAACCTCCAATGTTTCTTATAGTTTTGCACATCTGAATGCGGAGCGAGGTTCACATTTAAATGCATTACAAGATATGCTGAATAAATCGATTAATCGCGATTAATCGCATATCAATATTATATTCTTGAATATAAGCCTATCATTGGACTACAGCCACAGTAACCCCTTTTGCAAATGAATTCGACAATCCGTCCGAGATTGATTTATCATAAAGGCTTCTCTAAGGACGCATCAATGTACACACATATCATGGATGCTTTTGGAGCATCTCACTTTGGTTGCGTAAACAGGGGTGGACTGGGACGAGAAATCGGCCTGGGATTTTACATATAAACTGGCCCAAAAGTTTTTTTTGTGGGTGTGGGGTCGTTGTCTTTTTCTGCATATCGAGGCACCATAGTGGCCCGTTCTGCATAACGCGGTGGCTCAGTTCAGCTTATCACGGCCCATTCGGTCTGTTTTGTGGCCGGCCCGGTTCTTCGAAGGCCAGTCCGCCCCTGATCACGAAGCGCGTCCACCCACCGGGAAAATGCCCTGTATGCCAGATTACTAATCCAGCCCTGTTAATGAACATAATGTTTTACATTTTAAAGCACCATTTGAGATCCCTGCATTTAAAACTGTGCTCTGTCCAGCTGTGTTTGAACTCAAGAACGCGTTCTCATCTTGTGCTGTCGCCAGCGTCAAAAAAGCCTGAGTTGAACAGTTGCACGTTGGTGATACAGCTGGAGATTTGCTTACTGCCCCATGCTGAAATACATCATATTATGGAAATAAAATGGGTTGCAACAATGTTTCATGCAAACCTTAGGAATCATAAGGCCTCTATGATAGGCTAAACTAAACTTATCTATTATTTCTTTTCAAATATCCAGTATGTGCCTAGCTCTTGCAAATAACTTCAATATACTTCAACCTCCCCCTTATCCCAGGCACAAGTTGCTTGTTTTCTCTGTTGCTCAGCCTCCTGTCATTTTCCAGCAACGCAAAATATGTTTCAACCAACAGCCATCAACTATATATGGATTATTTACATGCTTTGGGTGAGGTAATATATTCCCAACTCCATGCCGTGGGGTTTGGCAAGTGATGTATCTAACTAAACTGAATGTAACTGTGGCAAGACGACGTTCATAACATAGGAAATCATTGGTGACATCTGATAGGTGGTGAGTGGTCTGTTGCAAATATCTCCTGCTTTCTTAGCAGGAAGGGGGATTTGATTCAAAGGAGTTTGTCCACAGCGCTCTTTGCCAAATGAAACAGGCTGAAAGACCGGAGAGTGCCCGTCACCAGGGAAACCGCAGATCCGATCGAACTCGCGGCGAGGGGTGAAGCCAACACGGGCAGACTGACCCAGTTTTAACGTTCCTCAGACAGTCGGTTGTCTAGGTTTTTTCTTTATTCATTCAATGAGCGGAACAGATCCAGACTCCGGACAGCTTTACACATGTGATTTGTCCATGTTGAAACCTTGACAGACTTGGAGGAATATATATATTGACAGCAGTCTTTGGGGTTATAAACACACACACACACACACACACACACATATAAATACACACAGACACAGACACACAAACACAAACACACACACTCACACATACACATACACACACACACACACACATACACTCACACATACACATACACACACATACACACACACACACATACACACACTCATTCACACATACACTCACACATACACAGACACATACACACATATACACACACACACACACACACACACACACATACACACACTCACACACACACACATACACACATATACAGACACACACACATACACACATACACACACATACACATACATACTCACACATACACACACTCACACACACATAAACACTCACACACATACAATAAACAGCCTGAATCAATCTCTCTCAACAGGAAGTAAAGAATCTTTCAGGGTCTGTCTGTGCATTTACACACATTAACAACATGGTGTTTAGAGGTAAGCAACGACCTCTGCGCACTCACTAGTATGAACACAGCAGTTTTCATCAAATAAGGCCCTTATGAAAGAAAACACCTCTAACTACACAGGTTCATTTTCAAGTGTCGTTCCAAATCGTGTCAGAATGCAAATCATAAAGCATCACATGCATGTGTTGCATTCTTGATAGAGTTGCAACACAAGGCTCAAGTGTGATTTTGTTGTTTACACTGTAAATAGCACAAATGTGCTGATCTATTTCTACCCTTAAAATAACTTTCGATGGTGTAAACTACTAGAGTAATATACTCCGGATTATTTAGTAATATACATAAAATATTTTTGTCTTAAAATAAAACTCATTTTTATGCATGATTAACTGAATTGTTTTTATTTGAATGATATTGATGGAAAATGTGATTATTGTAGTTTTGAAGCCAGTTTGGTCTCCATATAATCAGTGTGTCCTGAATGACATTTGAATTAGTTCTGCTCTGTCCTTTAAATCTTAGTTGTGTGTGTAAAATGGGAACTTGTAGTGATTCAGACAATTTCTCCCATGACACATTTCAAGAGGAAGTCTTGAGTTGTTATGAAGACTACAGGTGGTGTGTGTGTGTGTGTGTGTGTGTGTGTGTGTGTGTGTGTGTGTGTGTGTGTACATAATGTTTTATGTTTTATATATATATATATATATATATATATATATATATATATATATATATATATATATAAGAGAGAGATTTTCATTTTTATCTTATTTTAAATTTAATATTTTAGTTAATTATGTACAATTATTTATTTAAATAAATTAAGGAATCTAATTTATTATTAAATATTTAATATTATTATATTAAATGACTAATTTTATTTGAAAAAACTGTTTTATTTTTATTCATAGATTTTTAACCTATAAACCATAAACCATATATATATATAATCATTTTTAATTAATTCTAGATTATATAATAATATTAATAATAATTACAATAATTCTTATTATATAGAAGAGTGATTTAATTATTTAATATACAAAAATAAGTACTGTTTATATATATATATATATATATATTATATAATTAGATAATTTTATTTATATTTCATCTTATTTTAAATGTAATGTAATATTGTGGTAAATTATATACAATTATGTATTTAAAATGATTAAGGTATGAATTATTAAATATTTAAAATCATTATTATAATGAATAACTAAATGTATTTTACATAAATTACGTATTTTAATTTTGTTTAATGTTTATATTATATTTAATATACAGTATAATTATAACACATAATCAGATTTCAATTATACATCATATCATAATAATTATAAATATTATTATTATTATTATTATTATTATTATTATTTAGGAATGTTATTTAAATATTGAATATAACTTTACATAAATTATTCAATATTTCAAATCATTATTATATTAAATAAATATAAATAATTAACATTTATATAATTTTATTTAAATAAATATTCCTTTAATTTTATATTATATTATATTCAGTATTTAATTCTAATATATATTATATTAAATAAATTATATATTATAATTACTGTATTATTATTTTTATTTTTATTATTTTAAGTTTGTTAAATATTTTTGTTAATTACTTTAATTTATTGATTTAATTGCCAAGTGTCAAAGACAAGTATTGTCACACAATACAACAGTGCGTATCCAGAAAAACATGGCACAATAATGTATTTTTCTGAAGTGATAAATATAAGAACAATGAATGTTGAAATGTTCAAATGAACCAATGTTTCCTTACAGTATCAGGTTGAGGTGAGACTTGGGACCGTGGAGACGGTTTTGACACCTCTGTCCTGTTTAAATGACCTCTACAGCGTTACATAACGACTATAATACATTCCCAGACAGCTCTTTTGTTCTGCTCTTCCCAGCAAATAATGTACACCCAGACTACAACAGACAACGCAGCAGACGGCACTATAAGCAAACAAAATGAGCCACAAATTGCATGAGGTTTTGAAGCTGTGTGTTTTCCCTTAAGACCGAATATGGTTGAGCGTCTGCATCTCCCCCTCGGCAGACATCAATGAACAATGAAATGCGGTTTTAGAAATCCACAACTCTCCTCAGAGGGTTTAGATCAGCTGCAGGCGAGCAACAAACACACAAAAGTTATTCTTGATGTAGGATGTTGGTTTGGGGGTTTGAGTGGAATACACAAATGGCGTAATATATCTACATACTGACTAGGAAAGTCCTTGCAGGCAGGTGAAGGGGGCATTAGGGCACAGAAGCTCGCACAAGCCCGTGAGCATAGAGGATTCTGGGAGTTTATATTTGTTGGTCTGTTGGGGCAATATGGGTCAGATATCACTGTTGAGTTACAGGCCTCAGTTCTGCTTTGTCTGGGAAGTGCTGATGGAAATTTGTTTTCAGCAAAATAAGAAATAATTACTGTCAGATCACTTTGCAGAGGCAGAAACAAGTTTCATATTGTCCTTTTAAGATTATGCTGTTTGTATAAAAAATAATATAAGTAAATCTTTTTCAAACTTAAGTTGCATATTTTAATTCCCTGGCATCCAAGTGTAACTGGTCCTGCTCTACCTGCTCCAAACGGGATTTGAATAGGCATCCCTGGCATGGGAGGCAGGCGTGCTAATGAGGAGGCTAAAGGCTACAGCCTATAACGTCAGTCGCTAGTGCACCTCTTGAGGCCAGAGGAGTGAGATTTACACACTGCATAGCTATTACACACCAGCTGGCTCCCATTAAACTCACCCCCCTAAACCTCACTCCCATCCGGGTCATGGCACCACTGTAAGCAGTCCTGCTTGACCTGCTCCGAGCGGGATTCGAACCTGGGTCGTCAGCATTGGAAGTGGACACGCTAATGAGGAGGAACGATAAAGGCTACAGCCTCTAGCGTCATTAACATTATCATTATTGATGAACTATTACAGTCAGTATGTTTACAGATGGGGCTTTTTAATCAAATATGTATATTTTACAGGAAGTATCTGTAGAATATTTATCACGGCGGGTTCATCTAGTAAAAGTGAATCGCTAGGTTTTGTTTTGGGAAGCCATTTATTCGTGCTTTGAAAGGAAGACCAAATAGATTTAGTTTTATCGTGTTATGCTCTTCACATTTACAAACACAGAATGACAGATATCATGTTCAGTTTGTTTTCCAAGCCAGAGTTCAGACTGGGGTGTGTGTGTGTGTGTGTGTGTGTGTGTGTGTGTGTGTGTGAGTGTGTGTGTGTGTGTGTGTGAGTGTGTGTGTGTGTGTGTGAGAGTGTGTTTGTGTGTGTGTGTGTTTGTGTGTGTGTGTGTGTGTGTGTGTGAGTGTGTGTGTGTGTGTGTGTGTGTGTTTATGTGTGTGCGTGAGTGTGTGTGTGTGTGTGTGTGAGTGTGTGTGTGTGTGAGTGAGCATTTGTGTGTGTGTGTGTGTGTGTGTGAGAGTGTGTGTGTGTTTGTGTATGTGTGTTTGTGTGTGTGAGTGTTTGTGTGTGTGTGTGTGTGTGTGTGTGTGTGTGTGAGCATTTGTGTGTGTGAGCATTTGTGTGTGCGTGTGTGTGTGTATTTGTGTGTGCGTGTGTGTGTGTGTGTGTGTGTGAGTGTGTGTGTGAGCATTTGTGTGTGTGTGTGTGAGTGTGCGTGTGTGTGTGTGTGTATGCGTGTGTGTGTGTGTGTGCGTGTGTGTGTGTGTGAGTGTTTGTGTGTGTGTGTGTGTATGCGTGTGTGTGTGTGTGTGTGTGTGTGTGTGTGTGTGTGTGTGTGTGTTCCCTGGGAGGTCAACAGTGAGTGGAAATGTTGAGGTCACCTGTTTGTTTCCAGAGTGTTGCTACAGCATTGTGCGTGTGTTACCAGGCAGCAGGGAGTGTCATTTTGAACAGTGTTCCACCCATCCACTGTACTCTAAACTCTAGAACAAAGTACTGGAAATGTCTTCTGCTTTAGCTGATCACTGAACAGTTTACATGAGATTTTTAAAAGACAAATTATTGTTAAAATATTGCTAAAATCAAACATTTAAAGTGCATGTTAATGTACTGACTGTAACACAAAACCTCTCACGGTGAGTTTATAGCTGGTGCTTCAACAGAACACCTGGCAACACAACACATCGCTTAAACATGCACCCTTGCCATGCACAACTGACCTTTAGTAATAACACTGTCATTCATTAGCTGCTTATTACTAGTTTTTTTTACTTCTTTCATGCCCATCTGCTCAACCCTCCATCAGGAAAATCATTTGTTGCTGTTTTTGTTGGGATTTTAGCACTTTTTGTGGCATACATATTGGCTATCCAGTACCCCAAAAATGGGAACAACTTCAACCATGTACACAGCTTGTGCCAAAGACCCAAAAGTAGGTCAGAGACACACACACACACACACACACACACACACACACACTATTGTCTGTTTGTCTTCAGATAATGTGGGGGACTTAGAAAAGAAAAGGCTTTTTCTAGCAATGGCGCAGATTTGGTTTGTACATTGGGGTGGGGGGGGTCCAAATTTATGTCCGGGGTGGGGGTATATGCAGTGGTCGAATTGTAATTTTTTTTTAAGGGGGATGGTGGTGTCAAACTGGTGTTAAAAATAAGAAATCTAGTTTAAAACACTTTGAACATATGTTCTTTGCGTCCAATTTGGTTTCATAAATTCTTATAAAAAACCCTTTATAACATTTACTACAAAAAAAAACAAAAAATTCAAACTTTAAAAATGTCATGTTGAGTAACCATAGAGTAAAAGGTTTTATACCTCATTGGAGACGTTTTTACACAAAATAGTATTTTATTTATATAAACTGGTAATTGCGAGGATTCATACCAGTGAATGGAAATCATCCTCAGCATTACAGTATCTATAAAAGCTCATTCAGTAAGAATAAACAACTGTGATTGGCCCATCCTGGCCAGCGCTGAGAAAAGTAACAGGCACCATGTGCAGCCGTCTACACTGGAGGGGATTGCATAATAGTTCCGATACCAACTCGTACAATGGGGGACTTCAGTTTTTTGTATTTTTCTGATTATGCCTTACAGCTCACAGTCACACAAAGTCAATGCATCTCATACTAAATCATTTTCAGGGTTGATAATAAAACTAAATAAACAAGGACAGACACATGATTGGGGGGGTTCAATTCACCACCCCTCACAGCGGGGACATGTCCCCAGTCCCCACCCTCCCATCCTCCAATTTCTACGGCAATGGTAAGGAATAGTTTTGTGATGGTGTATATGCCACAAATCCATTATCATGACATTATTTCATTTCTCAGTGGTGGCTGATTCAGAGCTCTTGGGACAGATTAAGAGAAGACGTGCAGGTTGTCTCGCACTGGAAATGGAACTGTCAACACCCTACCATGCATCATCACTCAAATCACACACTGTTGTCCTCACTGTAATGCCATTGAACTTCTAGAGAGAAAAAATAGATAACAGGATCGTTAGAGAGAGAGAGAGAGAGAGCGAGAGAGAGAGAGAGAGAGAGAGAGAGAGAGAGAGAGAGAGAGAGAGAGAGCAGGTGATGCGTGGTGTTGTTTTGTCCAAATTAATCTAATTATGTTCTCAAATCATCTATTGTTCTGTTTTGCTGGAGAACTGTGTGAGTCTTAACTCTAATCTCACAGTTATATATCGGGACAGGAATAAGGAATTTAATGTTTCTGGTTCCTTACAGCAATATTCAAAGTTCAATACAAGTTCAACTCAATTGAGAGCAAATAAACAAAACTTGTAAACAAACCTTTTCGTTAAAAAAGCAAAAATCTAGACTACCGTGACACACTTACAATGGAATTGACATCTAGGTATGGGCATTTTTGAGTAATTTTGTAATTGAGTACTCTAACCCACAAAAAACGAGTCCCGATTACTCGTCAATTCAAATGCATGTTAAAAAATACACGTATGACACGTACGTAAATCTTATCTTTAGTTTTATTCACAAACGTTACCAAGAACGGTTGTATGAGATAAGATATCAAAATAAGATCACTTCAACAAACTATGCTTTTCTTTTGGGAAATGTATGATCAATGTGCATTCCTAAAAATGGAAAACAAAAAAGATTTATAAACATTTGCTCTCACCTGGTGCTCACAGAGAAACCAATACTGAGAGAAGGGTAGAGCTGCAGGCATTGCTCCAAACCACCATTGAAGATATAGGCAGCCTGTGAATGGAAGTGACGCCCCCTTTTGGAGTAACCCCACCCTCTTTTGGAGATGGGCAAGGAGGAGGCGAGAACCGGCTTGTCAACATAAATTATATTTTAATAGTAAACTTAAAAGACACAAACACACACATGACGGACATGTCCGTAAACGATCTCTCTATCGTCGCACCACCGTCTGCCATCGGCCTTTATCCCTCTTGGAGGCTTGATTAGCCTGATAAGGGACCGGGTGTGTAGCATCACGACCCGGCCCCGCCCTCCGCCCTGCCACATTCCTCCCTCGTTCTTTCAGGTTGGGGAGACCCTGGCCTGACGTACATCCCCCCCCCCCCTCTTTCCCTGGGGAGGGGCGCGCCTTCCGTGCCGTCTGCCGGCAGGTCATCCCCGTCTACCTGGACGAGGGAGGGGACAAGGGGAGGGAAACAGAAATAATTAAAATGTGGGGGGGTACTTCCTGTAACAGTGTAGTACCCCCCAAAAAACACTACAATTTAAAAGAGAGGGAAAAGGCCAACGCAGAGCGGCAGTAAGAGAGAGAGAGAGGAGAGATTTTTTAAAAAACCTACTCGCCGGTTCTCCGATACACTGTAGCTTGTTCCTCGGCCACTCCTCCACCCTCTAACGGATGACAGCCACGCCTCTCCGGGCGGATCACAGGCAGTCCTCCAGCCCCTGGCGGACGGAACGCCCTGCCACGTTCTTGGGGAGCCGAAGGGGTCTCCCCCGCCCCTGGCAGCAGTTCTCCCGCTCCAGGTGGTCAGACGCGAGCCCCTTCTCCCCTCGCGGTCGCCGGCCGTTCCTCCGCTTCCAGGCGGCTGGGCTCCTCGTCCCCCGGCAGATGGCCTCGGCTGCTCCGTTGGGGTGGATGGTAGTGGCGAGAACTCTACTACGGCACGTCCCTCCTCCTTCCCGGATTTCGGCACCAGTGTAACAGAATTAGACGGGCAAGGAGGAGGCGAGAACCAGCTCGTCAACATAAATAATATTCCTCTCAGAGGCTTGATTAGCCTGATACGGGACCGGGTGTGTAGCATCACGACCCGGCCCCGCCCTCCGCCCTGCCACACATAGTTTTAATGCAATTAACCATGGTGTTAGAATAGTAATATAGTGATATATATATTATGTCACTTTTATGTTACCTGACCTGAAACATGCCCCCTCTCATTTTGAAAATTTTCTTTGCCCCAGTGTAAATGTTAAAAACTGGATCATCAATCCATGCATGAAAACTGCAGCTCATCTTTTAAAAGACACCAAGGAGACAACCAATCGTCTACGCACTGCAGGGTTCCTTATAAAGGTCCAGATAAGACTCATCTAAAGGTACGATCTTCAAAGAAGACACACTGATTTGTTGGTGGGGGTCTTGCACTGGTGTTTTGCTGAGGTGATAACTCTGAATAAAGCCTCTCCATCTCCAAACAGTCAAGGTTTCATAGCTCTTTATTTACACAATGCTGCATAGCTACAGGGTCGCCAAAGGTCAGTGTGATTATAATGGAGCGAGAGAGACACACAGACAAAGAATTCGACAGGCTGTCAAGACTTCGCTGATGCTGCAGGAAGCCTAACTGATTTATTCTGATGATGGATTGGATGGGCGGTACCTTAATGCTATTTTAAAGGATCTAGGCTGCTAACACAATAGTTTCACGTTCAATCTCAAGTAGGAAAGTTGCTGAGATCCTCGTTTAATGGTCACTGTGCCCTTGACCGAGGCAGTTCATTTAGATTTACCCCTGAGAGCCGTCCCAAGAGGAAACTTGTCTTGCTTACAGGTTGGTCTTTCATTGCTCAGGAGAATGAACTGAGTTCTCCTGTTTGACTATTGCAATGGGTGTGAATGGGGCCAATTGTTGGAGGGTTTTAAAGCAGAAGTGTTTATAAAAGCACTTACATTCATTCTTTTGTTAAAACTTGTGTACAATTTGAGCTGTATAAATTGCAGTTTTTATGGTTGTTTTGGGATTTACTGCCAGGGGTTTTCCTGGCTCAAAAGGAGGCGGAGGTGGTACCATACTGATCAAAAAAGTGACGTTAAAAACATGTAAACTTTGGCTTTGCGTTAATACAATCCCAATGACCTGGCAACTGAATACTAGTGTTAGTTTCGTCAGCTGCTTTTTTATTTAGTCTTAATCCTGTGTCAATGTCCTTTTTAGTTTTTATCATATTTAGTCAAACTTATCCTATTTTTAGATTTAGTTGACAAAATCTGGCCATTTGAATGTAGTTTTAGTCAATGAAAACTGTTGACATTTTTAGCCATAAGAGTATTATTGATAAGCATTGGTCAATCTAGTCTATCCAAAACCTAATATATATATATATATATATAGAGAGAGAGAGAGAGAGAGAGAGAGAGAGAGAGAGAGAGAGAGAGAGAGAGAGTATATACACACATATTGTATTGTTGTTGTCATTTTAGTGTTATTTTTCACATAAGATTGATCTTATCATGATGCAACACGTTTCGAGCGGCAGACAGCGGGGGTGAGAGACGAGCGCCGCCGTAACTTTAAATTTGTCCCGGTCTCAAACTCCCGCTCAGATTCGGTCTCTTCCGCGACTGGATGAAGCGGCTCTGACCACACAGAGAATGACAGTTTTGGAGTTTGTGTTTATTTACATGGCACGCTCCCGTATTATTTGAAGCTTAATTGAGGATGAAATAAAGATATATCGATAAGCTGTGATCTATTCCTATCAGACTCTCGAGCTGCAGCGCTCCTCTCGTCTCGCGTCTCATCGTTATAGTTCTTTATGATCTCAAGTTATGTTAAATGACATCAAGCGACTATTCGACAACGGAAGTATTTTAATTATTATTGCCGAGATTTGCAGTTGCAAATGACAATCCACCGATTGCATCACTTGTTAGTGTTTTCCATGAAGACACCCACCAGAGTTTTGTAGACAGACGGAGGCGGCATGAAATTTGACGAAGGCGGCCGCCTAGTAATTCCCTATGCAGGAAAAACCCTGACTGCGTTACATCGTCATGGCAACAAAGTTGTAAAATTGGGAATAAATTTACACAAAAAGGGTAAGCAATTGAATCATACTAAAATCATGTTAACCTGCATATGGTTTACTTCTTGTGTCTATACTTTTAAAAACAATGTGTATTGTTAAATCGTTAACATTTACGAATTGGCCCCATTCACTTCCATTGTAGGTGCGTCACTGTAACCCAACATTTGTTGACTTTTTATTTTTTATTTGTGTATTTCTTCAAGTAATCAGCATAAACCAACAGATGCGGTCGATTGAGCTTAACTTTTGAACAGGGAATATTCGTTTAAGATAAAGATTCATTTTACTCTGTAACTTGGTATAATTGCTGTCTAAGGGAAATAAATATTTATTTTGTCTTTAGTTTTTTTCTGCAGACCCTTACAGCTAGTCCACCTAGACTAAGCTGCTCAGCATGAAATACTGCATTTCATCCAATCTTCCTGTCCAGAGTAAAACTCATGAATCATGCACACATGCCGGAAAAATTGCATACACACCGAGAAACACTCGCAGCGCGCCCTGCAATTTTTGTATTTTTTAATTTTTTTGTGATTGTTTTATCAGATTGTTGCAAGTCATTCCAAAATCTCCCTCGGTTCAGCTCACAAAACCATGTGCACTTCGCAGACAAACTCCTCAAACTGTAAGATAAATGTGCTTTGCACTTGTAGTCCCTCTAGAGTCCGAACAGAATGAACCCGTTGTGCTGAACCGTGTGCAATGTAAGATTTAATTGGCTAGCTCGGCTGTTAAACACAAAAATAGTTCTCGCGCATCACCCACCAACAACAGTCGGCAACCACCTACAACCTGTAACAGTACAGAACCGGCACAAATCACTTGGCCCTGGTGACCATCGTTATGCCAACAGCTGACTACAGAACATTGGATCACTTTTAACTCTGTTCCCTTGTTATTTCGTGACATCGCAGACTAATGGTTTTTGGTTATACAAGCCTAGATTGAATGAGCTTTCAGTCTAAGATGAGGTTTATTTAGTGTTGTAAATGTTCTCTGCAAAAGAACCAAGGCATTGTTTCTAAAAATCAGAGGTTGCTTCTTACTGGCCCAAGTCAAAAAAGCCCACCCCCAAATCTCTGTGATATTCTGATATGGCTCGTATCCGTCCTTCTGTGTTAATCTGTTTTTTTTCTTCTCATTTTATCACCAAGCAGGCAAAAATCTTAAGTCAAACTGCTTAAAAAGTACAGACGGTTTACACTGGGGTGTACTTGCTTGTTTTGATTATTGGGAGGGGGGTTGGTGATGATCTACACCCCTGATCACCAGTATGAGCAACAGCAAGTGCCACTAATTAACATAACTAATCCTTATGCAATCAAAAATGCTAAATGCATGAAAAAAATTCTCAGTGCTGTTCTTGTTTAATCTTGTTGAATTAAGAATAATGAGGAAAGACAGTTTTAAAAGGATGTTTATGAAGGAAACGGGTGCACAAAAACAAAATCTAGCACTTTGTGTCATAGAGTGTTCCCTCTAACCCGAGTCCCAGCTGCCTGTAATGTACAGTATGACAAATGCTTGTTTTGAGATACAGTATATGTAGTGCAGATATGATTGTAGTCCTGAGACAAAGAGCGTGAAACTGAGTCTACAGGAACTCATGAACACGAGGCCTGCAAAAATGACTATGGGCTACACAATAGTAACTGTAGCATATACTCCAACTAATTGAGCGGTATGTTTACTGTACTGCACAATATACTCTATTTCCAATATGATGAACAAACCAGAAGCAATTTTAGCTGTTATTTCTAAAAACTCTTTCTTGAATCATTATTTGCCCGGATTGTGACACTCAATCAATCAAACATTTAAATATCACCACTCACAGTGTTAAACATGCGACATGATGAAGTCAAGTAACAACAATGTAGCATTACTGTAAGCGTAGCACAGCGTAGTTCTAGCGGGAAGACTAGCAGCTGTACATCATCGCACCATTAGCTGGGTAACTCCCAGCCAATCACATGTAAGCTGTCACATTGCTGTTTCAGTGTGCTAACACGGCAACCTCCTCCACCCCACCACCACCAGTTGAGCCCTGTCCCGCACAGGGGTAGGCTCCTCGCCCCTGCCTCCTATCTCCGGCAGGACATGACGGTTTCGAGTACAACTTCCTCGGACCACCAGACGGGGCTTTCGCCAAAGAGAGACATTACATTTCTGTTTTATATCCATCAAATAAATGTCATCTTAAATCTCACTCAATTCTGCGAGTCTTCCTGATAGAAATGTAGCTTTCATTATGTGCACACGTGCTGTTGATGTTACATTGTACTTACATTTAAAGTACCTGAATTTATTTACATCTGTATTTACTCTGTACTGGGTTCCCACTCTTTTCGACTAACGAATTTCCATGACTTTTCCATGACTTGCTAATTTCCGTGTCCAAACATTTAACCTTTCATTCTGAAAATGGCACAGAAACTACATAATCACAAAACAAATCCACATCTTTGTTTGATAACAGTTCAACTGAAAACATTTCATTTTTAATTTAATTCATGCAAACACTTTGCGTGAATCCTAAAATGGGCGGGAATTAGCGCGTTTTCACACTTGGATCGATTGCTTGGACCGCATCAGAGTTCGTTTCATACCCCTCCCCCTCCCCCCGCTGGTCTCTGTTCACATCATATTATTTGGGTAAAAACCGCGGTCCGATTGTGTCATTAACGTAAGTACAAGTGGCATCTGTTTACCACTGTAACTAGGCAACAACTCCAGAAGACTTCAGCTTCAATGTGTTATTAAAGTATTCATCTCTTTAGATTTACCACGAGAACTTTACATGCACAGAACGACACTTGTGCTTGTCTCCCGCAGATGCATTGCATATCCAATAATGTGATGTATATTAGCATTTGTCTGCCGCTAGCCCGCGGATGCAATGCAAGAGATGTGAAGAATGTGAGCTGCTCTCTGAAAGTGATTTATTTGGACAAATGCATGTATGAGAAATTCATTAAATCATAATAATTGTGATCGGGAGCCTGCAAAGATGCAATTTATATCAATCCGTCAACCGTCAATAGCGGTTCACTTCCCAGATTTGGTACAATTGTGTTTATAACAGCAGTGAATCACACTGGAGTTCACATGAACCCCAGACCAGGTTTTCCCTGACTGTGGGAACCCTAAATGTAATTACATGGTAAACCTTAACCCTAAACCCTAACCTAACGCTAACCCTAACCGTGCCTCCACCTCAGTAGCACAAAATGTGAATCTTGTGAACATTTTGCAGAAAACATGTAGTTACACAATAAATATAGAGTGTACTGTATGTATTTTAATGTTCGTGTATAGTAGTAAAAGACACAGACTTATACACATAACTTACACCTTACAAAGTAGGATTAAAGAGTCAGTTTCACTCTGTTATAGAGTATCAGAAGTTCAAAGTAAACTAACAGTTCTCATTTACCGGTACTGTGGCTATTGGTGATCTGCATGTTTGCAAGTCAATACTCAGAACTGCATATGCAGAAAGCTCACACCTATACTGTAAACAGGCAGTCACACCCCCGTCTGCTGCGAGCTGACAACATCCAAGGCGTTTCCTCTCACATCTTCACTCCATCATCCTGCATCATTCGCTCATAAGACATCTCGCTTAGTATTACTGACACTCTGCTACGGGTGAGTACATTTATATATATTATTGCTTTCATTTGTAGATTATTTGTTGATTACAGTCTAATATTAGGTTGTGTGAAAGTAACTACTTGCATCTTTCTGGAAGCAGAGCATCTTTTTGTACAGTTGATTTCAGATGCTTATAAACCTAAAGCAAAATTTATTTGGGGCTTAAAAGAAAAATCTGAATTCACAAATCACACTTAGAAAAATCCAATTAGAAAAAGTACAACTTTCCAAACTTTTGTAAGAAGCAACGGCTCTTAAATGCACCAGATTATTTGATTTCCTTCAAATGCAGAACACTTTCGGTGCTAGAAAGAATCCCTTTTAAAGGGACAGTTCACCCCAAAAATGTAAATTCTCTCATTTATCCTCATGCTATCCCAGATGTGGATACATTTCTTTCACAATTTAAGATTTTTAGAAGAGTATCTCAGCTCTGTCGGTCCATACAATGCAAGTGAATGGTGAAACATAGAAGTAATCCAGTGACTTCAGACTCCAGTGGTATAATCCATGTCTTCAGAAGCGATATGATAGGTGTGGTTGAGAAACAGATCAACATTTAAGTCCTTTTTTTTAACTCTAAATCTCCACTTTCACTTTTACATCTGAAAGTCACATGAGGTGCCTGTTTAGTTTCACTGTTACATCTGAAAGTGAAAGTTAAAGTGGAGATTTAGAGTAATAAAATGACTTAAATATTGATCTGTTTCTCACCCACACCTGTTATATCACTTCCGAAGACATGGATTTAACCACTGGAGTCGTATTGATTAGTTTTATGTTTCCTTTATGTGATTTTTGGAGCTACAAAGGTCTGGTCACCATTCACTTGCATTGTATGGACCTGCAAAGCTGAGATATTTTTCTAAAAATCTTCATTTGTGTTCTGCTGAAGTAAGAAAGTCATACACGTGTAGGATGGCATGAGGGTGATTAAATGATGAGAGAATTTTTATTTTTTGTTGAACTGTCCCTTTAAGGAGTAAATAACTTTAAACATCTTATACAAAGAGCCATTTAAGCATACAGTTCTCAGTTTAACTATTAGTATCATTAATGACAATTATGTTATGTTCTTGCTCATGGGATGCTGGTGTGCTGGTGTTCCAACAAAGCTTCTTATCAATCCTAACCAAGCAAGACTTACTCGGTGAACCGATATCACCAGACAAGCCGCAATAGTTGACCAGCGTCAACTGCTAGGTTTTGCTAGTGAACAGTATGGCTCTGCTGATCCACCAGCATCAAAACCAGCACAAACCAGTTTAAACCAGGCATGCCAATTCTAGTCTTTTTAAGCAGCAGGGTCAAAGAAGTTTCCAGCAAGCAAACATTTGTCTTTGATCAAAACCCCCACAAAGTATGTGAACCCACCATGTCAACAAGATATTAGCTCAAGTACATTCATAGTTCTTATCATACGTTTTAAGTCATGTTGTTGACAAATCAACTGACAGACGAGCAAGCCACACTGCTCGTGGCTTATGGTCTACTTCTCTGTGCATTTCATGAAAGGAAACCACAATGAATGATCAACACAAGTTCTTAGTCCAACGCTCAATGCACGAGGTAACCGACATGTGGGGATTTTAAAACTTGCAACAAAAAAAACAAACCGTTCTCAAGAGAGAATTTAAGTAATCCCATCAACACAAAACATAGCCTGTTATGTTTGTATTGAGGAATGTGATCATATTCAAGTATGATTGGAAAAAATAAACACAAATCAGCTCTGACCACATTTAATCTACCAACATGAAGATTATGCAAGACTAGTCTAATGGTCTGATGCAGAGAGAGCTTGATTTAAGAGATCGTAGTAACACAAAGAACCCAATCTTAATGGTTAGACGTTTCTAGTGTCATGGACAAAGCCTTGTTATAAGTGTACAGTATAACACACTAGGTTATTATAATGTTCTCAGTCTGTATTTCAAAGTGGGATGCATATTAGTTAAAGCTAACACCAGTGTTTCTATAGGCCTATTACTGTGTAACAGGGCTGGACTGGCAATCTGGCATACCGGGCATTTTCCCGGTGGGCCGACGCACTTTGGGGCTGATCATGGGCAGCCAGTGAGAGAACCGAGCGGGCCGGTGGTGCTTCCGCGAAACGTGCCAATTGGGCCACGATAAGCAAAAATGAGCCGTCGTTTTATGCAGAACATTTATTTTGACGTCGTTTTTGTTAAAGTCTAATTTACTTATTACCTTTTTTACGTAAATGTATGTTTGTTAATTGTTTCCATTGTTGCGTTTTGTAGGCCGAGAGTTGATTTCTGTGTGTGTAAATTCAAAATTATCAAACACTCAACTTGCTGATAGCATGAAATATCCTCTACTGTTCTTGCTTTATGTTTATATGTGTAATGCATCACTATCGACACATTTAGTGCCATTTGTAAGGCAGTATCAGACATTCAGGCGGATCCTAGAGTTTGTCTTCCAAGTAGCACAGAGTAACAACGTGTGTTTTACTCAAACGTAAATTGACTGGCTGGAAGTACATAATATAATAATGAAGAAGGTCCAAGGAGCGAGTTAAAGAGAACACTAATCACCATAATGGTGACGTCAAACAAAACACAACTATTGATAACAAAACAATAACACTAATTAAACTAAGACTTCTATTAAGTCTGAATAAAAGACTAAAACAAAATTGTTTTTACCATTTTTGTAGCCCCAATGCATTGCCAAAGCATACATACATATTCAAGCACAATGGATTATGGGTATTTCTCTTAGGGGTGTTATTTTACTGCGTACAGGTTGTTGTTGTTGTTCATAAAAAATACACTGGCAACATTGTATATTTAATATGCACATTGCTTCAAAGCTTGATTTTTTAAATTTGACTTCTCATTAGACAGACAAGTGAAGGATGATGTGAGATGATAAAGAGCAAGAGGTGTTGGTCAGAAACATCATGAACACTAACCATGTGCCATGGGGGGGGGGGTTAAAATATACTTTTCAAAATGTCACTTTAGCTTTCGCCAAGACGATTTTAAATGTACATTTTCCCCTAATGCCTTGCGTACAACAGCTTTTCACCTTAAAACTAGTTAGTTAACAGTGAGCCTGCTCTTGATCTCCTAGAATGCAACATTTTGAACAGCAAACTATTGTATTTAAGAATCACAGTAGATTGCTGTAAGAATTTTTACAGCAATTGTTTACAGTGTGTGTTTAAATGTGTGTATATAGATGCATCTTTTGAATTGAAGGATCTCATAATAGCAATAGACTGAATTCAGACCACAACAATTAAATATATAAAAAAAGGACAAATCTGGATAACAGTGAGACGTGAATGGGACCAAAAATACTCTCCGATTCAAAAGTATAGCCACCAGACTTTAACAATATGCATGTAAACATGATTTTAGTGTGATAAAGTTGCTTACTAACCGTGTTCAGTGTTTACAACTAATTGTACAACTTCTTTGCCATAATGCAGTTAAACCCTGTTATCCTGCAAAAATGCTGATTTTTTTAAAAATCATCTTTAAAGCCCAAATGACACACTAGTTTTAGCAGAATTAATGTAAGTGCTTTTACAAAATGTTAAGCTTCACATTTCTGCCTTCAAACCCTCCAAAAATGGCCCCCATTCACTTCCATTGTAAGTGCATCACTGTAACCTCAGTGATGGCTTTTCTCTCTCTCTTCTTTTTAAACAGAGGAGGGACCTGTCTGAATTATTTTCTGTTGAAACCAACATTATGCCACAAATGCTGCTGATCGAGCGTCACTTGTTTTGAAGCTGAAATATTCCATAAATGCTATTATTAATTATTAACTCATGAATTATAATAATTATTAACCAACAAACAGGTAGGGGGGAAAAAAACATAATTTATTTATTTTCATATGGGTTAAAAAAAAACAACTTATTTTAAATGAATGATGTCAGAATATTAGTGTTTAATTTCAATGTGAATATTAAACTAAACACTACAAACTATAGCAGGTAAAACATTGTTAATGTAGCACTTTTGTTTATATAAAGAGCGGGTCGGCCACTAATCGCAGGTGGTTTGGTGATTTGATTCCCGGCCCACACGACTCCACATGACGAAGTGTCCTGGGGCAAGACACTGAACCCCAAGTTGCTCCCAGTGGCAGGTTAGCACCTTGCATGGCAGCTCTGCCACCATTGGTGTGTGAGTGTGAATGTGGGTGTGAATGGGTGAAAGCGCTTTGGTAACCTCTAAGGTTAAAAAAAAGTGCTATATAAGTGCAGTCCATTTACCATTTGTACCATATATATACACTACCGTTCAAAAGTTTGGGTCACCCAAACAATTTTGTGTTTTCCTGAAAAGTCACACTTATTCACCACCATACGTTGTGAAATGAATAGAAAATAGAGTCAAGACATTGACAAGGTTAGAAATAATGATTTGTATTTGAAATAAGATTTTTTTTACATCAAACTTTGCTTTCGTCAAAGAATCCTCCATTTGCAGCAATTACAGCATTGCAGACCTTTGGCATTCTAGCTGTTAATTTGTTGAGGTAATCTGGAGAAATTGCACCCCACGCTTCCAGAAGCAGCTCCCACAAGTTGGATTGGTTGGATGGGCACTTCTTGCGTACCATACGGTCAAGCTGCTCCCACAACAGCTCAATGGGGTTCAGATCTGGTGACTGCGCTGGCCACTCCATTACCGATAGAATACCAGCTGCCTGCTTCTGCTCTAAATAGTTCTTGCACAATTTGGAGGTGTGTTTAGGGTCATTGTCCTGTTGTAGGATGAAATTGGCTCCAATCAAGCGGTGTCCACTGGGTATGGCATGGCGTTGCAAAATGGAGTGATAGCCTTCCTTATTCAGAATCCCTTTTACCCTGTACAAATCTCCCACCTTACCAGCACCAAAGCAACCCCAGACCATTATATTACCTCCACCATGCTTAACAGATGGCGTCAGGCATTCTTCCAGCATCTTTTCATTTGTTCTGCGTCTCACAAACGTTCTTCTTTGTGATCCAAACACCTCAAACTTGGATTCATCTGTCCACAACACTTTTTTCCAGTCTTCCTCTGTCCAATGTCTGTGTTCTTTTGCCCATCTTAATCTTTTATTGGCCAGTCTCAGATATGGCTTTTTCTTTGCCACTCTGCCCTGAAGCCCAGAATCCCGCAGCCGCCTCTTCACTGTACATGTTGACACTGGTGTTTTGCGGGTACTATTTAATGAAGATGCCAGTTGGGGACCTGTGAGGCGTCTGTTTCTCAAACTAGAGACTCTAATGTACTTATCTTCTTGCTCAGTTGTGCAACGCGGCCTCCCACTTCTTTTTCTACTCTGGTTAGAGCCTGTTTGTGCTGTCCTCTGAAGGGAGTAGTACACACCGTTGTAGGAAATCTTCAATTTCTTAGCAATGTCTCGCATGGAATAGCCTTCATTTCTAAGGACAAGAATAGACTGTCGAGTTTCAGATGAAAGTTCTCTTTTTCTGGCCATTTTGAGCGTTTAATTGACCCCACAAATGTGATGCTCCAGAAACTCAATCTGCTCAAAGGAAGGTCAGTTTTGTAGCTTCTGTAACGACCTAAACTGTTTTCAGATGTGTGAACATGATTGCACAAGGGTTTTCTAATCATCAATTAGCCTTCTGAGCCAATGAGCAAACACATTGTACCATTAGAACACTGGAGTGATAGTTGCTGGAAATGGGCCTCTATACACCCATGTACATATTGCACCAAAAACCAGACATTTGCAGCTAGAATAGTCATTTACCACATTAGCAATGTATAGAGTGTATTTCTTCAAAGTTAAGACTAGTTTAAAGTTGTCTTCATTGAAAAGTACAGTGCTTTTCCTTCAAAAATAAGGACATTTCAATGTGACCCCAAACTTTTGAACGGTAGTGTATATATATTGTTCATTGTTTGTTCATGATGCTAAATGCATAAATTAAGGGAACCTTATTGTAGTGTTACCAGCTTTTAATATCCAACATAAAAAAATTCACACATCATTAATTCCAATGACAAAATATTAGCAGTTGAATAAATGTGCAGAGATGAGATTTGGTGCCATCAATGAGCAAGAAAATAGTGAAGGTGGTTGAGGATATCTTCCCTGGCTATGTTTATATAGCTCAGATCTAGAATATTCCTTAGAATATCTAGAAAATGCTCTTTGTGAGTGCAATCTCAAGTCAAAGGAATGCTTTGGTCAAATGGATTGGGAACCAAGGAAACCTGGGGATCCTGAAAAAAATCTAATAAATCACTAACCAGGTGAAATACTGCTCAAGTGTTTATCAAAGAGACCAAATAGGAGGCAAAAATCAACACACTATAGGACAGTGAGCTCATACTACAACGTTAGCAAGCCCTAACTACAATGTTAGCAAGCCCCAACATTTGTGACTAGCAAAGAGCTAAAAAACGTTCCTTTTACGGCGTAATTTTTTTTATACCGCTCTCGCTTGACATCACAATGCACTGTCAGAATAGGAGGAGCCAGCCCCGCCATCGCTGACCAATGAGTGCGCGTTATGCAAATGAGCACACGTAGGCTCGCCTGAGTAATGGACGAGTGCTCCTCCCGCATGCGCTCAGAGAAGCTACAGACCCTCGAACCTGCGACAACGATGGGACAGCGCGTTTAGTCTCATTTTAAAGATACGAGGAGAGTTTCTTCTGAACTAAATTCGGACTTGTTTTCTTACCGGAGTTATTGAAGAGTGGAGGACGCGCAAAATGAAGCACAAAGTAAGTGACATCTCTCCATTCGTGCGCGCTATTTCCGTTTACTACATGAATATGGGTTCTGTTTATTAAGAGCAAGTGTAACTAATATGTACATCATGCCTAAGAATAAATGTGTTTTTATTCTAAAGTGAATGTGCAAATGTTTTTAAATAGATAGATAGATAGATAGATAGATAGATAGATAGATAGATAGATAGATAGATAGATAGATAGAATACACAATATACTACATAAATGTATATATAGCTCAAATGTAGAATTTACTTGATATAAATTAATTTCACAGACGTGTAAATGAAATAAGGGAACAAACTCTTTGAATATGCCTTATTAATAGGCTATTATTATTATTATCTGAATGTTAATTATTTAAGGGCACATTATTCATGCACTCTGGCATGGAGGACAGGTTCCCTCTCAGGATGCTGTTTCTTTGGTTAAATACTCTTTAGCCTAACAACCGACTTGCTCCAGCTCTAAACAGCAGTGATTTCTGTGTGTAACCAACTGTGCAATTATTGGATGATGGGTATGATCCAAAAGCAAAGTGTAAATCACACCATTTATTACACGCTTAATACAAAAGCACTCTTTGAGCTCTTTTGGAGCATGCCTTGTTATTAATGATGTGATTTACACTCTGCATTTTTAAACTCCAGTTACTTGGAGCCACTTTAGGATATATGGTGCCATTCATTCATTAGCCAAGTCTCCAGCCTCTTTTCCAATTTGAGCCTTACTGTGATTGCGTAATGTGATGCCTTATAGCAAACAGCATGCATTCTGTTCAGAGTAACAGGGTAGCTGTTATTGTGTATTCCTAGTGGAGAAAGAAAATAAAATCACTCCAGGATTTTATATGCATGTCAGTGTGTGATTTGTGCATCGATTGCAGTTTAAACTCAAGGGTCTGTTTCAAAGACGTCACGCAGAAAGGATGAATAGACTCCTTATTGAACGGTGTATCTAGTTTATATTCATTTATCTAGTTTAAATACATTTAAATGTCTTCTGTAAAGCACCGTTTAAACAAAAAGTGCTACATTAACAATGTTTTACCTGCTATAGTTTATAGCGTTTAGTTTATTATTCACATTGAACGTTAAAAACTAGTATTCTGTCATCATTAATTTAAAATAAGTTGTTGTTTTTTAACCCATATGATTTTTTCTCTTCTGTGGAACACAAAAGGAGATGTTGGGCATAATGTTGGCCTCAGTCACCATTCACTTTCATTTTAGAAAGATACAATGAAAGTGAATGGTGACTGAGGCTGTCGGTACCTAACATTCTGCCTAAAAATCGCCCGTTGTATTCCACTTGGAGGAAAAAAGTCGTAGGTTTGGAACAACACGAGGTCAGCTAGCCCCTCATGGAAGCAAACATAAAACCAAGCTGTCATTCCCAGTTTTCCCAGCTGATCTGGGTGCAGTCAGAGTACAGGACTAAACTTTGGCCAAGTCTGCACTTCAACTCAAGTATACACAGTGTGCGGGCAGCTTTTCATTCAAGAGAATCTTGGCTCTTGCGTGCAATTCCCTCTCCATTTGCATATCTTTGAGGCTTCCAGCCCTTTGGGAAGATTTGCTTCCTACTTTGGTAGGAGGTTGGAGCTGCTGTTCCTGAATGGAATGCTTTTGTCTGCTTCACACTATCTGGGGAATGTGGAGTACTTGGCTGTTAGTGCATTGCAGACTGTTTGGATTCCTCTACAGTATGGCAATGAATCTCTCTTGCTCATTAGATTTAATGTCTTCAGGCTTGAATCTTTGGGTCATGACACCATAGGCATAATGTAATCTCAATTTACTGTATGTGTATTTTTTAGAAATATAAGAAACCTTTTTGCTGGTAAAACATTTGAGGAAGTGTACATCAAAACATAGCCCACCAATACAGAGATATTTTGGTTTGCCCACGTTTTCTTGAAACTAGGGATGGGCATGAGTACTCGAGGACTCGGGTACTTGGACGTAGCAGCAATGATCAATCATGTGACTTTTTACTTAATTCGAAATCCAATGACAATTACCTGACAACCATGTCAAAGAGGGAGCTTGTTTTGATCTATTTTGGGCCATTGTGGAGTAACTATAACGCAGGACTTTCCAGTGCTGTGTTTTGGTTTGCTGGTCCCCAGCAGACTGCTTACATAACTAGCTTAATGAGCCTGGTGGACCAGCTTCATAAACTATAGTTGGATGGTGAACTAGCAGGTCCAGCATCAAACCAGCACTGACCAGTATGAGAATTCTGCCGCAAAATCTTTGCGAAATGACATTATGTGGTTTCTTACACATTTCGTGACGGTTCCGTCACTGTTTGGTGCTACAGAACCAACCTCCCTACCCTAAACCTTAAATCTAAACCTAACTGAGAGTCTCATAAAAGCAAATGTGGGATGAAAAACAATTGCTGAAGCAACCCCGTAATTTAGTTGCGTTTCTATGACACTTTCGGTTTACGTGTCAACTCAATGCTCTTCGAGACTTGTACCACGGTCCTATGTTTTGCAAGTGAAATGCTTTATTAGTTGAGCTACCGCGCAATGTTCATCGGTTTGAAACAAGCTTGTAAATGTAGTTGGTGATGTAACGCATAGTCATTCACAATATTAAAAGTGTATAGATGTCGTAAGATAACGTTATTTTATGAGACAGGGTTGTCAAAGCAAGTCTTTTCAGTGTGTTTGGGGGTCAGCACCATGGGGACAAACTGCTCACCCTGTTGTTGTTTTTGATGATTTTGAACTGATGACCAGCACCCCGGGTGACACACTAGGCTGTTGTCAGCTCATGGCCTGATAACTAATGTGTCGAACTCAATTGAGTGAACAGACAGCTGAGAGAGAAGCTGAAGCAACACCACCTCCAGTTAGACTTGATTACGTTAACCTAACCAAAACAAAAAGCCTTTTCATTGGTTCTTTGTACGTTGAATGGAGGTGACAATCCAAATCACTGAATCAACCGTAATCACTTGTACAGACAAAATTACATACAAAGGTTTTCGCATTTCATCAAGAATGAAGAAAAAGTGGCATTGATAGTTTGCAGGTTGGTGTATGAAGAAAAACTATATGGTCCAACTGTGGCTCATGTGGTAGAGCGGGCCGGCCGCCAATCGGTTCGATCGGTTGGTGGTTCGATTCCCGGCCCACACGACTCCACATGCCGAAGTGTCCTTGGGCAAGACACTGAACCCCAAGTTGCTCCCAATGGCAGGCTAGCACCTTGCATGACAGATCTGCCGCCATTGGTGTGTGAGTGTGAATGTGTGTGTGAATGCGTGAATGGGACACAGTGTAAAGGGTTTTGGTAACCTCTAAGGTTAATAAAGGCGCTATATAAGTAAATAAAACCCTCTTCTTGTCAAAGTAGCGTATTGAAGGTGATTGCCATTGCAGTTGTTCTGAATAACTTCTTATAACGTGTTGATTTGCTTGGTGGTTTTCACTCTTTTTATTGTACTGTCTGCCAGGAAAAATTGTTGTTGGTTAGAAAAGTAAAAGCACACCTCTCCTCAAAAAGAGAGACCTCATTCATGTCTGTAGCACAAACAGTGGTGGACGTGTCTAGGGGTTTGTTGAAATCTAATTATGTACAGTAAATTGGCTCTAGATTAGTGGCCAGACTAGAGAAAACAAAACATGACCTTGCTCTTGTGGACCATGAACTTTATAACTCTGGGTTGTGATGAAGTGGAAACAAAATATGAAAACTGTATCCGTGAAAAGTTCAAAATAAATGATCTCGCCATTGTGAAAGAAGCCACTCACACAGTCATGAGGTGAAGTGCTGGTGCTAGTTAAATAATACCTTTGTGCAAGAGCTGCTTTTCCACCTTTGGAACGGTGAAGACACAAAACAGACTTCAACCTTGATTCTAAAGTGTCACGTGGTCGAAATCTTGACGTCACAGAACGCAAAGGTCAGCCAGGACCCAGGCCCTGCCAACGTCAGTTATGTTTTCCAACAGTTGTGCAGTTGATTATCTAGGATGTTCTACGGAGTCATAAATAATCCCCCATAACGCGGCAAACAAGCAGACCTGTATGGCCACTGGTTGGGTTTCAGGGCCCCTGTTCTTGATCTGGGAACAGTTTGAGACAGTTACACCATAGATTTTCCCTTTAGGAGTACTCCGAAACGAGAGCCGACCCCTTTCAGACACAGTGAAACGTCTGTACCCTGCTTTTATGCTTTCTTTGGAGTCTCTTTTCAGTCTTATGTAACTGTGGCACAAATAGCTGGACAGGCACAAAGAAGTGATTAGCTTAAGTAAACTTTCTGGGGTTCTTTTTGCGTCTCTCTCTCTCTCTCTCTCTCCAGGCTGCTGTCCAAGTCGAGGGTTTTGTTTGGATATTGACATTGTTCTCATACTGTCTGAGGGGAAAACGTAGGGGTTGCCCCACAGAAATAAAAGGAAAAGTGAAACATGAGGTAGAGGGTGGGTCAACAGAGTGTAGTTTGTAGTGTGTACATGACTAGATTTGACTTGATTACCTTTGAAACAGTGAGTATTGTAATTTTTACGGAAAGACCCCCATTCACTTTCATTGTAAGTGCCTTACTGGAACCCAGATTGAGCTTTTTTTAAAGAAAAGGAGGGGCAAGGAAGTAACTTTTTTTGTGGTAATCAACATAATGCCACAAATGCTCTCAATTGAGCTTAACTGCATTGAACCGGGAATATTCCTTTAATATTTATACCTCTATACTCTTGAGGTGATGTTCCACGTCCCTAAGGCTAGTTTCCGTGTCCAGGGATCGGGTCGTCGAGGCCCCCGCCTTCGACTGCCGCCCAATCTTCTCTGCACCGACCCCTTACGGCTCCTCCTGCAGGTGGTGAGCCCACGGGAGGGCGGCCCCACGTCGCTCCTTCGGGCTGAGCCCGGCCGGACCCCGTGGGGAGAGACCCGGCCACCAGGCGCTCGCATACGAGCCCCAACCCCGGGCCTGGCTCGGGCTGCCCCTGCTGCTCCCTTCAGGTTGGTGGGGAGATCCTTCCTCAAGTGGAGGAGTTTAAGTATCTTGGGGTTTTGTTCACGAGTGAGGGAAGGATGGAACGGGAGATTGACAGACGGATCGGTGCAGCTTCTGCAGTAATGCGGTCGATGTACCGGTCTGTTGTGGTGAAGAAGGAGCTGAGCCGCAAGGCAAAGCTCTCTATTTACCGGTCAATCTACGTTCCTACTCTCACCTATGGTCATGAGCTTTGGGTCATGACCGAAAGGACAAGATCCCGGATACAGGCGGCCGAAATGAGCTTTCTCCGCAGGGTGGCTGGGCGATCCCTTAGAGATAGGGTGAGAAGCTCGGTCACTCGGGAGGAGCTCAGAGTAGAGCCGCTGCTCCTCCACATCGAGAGGGGTCAGTTGAGGTGGCTCGGGCATTTGTTTCGAATGCCTCCTGGACGCCTTCCCCGGGAGGTGTTCCGGGCACGTCCCACTGGGAGGAGGCCCCGGGGAAGACCTAGGACACGTTGGAGAGACTATGTCTCCCGGCTGGCCTGGGAACGCTTCGGTGTCCCCCCAGAAGAGCTGGAGGAAGTGTCTAGGGAGAGGGAAGTCTGGGCATCTCTGCTTAGACTGCTGCCCCCGCGACCCGGCCCCGGATAAGCGGAAGAAGATGGATACTCTTGAGTGCAAAGTGTAATTTGTTTTTCCGCATACCAGTTTATCTCATGCACATTGCACATGATGCAAATTTCGTCATCAGCACAGCACACATGGTCTGTCCGCTTCCAGCCTAGTTTTGTGGAAACTGTAAAGAACTGTAAGTCAGAAATGGTCTTGTTTGCCATTTGTATTATTATTTCTTCCAAAGAATTTTAGGAGAAACATTGGCAATAAAGTTTATACTTAAATTAAACATAACTGGGAAGTCAATTAAGGCTTCTGAGCTTTGAAAAGCAACATCTGAGCAATAAAACTTTATTCTGGGTGGGTGGGAAATTATATAAGGAATAAGGAACAAGTTCACTCAAAGAACTTTCCAATTAAACTACATTCCCATTCCTGAGGTTCCTTGTGTTGGAAAACTTTGGAGTATGAAGTCTTTTGTGTGAGTGACCGTGTGTCTATACATGCATGTGTTGGTCTGTGTGTGTGCGTAGGCCATGTCGGGGTGGTATTGTGCATAAAGGACACTTCTCAGCAGGCAATCCACATTCCCAAGGGTAAGAACAAGGGCTATTCACGGAGCAGGTCTCAACCAGCGCTCCACAACACAGTTCTGCCCTGTTTTAAAATACACGGACAAAGAAAAGCTTCTGAAGGAACCCAGAGCTTTGCGGCATACAAGAACACGGGGGGTTGCAACGATGCATCAAATAAGGAACTGTGAACCTTTAACAAAAATGAAAGGTCAGAACCACCATAGACATTTTGTGGGGGATACATCCCCCATTATTAAGATTAGTAGTTGACCGATACGTGTTTTCAAAGGTTGATTCTTAAAGGGATAATTCGTCCAAAAATGTTGTTTACTCAAATGCATAAATTTGTGTTTGATCTTCTGCTTTAGTGCGTCTACAGGAAATATCTCAGATCTCAACATCATCGAGTCAGTCTGGGATTACATGAAGAGACAGAAACAACCGAGAAAGCCTAAAGTAAATACATAAAACTATGTAGGGCTGAAACGGCTAGTCGACATTATCGACAATAAAATCGAACAGCTCACAGTCCAGATGCACTCCAAACTTTCCAAACAGATTAAGGTGATGTCAGTAGATTATAGTACATAAACGCAAAATAAGTAAATACAGACGCAGTGTCGTCGTGAAATAAAGTGGAGCCGTACCTGGTGTTCCGCTTGCGCAAAACTTGCCTGTCAGAACGTCTAAAAAGGAAACACTTGCGTCGTTATATCCTGAATTTAACGCATCCTTTATTAAAAGTTCAAATAATAAGGAAGCGGGCTGTATAAATAAGCACAAACTCCAAAACTGGCATTTGTCTGTGTGGTCAGAGCCGCTATAAGAGTCACGTGAAAAACAGCACGAGAGAGTTTCAAACTTCTCCCGGCTGAGACGCTGTCCCATGCGGAGACGCTCATCACTGGCGCACGCTCGCTGCAGCTGGATTTTGTTTATGGTGATCACTCGTGACAGTGAATTATAATATGAGTGTCACGGTGTGTATATCATGGCGATACGCAGCTCTATAAAGAAGAAAGGTTTTGTTTTTTGTGAGTTAAAGATTGATCGAAATCAAGTGAAAACAGGTGAAAGGGTGTAAGCCGTAGCCTGTTATACAATGCAAAAAATATGTTTTTGATTTGTCTTTTTTGCTTTGTTTTCCAATATAAATATCTAAAACTCCCGTACATTTACTCTAGCAGCTATACTGCAGAAGAAAAAATTATTATCAGAGAATTTTGAATATAATATTATATAAATATAAATATTTTAATATATCGAAAAATCCTTAAAACAAGATACATTTACCTGAGAAGCATCAAATAAGATATTTAGACTTGCTTTTAGAGCAAATATCTTGAATATGAGTATATGTTTTCTTTACTTCACTGGCAGAAGTATGAACAAGTGAATTAATACACTTATATATATATATATATATATATATATATATATATATATTTACTCTATAAATAAATACATTACAGGTGCTGGTTTTGTTGCATTTCTTGCATCACACTGATTTTTGATGACGTGTTTTTTCTTGTTCCTCCATTTAGACTTGTCAGAGCAAAACATGGCTGCCCCATTGACCCAAAATCCTTCTGAAAGTAATTTACAGCAAGCTCATGTACTGCTTATCAGTGACAGACCACTACAGGCTTTCTCGAGAAGTGTGAAATTAAGATGACATTTAGGGGTGAATTTCCCGCCCTTGAAGTGCTGCCCCTGCTGTGACATCATAAATCTATCACACGTCCAAAGCGATGCTCGCTCCATTTACACTGTGTAGAAAAAGCCTCCTTCAGTAGATGCAGGCCTGATGGTGTTAAAGCAAACACTGCCCACAAAAACGGCATTATGCAATATTTCACGTTTACAGCTAGCTAGTGATTAGGTAACGTTCAAACATGACACTTGATAGGGGTCAAGTCGATATTCATACAGTGGCGTCTGTCTAATGTTTCTTGATCTGCAGTATGTGAACACACTAGCAGTAGTGTTGGGGATGCTACGATGCTAGCTTCAGGCTAATGGGTGGTACAAAGGTTCTAGACAAGTTAATGAGGTTGTCAGTGCTGTACATAAAGATATAACAGCAGAAAAGCTCATTAAACAAGGCTGTGGTTGTTTTAATAAGCAAATAAGTGGTGAAACTGATCTTTTGGATTGGACAGATGAGTTTTGAAGAACATGTTATTTCTCCACACCTACAACAAGGTCTTGTTTTCAGTAACTATGCTGAAAGTTTGCCAGTTTTTGGTCACTAAGTATTACGGCTAGGCCATAGGCCGGTGCATATCGTGTATAGAAATGTGTCAAATAGTAGAGATGTTGCTATATATGGGTTTTTAACCACTTATTTACTTTATTTACACTTAGAAAAGTGACATAGAAATGTGGATTCATGTAAAGCGTTAAAATAGAGTGTATTAGTAATATTAGTGAATGAAATTGTTCATAATTGTTATGTTGTTAGGCACAACGTAAAGTGGAGTTAAAGTGGCATGAAATACGATTTTGGTCGTACTGCCCACCCCTAATAAGTGCATGTCTATGGCATATTCACAACAAAACTAACCGTAGACTTCTGCTCAGGTGGTTTAAAGAAATGCTAGGGTGGTTTAAATGTGTTAGAGGAAAAGCCTCCTCTGTCTGGTTAAAGCCTTTGAGGTTGTCATGTTGGCTGGGCTCTGTTTGGGGTGTTTGTTAGTTGGTTGGTGGGCAGGTGGGTGGGGGTTTTCGCTGGTATTGTAAGTGTCGTCACTGGCTTTAGTGTGGGCGATTGCTGATTCACTGCACAGAGAAACAAGAGGGATAACTAATACAGACATCATACAATCATACAACGCTTTCTTTTGTTGCCCATTAAAGCCTTATACTGATTGGTCAAAATGCAATGTGGAACTTGGCACAACAACTGTGACGTAGTCAAAAATGTGTCACGATGTAATCTGCCCTCTTCGGTTGGGTGGGAGTTTCCAGAAAGCTAACGTTCAGTCCACCAGATTTAAAACAGATTTTAGCCACATGCAGTGGGTTATTTCTAGCTAACAGCTGTCTGTGTCACAACCTTCGCTTTGAATGGTCATTCTGCGGTTACAGATGGATCAATTTGTTGGGTTTGTGTAATACACTGCAGAGCATGTCATTGTTGTAGGCGGCTGTTTGCTAAATATAGTGCAGAATTCAAACTGAAGTTACTGTGTTTTTATGTAGTGTTGGGTAAAAATATGCATTTTTCAATTCATCACGATCTTCATTTGATTGATCTCGATAATGAATCTTAAATCCCAAGATCGATTTTCTTATACTCGCTACAAAACGAGCGAATCATTTGCATATGCGTCCAACTTTCACACTATGCGTCTAAAAATCTGTGATTAGCCACTGGCCGGTACATTTTCAGATTTCACTTACTAACGATTGAGTAGTTTGTGGAGAAGTACAGCACCGGGATCGTTACGTGTAATTATGTTTGTCCAAAGAAGTGAACCTCACAATCCATTTGACATTGAATAGGTCACTTTTAATGTCCAAAAACAACAAAAAACATTTCCTTCTAATCACAAATAGCACGGATGCGGTAAAGAAGCCATTCAACTCTGCTCTGTTTAATCTGCGCTCAATCAAAACACTTCTATGAGACATTCGCTGAACTGCCGCTATTCTTAAAGGGACAGTAATGTTTTACCACGTGTTCTACGAATTAATGTAAATACACGTAAATAGTAAAAACGATGCATGTAAACAATAAACAAGTAGAAAAATGTTTATATATGCAATATACGCAATTTGTAGACATATTGATGGAAATTAATATTTAATAATGTTCCACGTTAGAAGTTCCCCTGTATAATTAACAGCATTAGTAGAGAGAGCATTTCTATCGCCATTTGCCATTTATTTGATGAATATAAAACAGAAAAGTAATGTCTCTCTTTGGCGTAAGCCCAGTCTGGCGGTCCGAGGGAGTTGTACTCGGAACCGTCATATCCTGCCGGAGATGGGAGGCAGGGGCGAGAAGCCTACCCCAGTGCGGGACGGGGCTCAACTGGTGGTGGTGGGGTGGAGGAGGTTGCCGTGTTAGCGCACTGAAACAGCAATGTGATCGATTGTGAGCAGACTTATAAAGCAACATCTTACATGTGATTGGCTGGGAATTACTCAGCTAATGGTGCGATGATGTACAGCTGCTAGTCTTCTCGCTAGAACTACGCTGCGCTCACATTTCTTGGAATTGAATCCGAGTCGAATTGGGAAATCGGCATCAATACTAGCCCTATTTTTGTCAATGTTCTTCTTTTAAGTCATCTGTTGTTTATTGTCAATGATCTTATCTTACAAAACCTGTCAAGAAATTGTCAAGCTCAAATTTCACCACCAAAATAAACAAAATTACAGATCTGAAATGGCAAATAATCATTTGCAGAAAAAAAAAATTCAACCTATTTTTTAGGACCATTAAGGTTTTTTTGTGCACTATTATATTAATTTAATGACAATTGATTATTACTGTAATGCAAAAAAATAAATACAAATAATTCTAATTCTCAATATTGTAATATGAATTTAAAAATAGATTAAGTTAAAGTATTTATACATCTTGGGGTCATTTATTGCATTGCTTTTACTTTATGATGATTTAAATAAAAGTGATCAATTAATATAGTTGTATTACAGTAATATTAATACAGTAATAAAGTAATAAATACTGTAATACAGTAAAAAAATGATAAGCTCTTTAGGATGTGCTTAATTGTCATGAAAATGTCAACACAAAACTCATAATTGTTCTAAAAATATGCTTCATTTTCTTTATGAAAAATGTAGTTGCTTATTTTTTTCTTTGGATATGAGGGTGAAATTTGACACGTTTTCCCAGATTCACCCTGTCAGTGTTTGCAGAGACAGAATTCCAACGTACTTGCCAAGATATCAAATACATACGAGGAAAAAGAGTTAATAAAAGATGACCTTCTGAAACACAGAGTCTTTTCAATTCACATTGCGTTATGTAATATCTTTCCATCCACAATATCCTCTCTCGTGTTGATGCGTGTTCTAGCCCCGGTGTTCACGTGTAACTTTACTGTACGTCGAAGAGCATTGATTGAGCACTCTATTGTATTTTGGCTTGGGGCATGAAAATATTGATCCCATATTGCTGCCATTACATTCACTGCTTGCTAAAAGCAAACAAACTCACATGCAACTATTATCTTTCCACTAATCACGACTTATTTCAGTCATTCACCCTTAAATTCTGTTGTGCCTCATAATAAGTGAAATCAAGTTACTGTAAACTGTGAACTAGCGCGAGGATTATCCAAAGTAAACAGAGAACTGCTGTAGCCTACTGGGAGTGTTTGGCTATCCAAAAGAACGTTTATCCAACCCGGTCCCCCGCACGTATCATCAGGTCTTTTTTAGAGTCATTATCATAATTATCTTCTATATTTACGCAAGTGAAATTAGAGTAAAAGAAGGTGCTGTTTCACTCGACCTGCTCAGACCGCCCTCCCCTCAAGGGAACGTTGAAATGAGCTGGCCTTAATTTCACACCGCTTCATTTCACCAGCGGACCACACCACTTTTGGCAAGGTGGGGGGGGGGGGGGGGGGGGTTATTCATTGGGCAAAACCATAGGTTTGTTTGCATAGTGCTTTTTGCACCCTGAGGGTACAGAATCTCGCAGCCTGTTGGTGTCTGGCAGTGACGTTGTGGGGATTTTTCCCTTGTACGCTTTAGTGTACGCATTTACTTACTTAATCAACCACAATGCTTTTTCTGGGGTGAAGCCAAAACCACCCAATGAGAGAGCATTTAAGCAGTAGAAGGTGGGGACTCTGGTACGGTAGCAATTTGGTTGTGTAATAGCTTCAGGTTTTGGATCAGTAGGCACGTATTCCTTCTCATAGGCCTATAGGCAAACTCCAGTGTTGATTATACAAACCCAAACTGTCTCACCACAAAAAAAACATCTTTATTTAGAACTGGATGAGTCATGAGTTTCCCAAAAGTCTCAGAGCAGAAAGGTGATGAAAAAGGCATTGCATCAAGGTGCTCCAGATGCAGATTGCAAAATGTAGGCCAAGTGCAACTCAACTAAAATGCAGGCTGATGAAAGTAAAGCTATTTTAATTGTAATTTTTACAGTCGTTTTAGGGTTTGTTTACATTACATCGTCAATAAAATTGTCTGTAACTTCACCCAGAAAAGGTTAGGAAGTGATTTTATCACACTAAAATCATTTTTACATTCATATTGTTTATGTTTTGTGGCTATACTTTTGAAAAAGTGAGTATTTGAACATGAAAAATGGCTCCCATTCAATCCCATTCCTGCAGTATCATTTCACCCATAGTCAGAACTACCTGTACAATAACATTTTATTTACATTTATATTTATGCATTTGGCAGACACTTTTATCCAAAGCGACTTACAGAGCCCTTATTACAGGGACAATCCCCCCGGAGCAACCTGGAGTTAAGTGCCTTACTCAAGGACACAATGGTGGTGGCTGTGGGGATCAAACCAGCAACCTTCTGATTACAAGTTGTGCTTTAGCCCACTATGCCACCACCACTCCACTTGTTTGTTAATGTCTGTTGCTATACCATTAGATTAGAGAGTTATCACAATCATGAAAGATTAGAATATAATTTTGATGCGGATAACACAGAGTTTCTGTCACGGTTGGAGTCAAAACTGTTGAAGCTAGCTCAAAGCTAGTTTAGAGAGGTCTTACAGGTCTTTCCAGAGTCGATCTGTGAGTTTGTTACAGAGCTTGAAACATGAGCTGAAAGATGTGTCAGTTGTTTTGTACATGCACTTCTTCAGAACTAAAGTGTTGCATTGGTAGCGCTAGTAAATAATTGTTTTTGCACGGAAACGTTGCAACAGAGGAAATGTGTATGACAGCGATAAATGTAGATAAATGTAACTCTGTGAATGGAATATTTTCATGTCACTCCTGCTTGCATATTTTGACTGCGTATAGAGGTGACAACAGCAAGGACAGTTTGCATGATTGATCTGGCTTGTTATATTTACACCATCACCACTGTTGCACTGACTTCAACACTTCAGCTCATTTTCAGGGTACTATTTAGTGTAACTTGCTTAAGCAAACCTCACTATTAACATACTTTAACTTTTGTAAGTTTTACTGATGGGTATGATACCTCAAATTGTGTGGCTTGTTGAGAAGAGATGTGCTATTACTTTTCTAAGCAATCAGACGTGCTATTTTCACCTGACAGATGATAAAATGGGCAAAACATCCCATAGACTTACTATGAAGGAGCCATATACTGTATCAGACAAAAATATAGGGTGTTTCTCAATTCTAGGAATGTAGAGAATGGACTTGTGTTCTTATGAAGACCAGTATTGACACACTACCTTGGAAGAACAAACTCGGAAGGACAGGAGGATGTAGTATGCTGTGGCACGGTGGAGGGCGGGGCCGGGGCCGGGTCGTGATTCAACACGTCCGGTCTCTTATTAGGCTAATCAAGCCTCCGAGAGGGTTAAAGGCCGACCGCGGAAGACGGGCGTGATAGAGAGATCGTTCACGGACATGTCCGTTGTCCTATGTGTTTGTCTTTTGAGTTTTCCATTAAAACTATAATTTATATGTTAAGCCGGTTTCTCGCCTCTTCCTTCCCGGGTTTCGGCACCAATGTAAAGAAGTTCATGTTCATGGGCAAGGAAGAGGCGAGAAACCGGCTTAACGTATAAATACCCACAAGTCGCCACCCGATGCATCCTTGAAATCAAGGGCACATCCGGGTAATTTCCTGTGTTCTCTGTACTTGCGTCCATGAGGATTGGAATCGAACTTCGGCAGTGGATGATGATAGATGGTAGAACGAGTCCACGAAAATGTAAGAACACAAAAAAAATGCACATTGAGAAACAGCAATAGACTTTAGGGCAGGCTTTTGTTTTATACTTGGGCCAGTAAGTAACCACCTAGCAATGCCTTAGCAACCACATATCAATCCCCTGGCAACCACCCAGGGCATCCTAACATCTTGTTGGTGAGTTTTTCACACTCATGCTTTCTTAACGTCTTTTCATGCCTAGTTTGGTTCCCTACTAGAGCTGCTTCCTGTTCGATGCATTCTGTGCTTCTTTGTATTATTTCTGAGCAAATAAGCCTTCAACTAGCTGAATGGAAGACACAAACACATAACGCTCCTATTAGACAATAGTGACTCTAGAGGTCACGTTCTTAAGCTCACTGTATTAGCCCGCTGTGGTTCTCCCGGTAGGGGATGTTATCATGCCCTAATGCGGGTAACCGAGGCCATGAATCTGAGACAATAGCCATGCGACGAGACACACAATCAGAGATAATGATGCTGCTCAAACAGGAAGGTTCACATGGGAACCAGTTTACTTAGCATTGTGGGAAAAGCTCACGAAGGCACACACACGCTCTACTAAGATAGAACTGAAGGAAAAGCTGATAGACACACTGTTCAGATTGAAGATAGTGTGTGTGGCACTGGTAGTTCTTGGTTAGGGGAGAGTTGGAATATTTACACATGTGATAGACAATATATGTTGGATAGACGATACAATAATTGGATGATTTTTAGCAGTTTAGAGATTATAGTCATCGCCTGATAACTGTTTCGCCATTGTGCCATTTGTTTACTTTATCAAACCAGAGACTATTTAGCAGAAACGGGCCACTTCTATTAAAATGAATGGGAGAAATTGGAACATCCAATGGTCAACAGATGTAGAATGGAAGTCCTGCCTTACAAGTAAAAAAAACAAAAAAACAATAAGCTTCTAGATACAGACATTGCCTGTCAATCAACTCGAGAATGTGCATGCGCATTAGCTAGCTATACAAGCTAGGACATTTTCGTTTTTTTTACTGTAATCTGAGGTAAAGAAGCACAATTTATGATACCAGTGTTGTCAGATTTTACTGCTGTCTTTTCCCATTCAAGTAGATAGGAGCTGCGCTTGTATGCCGCTTATTTACAATGAAAAATAAGCTGCCAGGGAGCATTCCAAAGATGGCCGCCAAGTGGACTGACTTGCTAAAAAAGACTTTGATTGAACCCAGAATATTCCTTTAAATTTGAATTGAAAATGGATTGAATTTCAATTTATCTGAACCGAATTGAATCACAAGCTTATGGTTAATATGGTTGTAATTCCCTCTTTCCGAAAATGTAGTCAGCGATTCACTCAAATTAAAACACACTGTAGAATGTCTATTAAATCTTTACCTCCTGCATATTTGAAGACATGATCTGAAATTATCTTATTCTGTGTCCTGGCAAAACATTACCTTTTTATCACCAAGCGGTTTTAAATGACTGACTGACAAATGGTTTTACAGCATGGCCCTTGGAGAAATGTTTTGGCTATCGAGTGGTTGAGCAGATTTTATGATTATTTTCCTAGTTTGATCTGGGTCGACCCGGACAGCCGTTGAGTTATTATTAAAACACTGTGGATGAAACGGCTGCTTTTGAAGGAAACTCCCAGCAGACTGCTATACTACACGGTTAGAGTTACTGGGATGTATTTTAACCATGAAATTGTGGTATTACAGGGAGGTTACTTTAAATCTCAGACCATAAGAACCCACTAAATATGTCCAAAATCACCATGTGCAATCATGTAATATACCAAGAGCATGCATCACTGACTGTGTAAACATTAAACAAACGATTCAATACTCAAGATGGAGCCGTTGACTGGCGGTTGCACTCTGACACTTAAACTGATAATCGGAAGCATTATTTTGGAAATTCAATGAAACATTATTTATTTTCTCTCAACAGAATCTGATGGCTAAGGCGTTGTACGACAACGTCCCAGAATCCCCGGAAGAGCTGGCATTCCGGAAGGGTGACATCCTGACTGTCATTGAGCAGAACACTGGCGGCCTGGAGGGATGGTGGCTCTGCTCGCTCCACGGTCGCCAGGGCATCGCCCCTGGCAACCGCCTCAAACTGCTTATTGGACCCATGTTTGATGGACAGACATCTTCCTCCCCCTCCCCTCCACAGGGTTACTCCCTTCAGCAGAGAACACTTACCGCTCAGGGTATATACCAAGTGCCCCCTTCCCACCAGAGCCCTCAAGGACAAGGCATCTACCAGATCCCCCAGTCAAACGGCGTGCATAAGGTGCCGCAGAGAAGCGCACCAACTATGGATGGAACTCCTTCCAAGGTAGGAAACTTAACGCCAAAGTATACTTTGTTTTTCCGTGTGCTGGTACGTCTTACGCACAAAGCGTTTGACTCAAATTTCATCATCAGTACATTATGCATTCTTTGCATTATTAGTGCATGACTGTGCATCGAACATGTATTCGTGTATATGTCCTGAAAATAGAAAGACGGAGACATTCACCTCTTACTTAACATCTTGCATTGGCACTTGTGGTGAACATGTGGCATATGTTGACAAGGTATGTGATTTTTGGTGTAGGGTGCTTTCAAATTTATATAAATTTTTTGCAATTACAAAATTGTACGGTGGAGATATCTACTGGTAATTAGGGATGCACCAATACTAGTTTTTCTCTTCCAATCCGATATCGGAAATCTCAGTACCGGCTGATACCAATCCCGATCCCGATCCGATACCAGTGATGTTTTTTGGCATAATCAGTTTTGAATATCTTTACATTATTGTGTGGAATTAATTGGGAGAATTCTTTATTACGTAAAGAAAAACAAACCCCTATATAAATGTATAGCTTATTAAGAAATACTTTATTATTAACACTTAATATTATACAATTTTCCAATCTCTTTTTTTTTGGTTCATTTTAGTTGTTAGATATCAGCTAATTTTTCATTCACACAGTTATTTTTTGGAACTCATTCAACTTAAATATTATTATCATTTGTAAACAAATAATAATGTAATATATAGTAATATATCTGAACCGTGCACCTTTAAGCTTTTATTTTGACATTCTGAACTCTTCAGGACGTCCTGTATGTGTCTGTTAGTGGGCAGAAGTTTCACAGAAGTTTAATTCACTTCTTATTCACATTCTGGTCAAATGCACCTCTGGTGCCGTTCTAAATGCATATTATAAGTGAACCGAACTATTGAACGTCTACATCTGAGAGGTTGTTCATGAGTAGTAAGGCTAAAAATAAAATGCACGAGTCATATGAACTACTTGAACTACTTTAATGGTGTTTTTATGTAATTTTTTGAGCTTGACAGTAACGAACATGACTAACACACAGTATCGGATTTGGATCGGTCTCGTCGGACCGATACCCGATCCGTCTAAATGCTTCAGTATCGGAGCCGATACCGATCCATGTGTCAGATAAGTGCATCCCTACTGGTAATGCTGTACTGGTACCACTGGTACAAATTATATGGCTAGGTAAATATTATATATATATATATATATATATATATATTATACGTTTTTTTATTTCATTTAAATATTACACAATAGAATTTTGTGAAATTTAAATGCTATGGTAGGGATTAAACTTTACGTTTTTAAATGTCTAAATACTTTCTTGATTCTGCAGTTAAAATCAAAGCATTGTTTTCTTAATTTGTCTCTTTGTTCTTACTTTTTATTTTCTGTTTGCTTTAAAATTGGTTAGTATTTCATTGTGGTATCTAAATTAGTCATCAAATATCGTGCATATAGGATCTAACACTATGCATGCAGCAAAGAAGATGCTTTTTGTTGCACTTAGTGCAAATAGCCGCTGCCATTTCTAGAGACCTAGAAATAGTGCAGAATCTTAAATATTTAGTCCAGATTAAAGTCCAGATTACAAGTGTCTTTGTGTGCAGTCAGAGGCCATTCTGGAACTGAAATGCTACGCACTTTAATTTTTGCTGTTTTGTAACATCCTGACGATGCATTGGACTGCTCTGACGCTCGCTAAATGGAGCGTGAGTGCGTTTAAGAGAGAGGAAGGGGATTTTGTGTTTCATTAAAAACTGTGTCACCTCATTTTCTTGCAACAGTCATAGGTGTTAATTTAACCAAAGTTGTTTATGAATGTTCCTCTGAATATCTCACCCATATATTAAATATGCACCTACCACATCTATAGTGCTTCTCGTCCCACTTCAAGAGACAGTGTAGGGCTGCACAATGAAAGTATTTTTGTACTTTTTAAATAAAAAATTATATATATATATATATATATATATATATATATATATATATATACTCCTTTAAGCATTTAGAATAGCTAGGTTTGGAGTTCGGGAGTGTTAATGGTCAAGGTTACTGCCCGTCCACCACAGATGATCTTGAGATCACTCTTTAAAAGCACTTTGGTTTGCATTAAATCAGTGTTTTGTTGGCTTATGTTGGGCAAAGTTAGGTTTGTCTTGCTGTTTTGTTAGTTGGCATACAGAGTAATGGCACACCTTGTTTGTTGTTTTGCAATGGGTTTGGCATTACAGTTGGTCCGATCTAGGCATGACATAAGAGGGTGTGCCCACATCTGTAAATACAGTGTTCAGTTGATGTTCATCCAGTATGGGTGAATCTTAAAGTCTTTTACAAAGGTGTGGCATAGCGGAAAGTGCAACAAAACTAACAGTTTCCTGTTTCTTTCCTGCTCTGATTTCCTGTGCTGTACAACCACAATTATCACTTTCTCTGATCTATTGAAAATGAAAATGAAAATGAAGATGAGTGCAGTTGAGATCTTTGGTTTCTGAAGAATAATCCATGCAATTTCGTACTTATCTGGACATTAAACAAATTCTTATCATTAGAGGTGCTTGCTAGGATACATTTCAAAGTAATCTCAACATTAAAAACCACTTAAATCATCTTTGCAAATGCATTGTAATGCCCAGACAACCGGCCATAATACCGTAGCATCATGACTGTGAGTTTTGCATGGTCAAGCACAACCTTCTGAAAATGTGAATTCCATATTCTAATTCTTGCATTTTTAAGTTCTAGAATGTTTCATTTGATTCCAGAACACAGTCTAGCTGCATTGTCGCACAGTTCAAATGAAGGCGGTCGCACACGGATGAGAAGCGCCATGCCGCGTTGCGGCTAGGACATGGCAGGTTGAAGACAGCTAAAGTAAATGATCTGTCCTTTGATAATGATTTGGGTTGAATTTAATGGAAAATATGCGAGTTGAGCTCTGTGGCACGGCAGAAATTTGAGCAGCCTCCGGAGTCCTAGCTGGGCATCGACGACAGACGCCGAGTGGCGGCGGTGTGCGTACCGTCATTGAAAACAGTTGTTTCAAATTTTAGAACGTGTCATTTCGTCCGCCAGACACGTCCAGTGTGCGACCCCCTTAAGGCCCATAGCTTGCGTATGATGTGTTTAGTGCTGGCTCTGGGCAGTATTTGGGTGCATAATGACACACTGTAAGGTTTGGTTTGCTAAAGTCTGGCTCTGTTGAGTAGGGCAGTTCTGTCCCTGCTTGACCCGCAGGGTACAGTGATCTAAAGCTGCCCACAGATGCCCTATTCATGCCAGCCAAAGCCTGGCTCAAGCAAGGGCTGTCTCAAGATTTACACAACCACACAATGTCCTTCACAGAGCTGGTCCTTATGGGAAGAGATGAGATATTTGTCCCGTCAGTGCCTAGAGTTTGGCTGACATCAGATATTGACAGATTGTGAAGTAAACCACTATTCTAATGAATAATATAGCATTCATCACATCTTTTTGTGGATGTGGCATGGTTAAGACTTTATGCACAACATTCCAGCTTAAATAACATGAACTAGAAAGAGTCACTTAAAGATTTACTCTCATGTTATTCCAAATTTTTTAATTTCTTCCGTGGAACACAAAATGTGATATTTTGTATATTATATCATGCAAGTAAATGAGAACAGAACTTTCATTTTTCAGTAAGCTCAGTCTTTAGTCTTCAGACGTGTGCGTCTGATTTCTTCCACTTTCTGAGCTGTTTTTTAGGATTAACATTTCTTTATGAGTCATATCATAAATCATAATGCACTGTCTGTTATCATCACTGACCACGTTCTCCTTACGTCTTGTCTGAGACGGCTAAGCCAAAAATTTTTGTTTGTACATCTCTGTCTCTAGGAGATATCCTAAAGATTTGTTGGAAGCGTAGGCAGGTCACAAACCACCGCACCCTTCTTTGGAAATCTGTAGTAACTGCTAAAAAGTAAAACATTAGTTCTGTGACTCAAGTGTATGCTAGTTTATTAGCAACTAGATTTGTTTTCCTAGTTTCCTTGTTAAATTATAAATTCTGTGTTTGCTGTTTCAAATGCTTCATAAGGTTGCAAGGTGTAGGGCTGGGTGAAAAAATACATCTCTATTTTTAACCGCTTCATGAGATTTGTTTATATCGCAGTATTTATGTATTTGTTTTGAAATGGCTATAAAGGGTGATTTGTTCAATCAGAGGAACCATCTTTTTGAACAAACTTCCATTGTTGCCAAGTAGATTCAAATCGTTTAAAGCTAAAGTCTGTAATTTCACCAGGTAAAAAACTGAATAAGCGAAATGTGTCAAGGAAGTGTTTGATGTTGGCTTGACAAAGCCTCGTCTGAAAACAAAAGTTAAACAAGCCTGTGGCAGGGCGGAGGGCGGGACCGGGTCGTGATGATACACACCCGGTCCCATATCAGGCTAATCAAGCCTCCGAGAGGAATAAAGGCCGATGGCAGATGGTGGTGCGACGAGAGAGATCGTTTACGGACATGTCCGTCATGTGTGTGTTTGTCCTTTGTTTTAAGTTTATTATTAAAACCTAATTTATATTGTCAAGCCGGTTCTCGCCTCCTCCTTTCCACTTAAATCCCTTTACAAAGCCTTTAAGTCATTCGGAAGGAGAGAAAGTAATAAAGAGAGCAACTAAGAGCACATTAAGTGACCTTGTATGGGTTTGTTTACATTTGAATTTTTTTATATTTGGCGTTTTAAAAGACTTTGGCCACGTCCACATTAATCCGTTTAAGTTTGAAACCTCACTTGTCAGCTTCTCAATGTCATTGTTTTCCAAATTTTGCAGTTATGGAGGACATTTTTGAAAGTCTTTGTTTTCGGTTGAGGAAAACGCTGTTCTAGTGTGGAGACGTGAACATATGGTGCGTTCACGTCATGTCAGAATTACCGTAATTACGAGATTACGCCGATTCACGTCTTCATAGAGCTCGTAATTACAAGTTGTAAACTCTAAATACTATGAAAGCTCCGAATTGACATTCGTGACGTCATGTGAAAATAATAAATGTGCCCTCAACAGTTACAGGTAGTGAACATATTTCTGTTTAAATGCTATTTTATTATGCTATTGATGCCTGGAGCATTTCACGTAAAAAACATATATAGGTGAATTAATGAAGTGATAAACATTTTACTGTTATCAACAAAAAAAGCCGTTTTGGCATTATAATTGTTGCCTTACGAGGTCTGAGGATGTGAACGGTTTTGACTTTTAAAATCAAAGGGAGTAAACTTTTACTGTCGCCAATGGCGACCTTGACAGAAATTACACTCACAAATAAATTTATTTGGTCACAAATGCGACCATTTTTAGTCGCAGTTTGGAGCCCTGCACAAGGATGATGATTTATCGACTTTATAGACATTACATTTTTATCGTCTGTTAATGCTGAACTTCTGTAAAGCTGCTTTGAAACGATGTGTGTTGTGAAAGGCGCTATACAAATAAAATTGACTTGACTTGACTTGACTAGAACCTGACTTGACTTGACATGACGTGATTGCAGCTATAGCAATGTCATTGTGTTTTCAAACAAAAAACAGATATGTGTAGATGTGGCCTTTTTCTGCATTTTGATCGTCTGCTTTGCGAAAACCATAGCTCATCAGAAAGGACACTATTCCAGAACAGTCTGAAGGTCTGTGCACAGTTAGTTGAATGTAGCTTAAAAGCTCTAGGAATTGTGGTCTTAATTTAGGGAAAAACCCTATAGAACAGTATGTTGTTGGGGTTTTTTTTCAATCCAACATAATTGTTTTCAAACAGGTTTCCCCACACATTCCCCCATATGCCATTAGTCCCAAACTCACGGCCAATGTTGCTACTGTATGTGACATTAAGCAAACTTACCAGCTCTAACACCATTGTTGCTACTTGCTTTTAAATCATCTGTCTTAGTGCTCTCGTGCTCTTGAGTCATGAGACGTGAAAGCATCATGGAACTACTTTAATTAAACAATATGGCCAAATATAGAATAGAAGCCTTTAATTTGGTCACACATTATACATACATTTTTGCATATAAACAGTGAACTGTATTTGTTTTCACATATCCCAGCTAAGCTGGGGTCAGAGCGCAGGGACAGCCATGATATAGCACCCCTGGAGCAGATGGGGTCAAGGGCCTTGCTCAAGGGCCCAACAGTGGCATCTTGGCGGTGCTGGGGCTTGAACCCCACGACCTTCTGGTCAGTAACCCAAAGCCGCAATCGCTGAGCCACCACTGCCCCATATATAAAGCGCAGTAACATAATTTTTATATTCTCTACATCACTTAATTTGATATCGCCAGCAAAATCATTGCAAATATGTGATTAAATATTTGATCTATGATCCAGGTCTAATTATATGCATGAATAAGTGTAAAGATGTGTAGATGGTTCTCCGTTTAAATGTATCACTAGCCCCCGTGATCTGACCCCAAAAAGATGTCACGACCCCTTTAGCATTAGACACATAGCTATGTTATCTCTCCAGCAAAGTTAACAGGAAATGCTTGGCGGAGGGCTAACTTACATCCTTGTTCCCTCTTGAACCTGTTGGCAAAATTCACTCTTGTTTACTTCCGACTTTGCCCACTTATTATTATTAATCAAAGGTGAACTGCTGAAATCAGGGTTATTGCATCATTTATGCATTTAATTTAAATAATCACTCTTCCCCATCATCTCAATGCAGATCTATAAATCACAAGGTTGAGTTTGAAGGCTTCCATGTGGTGTTAAATTAATTATGGCTTCCTTGCATTAGGTTAATGCTCCTAAATTAGCAGGGAGTCTTTGTGCTTTTCAGTTTTATAGGCGGCATGTGGGAGATCCCCAGGGGTTTGGCATTTAATTGCCTGTGCTGATGAGTTCGACTTATTAATAGGACAGCGCTTTTCTGTCGCTGGTGGGATAGAACGGATTTAAACGGATTCCAGAAGCTTCAAGGATCTAACACGTATATGTTTACCGTTAATATAAACGAAGATCTGAGTTGTGACTAACCTCACTATACTAATAAAGGTTCAAGGTTTGCTCTTTTTATCTCATGTTAGTCACTGCTGTCTGAATTAGTTGACAGATATGGTTTTTTAATGCCCCTCCATAGGGCAGGGTGGCTGATATCCATAAACAGTTGCTTCTGTATAGCTACCATAAAGATTGCAAATGGGTCAGAGTGGCTGCTTGCAGTAACAAGGGCAAAATTAAACTAACCAAAGGTTTCATTAAAGGTAAGTCTAAAGTTAAGAGCTCAAACAGAGCGAGGAGAAAGAGATGTATTGATAGATACTAACTATTGCACAGAATCGGTAGATTGATTTGCTTGTTGGCTTGAGCTGTCAACATCATCATCATCAGTTCGTCGAGAAGGAAATGGATGAGATAAGAAGAACAGACTATTAATGATAGTAAGGTGTGAAATGATTGCTTCCTCCCCAGGAAACTTCATGCCAACTGCTTTTATTTCGTCTTAACCATCTACCAAAAAACTGGATGAATCATGTTGAGTCATGCCTAAAGAAACCAAAGCCTAATTTTTATAACACTGAGATTTTGACATTATTTTAAAAACTACTAATTACATTTCCCAGACATTCTCAATAATGTAATGCAATAAAATCTCTAAAAATGATATCTTATTTAAATTGCAAAGTATTTATGTCTCATGGTAATATTTGCCATACTGCCTTTAATCTATGCCGATATCAAAAAAATACTTTATTACAGTACTGCAACTCTAATGCAAGTCAGTACTGAGATTAATGACAATTAGTGATGTTAATTAGAAAATGAATTCAAAGGTAAAATATGTGGATGTTATGGGGAAATGTAAAATGTGTCTAACTGACAAAGAAAATAACGTCACAATGCAAAAAATATTAATGGTACAAAACAGATGTCATTTTCTTTATGCAAAATATATATATATATATATATTGGTTGGAAACACCTTTAATGGAACATTACATGTTCAACACAAGTTAAGCTCAATCAACAGCATTTCTATTGGGAAGACACGCAGGCTCGAGTGAGATTTAAGATGCCATTTATTTGATGAATATAAAACAGAAATGTAATGTCTCTCTTTGGCGTGGGCCCCGTCTGGCGGTCCGAGGGAGTTGTACTCGAAACCGTCATATCCTGCCGGAGATAGGAGGCAGGGGCGAGGAGCCTACCCCTGTGCGGGACAGGGCTCAACTGGTGGTGGTGGGGTGGAGGAGGTTGCCGTGTTAGCACACTGAAACAGCAATGTGATCGATTGTGAGCAGACTTATAAAGCAACATCTTACATGTGATTGGCTGGGAATTACCCAGCTAATGGTGTGATGATGTACAGCTGCTAGTCTTCCCACTACAACTACGCTGCGCTCACATTTGTGGCATATTATTGATTACATCAGAAATGTATTTCGACCTGTTCCTCCTTTTCTTTAAAAAAAAAAGCACAAATCTGTGTTTCAGTGAGGCACTTACAATGGAAGTAAATGTGGCCAATTTTTGAACGTTAAAATACTCACTTTTTCCAAAGTATAGTCACAAGACATTAACAATATGCGTGTAAACATGATTTTAGTGTAATCACTTACTAACATTTTCTGTGTAAAGTTATAGACAATTTTACAACTTCATTGCCATGATGATGTAATGTCAACAACCCCTAAAATAACTGTATAAATGATGATTTAAAGAAGTTTACAGCTCAAATAATACACAAGATTTAACAGGAGAATTATTGAAAGTGCTTTTAGAAAATTATTAGCTTCACATTTCTGTATTTAAACCCTCCAAATATTGGCCCCCATTCACTTCCATTGTAAGTGCCCCACTGTAACCTCAAAGAAAGAAAAAGTCTGCATTATGCCACTAATGCTGTTGATTGAGCTCAACTTGTATTGAAACCGGAATATTCCTGAAAGCACAAAATGTGACTAATCTTGTCAGCAAACTAAGTTGTCACTAAGTTCAAGGTTAATGTTAAAAAAATCTAAAAAAAAAGTTCTCAAGTTAAGACAGAGATGTTTTCATTCAATCTATTTAAGGATTTCATCAACCAAATAAGTTTTTCCAGCTCTATTGACTTGTCAAACATCACTGTGAAGTCACTGTTTGCCCAAACGGCTTTAGCCTAAATGCTGCATGCTGAAAAATAAGGCAGGCGAGAACGCATTCTTGCATCATGCTGAATTTTTTTAGCGCTTATATTCAATACTCAATGAAAAAAGAAAGAAAGAAAGAAAGAAATGGTCCTGCAGCAATTAGGTCGTTCTCGGGTTCAAATCTTATTCAGTCTTGAGTCACACACACCCAGCGGGGGCGTAATGGAATCCAGGGATTAGTCACCTGAGTGGGACACAATGTTTGCCCAGGGGTCACAGTTCACACCTCACACCACCATGCTAAAGGATCCATCAACTCTATTTACTCACTTTTGATTAGCCGCAACAAGTGGTGAGTTGATTTGGGTTTTATTGCATGGTGGAAAAACTGTGTGCACGTCACTTTAAACCAGTGATGAAGCATCAGTGGTTTTCATTATTGGAAGTGATAGACTGACATTTCTGCTAATATTTGGTACATTTGAGATTGTTGGCACTAGTTCTGTTTTGTTTGTTCGGTCCCCCCCAAATTAAAAAAAAATTGTTTAATCATTAATCAAGCAGTAATAATAAAATATTAAATAATTCATGATGATTTATTTTAAGCGTGCATCTAATTTGATGATGTTAAATTGTCATATTTGACAAGTTCCCACAGTTGTAGAAAACCTGGAAAAGGTTCAAATAGTGATTTCCAGGCCTGGAAAAGTCATGGAAATTAGTTATCAGAATCGGTTAATTGAATAACACAGCCCTGTTGGCTGACCACAAATTTCTACATTTTTGATTAATACTTCCATGAATACAGTTGTTTGAATGTGTCCCGTTCTCCATGTGTTCCGACAAAATTTTCCCAGGATTTCTGGGAAGTCAAGGTGATGATTTAAGACTGAACTTTGTTGAACCTGCCATTCCAAAGTGCAGATTTATAAACAGGAATGCCATTGATGTGCACCTAAACTCACTGAGTAAAAATGAGAGTGTGATGGTCCTGCTTATGAAAACCATCTGGACTTCCCATCTCTGGAACTCCATGTGTCGTCAAGAGGCAGTTTATATGTGCACGAGTCTATGTAAAAAGTTTAGTGTTTTGTTGTTTTCCAATTTAACACAGTTTGGATAAATGGATAGTGGGTTTTAAGAGTTCTTGTGTGTGCTTGGTGTATTTGTATGCTTATTAGAGTATCGCAGCATTAGCTAAGCAACATGAAAACACCAAACTCAATTAATTTAGATGAGTTGAGTCTAGTAGTACAACGTATGGAGTTGCTGCCATTCCAGCGTTCCATATAAGTCACTTATGCCATGTCAGTTAGGAAGGCAGCTGCCTATGCAGAGAGAGAGCAAGGTAGCTCACTAGGATTTGGAACAGTCTGTTAGACAGGATGCGTATGGTTTACATTTCCGAGACCCATCAGTGAACCACGAGTGTTGCTTTGTGGTGACAGTGGCGTGTGTGGCATGTTAGCGGAGTGTTAGGGTCAAGGTGGGGGGGCTGATTTGGGAGAAGTGGTAATGGAGACCAAATACATTCCAAGAATTCTTCTGTTTGTCTGACGTAGAAGATGGCTCTGGAATGTGCTAAGAGAGAGATGGAGAGATCACTGCAGGAACTCACAGAGAGATGAAGTAGCAAGAACCAGTGATAGATTAGAAAACACACGATGACTATAAGATTAATGTTTGAAGAGGAAGTGAAGGTATAAAAGACAGATTACTCCATTAGTGTCTCTCTCTCTCTCTCTCTCTCTCTCTCTCTCTCTCTCTCTCTCTAAAGCAGCATTAATCTAGTCATGTACATAACGCAACACATTCTCACTGGAGCTGTTTTGCATTTGGCCGCAATATGTTGTTTGTGGCTAACCAACAAAGAGCTGCTAAAGCATTAACTGAGGTTCAGTCATTCGTTGTGAGTGAACAACTTGAATTATTGTATTATTGATGGGTGAGATATAAAAAATAAGTACTCATGCTCATTCTCAAACAAAATTGTATTGTTATACAATAGGGCATCCTTAACAATCAGCACAAAAACACATTCCCACAGATTCCCTTCAGATTTCTCATGTCTCTTTCAGACTCTTACACACACTGAAAGCAGTTTGTATAGAATTTTTCAGATTGTCCCTCGGTCATCTCTGCCTCCTCTGATCCCCATCAAATACTCTTCCGCCAACCCAAAACGCATCACTTGGCTCCAGACAAGAACTGAACAGGTCATGGAAGCATGCATTTGTCAGAATGGCTTTGGTTGACTTAACAGGTGGTGTTGTGTCACACGAGGCCTGGAGCGGTTTGATCAACTTTGAATAATTTAAATTGAAGTTAATTAATATAACCTGTTGTGCTTGTGCTTGTTTTGGGTGTAAAGCATTTTGAGGGTTTGTAGAGCTTTGTGTGATGGCTTGGTGCATTTGGTACCATTTCAACCCATAATGGTTGGTGGCGTTACCAATCATTTCCCCTACAAGCCCCAATGAAATTTTTGATGATTGCCGTATGTTGACGTATTCCCTGTTAAATCAGGAAGCTGGGGCGGGGCATGTCAAAGGGCTTGTCTCTTTTGCTTCTTTAAATAGCCAATTGCCTTTAGTTACACTCCAGCCATAAACAATGACACAAATGGGAATATTCCATTGAGTGCAAGATGTCATAAATATATTTGGCCCATTTTCTAGGAAGGGGAAAGTACATTTTAAATACATATATCTGCGAAAAGACAATTTTGTCAATGATTAGAAGGACACTAGCATATAGATGGCCTCAAAGCTATCAGGCATGAACTATAAGCTACAAAGCAACAACTTTGATTTCATGGGGTCTTTCAGAAAGGCTCCAATGACAACATTTTGGTGTATTTATAGTATATTTCACCTTTGGCTCAAACTGGGCACCTAATGTGCCATTAACTGTTCTGCTCTTGTTTTAGGTGGTGACTCCGATACGTGTGGGACAAACGTACGCCTACAGTCCTGCTTCAGATACATCTCATGACCTCTACGACGTTCCTCCAGTTCGTCCGCAGGGGGTGGGTGTCTATTTTAAATCCTTACGTAACATACTATACATACCATATATACCCACACAGGTTTATGTATACATGTATTTACATTGTCAACACCTGCACAGGTGTACGATATTCCCGCAAGCAAACAGACAGGACAGCAAAGCACTCCAAGATCCCATGGCCTCTACGACACACCCCCTTCCCAAGACCTGCGATCAAAAGGACTTTATGATATACCACCACTGGCACAAGGGGTATGCGTTGAATTTTAAACTCTTTAAAATCTATTGTTATCTTGATAATTAGGTGTTTGCTAAGACAATTACAGTTGGATTAAAGTATTATATTTATCAGTGCTAATGGTCAAAAGTGTTGAAAAGACTCCTGGGAACAGTATGCCGGACTCAGCGTGCAGACAAGTTTTTCCAGGCACGAGGACAGTCCGAATCTATGTATGTCGTCTGCGCATGCCTGACGATGCCATGCTAAAATAGTATCACATAGCAGTCATAGTGCATATGCTTCGAACCGTTTGTATGGGCTCATGGCCAAAAGAGTATACTTTGAAAGGCTGAGCGCTTCACCTTGCGAGAGACACATGGAAAAACTAAGTATATACCCTTGCTTTTAGGCCTGAAACATACTCTGTTAGAATGCATGTGCGCAAATGCCTAAAATAAGATACATTTGCAGTGACATTGCGTTCTGGAGGATGTCAGACAACAAATAATGCAACACGAGTATATATAGCAGGTGTTAAGACTGTAAACACAGTCTTTGTGGCGGTATTAAAATACCTACGTTTGTTTAAGCGACCCGTCAAGCCCAACACAATTACATTGAACCAGCCAATGGCGAAACTGTCTATTTCCATGTCTAGTGCTTGTATGCTTTTCCTTTGCTTGGATTTTAACAGAATTCTTGTTCTTACAGAGGAACTCCACATCTCCAAGGAGCAACATTGCACAAGATGAAGGGAATTATGACTTTCCACAGCCTGTGAAGCACAAGCAAGAGGGTATATACGATGTTCCACCAACATCCCTCTCTAAAGCTTCCACATGCTCCAACTACGACTTCCCACCCAGCTCCGAGCCCGTCTCGCGAATTGGCATGATCGACAACAGCAATGGCATCTATGACATTCCTGCGAGTCAGCTCGCCACGGGTGGATCTCAGGACTTGTACGATATCCCACGTGGAAAGCCACAGTCTCACAACAAACTCACTTCTGCTGAGAGGGACAGGAATAAGTGCGTCTACGATGTTCCTCCGACAGACGCTCGGTTGCTTGGCGATGTGACTGAAGGCGTCAACCGCTTGTCGTTTTCCAGTACTGGAAGCACTCGCAGCAGCATGTCAACTTCCTCTTCTTCAGCCAGTTCCCCCGCTGAGGGTCGTCTGGCATTGGATCTAGACTCGGCGGTTCAAAGGTTGGTTCGGCTCCAACAAGGTCTGGAGTCTTCTGTTTGTGCACTACAAACTCTTGCAGCTTCACCACACTGGCGAACATACAGCTTCATGGAGCAACACGCCAATGAATTTCGCGTTTTATTGGAGCGGGTCAAGGGTACACTTGCTGAGTTTCTCGTATTTGGACGTGGGACGGTGGCAAACGCCAATGCGTTGTCGGATCCTGGACTGCATTCCAAGTTGCGACGCCAGTTGCAGCGTTTAGAAGATTCCCAGCAGATTCTTCATCAAACACACCAGACTCTAGAAAAAAATAGCTGGGCGCTGAATATCCTGGCAACTGGCACCAAGCAACAGAGCAAGACTGATGAGCTAGAACGTTTTGTAATGGTTTCGCGAACATTGCCTGACGACGCCAAGCAGCTGGCATCAACAATTGGTGGCAGTGCAGAGCTTCTTTTCCGAAGAGCGCCAATTGAGGGTATTGTTCACCCCTTCACCTGCACTCCTACAGAGGAGGACAGTTATGCCGGCCAGACCAAACCTTTCCCTGTACCACACAAGGCTAACATGAACAGCGAGAAATGCGTTAAAAGCTGGATGGAAGATTACGATTATGTCCATCTGCAGGTGAGAATCACACTAAAGTTTCATTTCAATGCCAGAAAGATTGTTCTTGAAACAAATTAAATTTATTTTTTTTATTAGAGTTTGCCAAGGCAATCTGAACAAACCCTTTTGAGTTGTATCTATCGTGCACCATTTGTGCCACAGACATGAATGATATCTGAAATCGGAAGGCTTGTGCTATTACATTTCTAAACCTTTGGACTCATGACGTTCGCTTAACAAACTATGAAAACCACTTAGAACACGCTAGCAATCATATAGCAAATATAAAGCGTTTTTTGATTTTGACTTCTATATTAATTCCAAATGTACCAAGAAAATTGTAAAAGGTCTGTCTCTTATGAAACCAGCTATAACTTACCAAAGAATACACCATGAAACCCACTGATGAAATCATGTGTGCAATATGTGTGCAATATGTACTTTTAAGACACTTACAAAATCAGCTGTGAATAACATATGAGCATGTTATCATTACATGCTATTGGGATTAAAACCACTTGCAAAGACCAATCATGTACTTTATTTATTAAAATTTGTATCCCCTTTTCTCCCCAATTTGGAATTCCCAATTCCTACTACTTATTAGGTCCTCATGGTGGCACGGTTTCAGTTGCCTCCACTTTTGAAACAGTCAGTCCATCGTGTGGTTCGCTGCGCATGACACCACAGAGATTCCCAGCATGTGGATGCTAATGCTATTCTCCGCGATCCACGCACAACTTACCATACGCCCCATTGAGAGCAAGAACCACTAATCGTGACCACGAGGAGGTTACCCCATGTAACTCTACCCTCCCTAGCAAACGGGCCAATTTGGTTGCCTAGGAGACCTGGCTTGAGTCACTCAGCACACCCTGGATTTGAACTTACAACTCCAGGGGTGGTAGTCAGCGTCAATACTCGCTGAGCTACCCAGGCCCTCTCAAACTGGCGTCTCCGGTTGCCCCTTATCTCGCTCTCAAGCTGATCAGCTGATTCAGTGCCAGTCTTGCCCTCCTCCTCATCACAACAATATTCAGTGATTTTTTTTAAAGAAAATAAAAAGAGATGATTGCACTAACATTTGAGTTATTGAAGCTAATCAAAAGCATTATTTAAGGGATTTGTTGAATATTTATAAGTGCTAATTCACTAATTATCTTTGCAGGGAAAAGATGAATTTGAACGACAACAGAAGGAACTTTTGGAGAAGGAGAACATTATGAAACAGAACAAAGTCCAACTTGCCCAAGAACAGGTACGCAATATATACACGCAAATACATCTAATACACCAAGGGTGTGTGTCATCAAGCTTCAGTCATTAAGAATCAGGGAAGTACATAGTTTACAATAAAGTGAACTTATTCTGTTAAATATACTACTCCACTAGATTTTTGCTTATACAAGCACACCACATCTGAATCGAGAAATTGGCACATTGTATGCAAACTGCAACATGATCACACAGGAAGTCGGCATGCTGTTTCCGAAAGTTCCAGTACCCTAGTATCAGTAACCGTGTGCCGACTCACTGACATGCGGCATTTCCCATGAGAGAAACCAGGAAGTAATCGCATTCACCTAATCAGTGACTAGAATGATTTGGAGGTTGCACGTTTTGCCCCAACATTTCATTATTACTCCACTGACGGTTTGGCTTAGGTTTGGGTTGGGGGGTAGAGTCCATAAAATTTGCATTCCTCTTCACTTTATTACATCCTGTACAGCTGAAAGGAACTCGCTTCACAACCCGCTATTGGAGACTTCTCCTGGACATAAATGGAGCTCACACGTGCCTATACTTCCTACACCACTTACCGCTTTGGCCACTGGGGGCAGCGTTTTAAATTTTGGTCAGCATATACCAATTTTTGCTAAAGAAAACTCAACCTACTCTTTACATCTTCACCCATCCGACATACGATAATCATCACAAAAGTAAAGGGTTTTGTTGATCAAGACAAAATATCTTCATGTGGCACAGGATCTCTTGGGGTTGCTATATGTTCAGCATATAAAAGCTATAACAACTGCACAGCTGCAGATCTTAAAGAACTGGACATTTCTTCTACGATAACTTGCATGGCAGAGGGTTCCTGTGGCATGTAAACTACAACCACAGAATAAACTGCTTAATGATTTTACAGTACATACAGTGAGGTCCAATGGCACTTTTCCACTGCACGTTACGGTTCGACTCGACTCGTCTGAGCTTGCATTTCCACTGCAGTTTAGTGCCGCCTCAACATGGGTGGGATTATAGGCTGATCGTCACAGTTGTGCCACCTCTACTGCCGTGACATCATCTTAAACACGACACAAACTGACCAAAACAACAACACGAGAGCTAGCTGTTAGCTGCTAGCTCATTGTGCTGCATAAAGCAGTTGTTGATGGTGATTTTACACAAGTGTAACAGTTAAATTGGCCTGATTGTTTTAGAAGCTTCCAGTAGCTGGTCAACTAAATAAAGTGAAGCTTTCAAGCAGAGTATAGAGTTAACGTAACAAAACGTACCATCCTCCATCGTGGATCAACCCCAAAAAGTGAGCAGAGTCGAGTTGTACCGTGCAGTGGAAAAGCCCCACAAAAGTTTAGTTTTTTCCATCTACATCTGGAAACAAAATTTTGGGATTCGGAAACATTAAAATGACTGTAAAAAGTGGCCCAATTTACCTGAATTCCCCCTAAGATTCTGCACCATTTATTGGTCACTAATCAAATAAGCACATTTGTGTCATTGGCCATGTTAACTCCTTAACAGTTCAGATCTCCTTCCTTCTGTCGAAGCACAATAAGATGTTCTTTCTCAAATCATTCTGGATCATAACAGGTTTTGCACAAACTAAGTTCTGAAATACATGCTGATTTTTCAATTGAACTTTTCACTCACATTGTTATGCTGATAATATGTAATGAAAAAATGGTAATAGTGGTCTCAAACTTTGGGACCCTTCTGTACATCTCATGGTATCCAACTCAAAAGCCAAGCAAACATATTTTTGAAAATGTATTTAAAATATGTACAATACAAAGGCAATGGTTCACCAGATATGACATGAACCATTTGTATTAATTATTTATTATCTTTGTAATAGTTCTAACTGTAAATCTCCATCTTCCCGAACAGCTGAACCAGTTTAAACAGCTTGAACAGGAAGTGATCAAACCGGTTGAGAATGACATCAACAAGTGGATCACCCACCAACATTCAACAGGCTCCTCCTCCTCTTCAGACTCCTCCTCCAATTTCTCCACAGGGGGTGGAGCTCCAGCTCGTTTGCGTGATCGACAGCTGTTGGGCTTCTACACAGACCAATGCGACCAGCACTTTGTGACTCTTCTAAATGCAGTGGATGCTTTTTTCGGCTGTGTAAAAGCCGGACAACCTCCACGAATCTTCGTTGCACATGGAAAATTTGTCATACTTAGCGCCCACAAGCTTGTATTTATCGGGGACACACTGTCGAGACAGGCTTCGCTAGAAGTTGCGAATCGCGTCATGAACTTAAGTAACGTGCTGTGTGCGATGCTGAAGACGGTCGTGAGTGCCACCAAGATGGCCGCCCTTCACTACCCCAACACAGCTGCCGTGCAGGAAATGGTCGACCGCGTGACGGACCTCTCGCACTTAGCACAACAATTTAAAGTGCAGCTCTCACAGATGTCTGGATTGTGATGTCATCGTGACGTCACCAACATTCGAACAAGGACTGTCTTGTAACGTGCATATTTATATACGTCCTCATGTAGATGCATACATTGTAAATAGTTATGCTCTCTTCTTCTCTGTAAATATTTGGCTCTATATTTTCATGTAGATTTGTTTTATATTATAATATTATTAACTGTATGAATAGACATGATTTTGAGACTTGCGTTTGTAAAGTGAAAACGTAACATTCCTGATATTTTGCGTATTAGGCACCTTATAAATTGTCATTAACTGCTTTTTATTGCTTATTTTTAATTATTGCTTATTCTTGAATGCCAGTACTTTACAAAATGAAAGTAGTTGTTGTTTTGTACGTTTACTGCCAAAAGTACAGTCTGAACAAAGTAAAATAAAATTGTATTTCGCTTATTTCTATGAATCGTTTCACTTGTTTGTTTTTGTATCTTGGCGGGTAAATCTCACAAAAATCATAGTACAAAAACATGCTTACAAAACTAATATTTCACCCTCAAATAAAAAGGAATAAATTAAGGAAAATTAAGCCTATTTTAGGTCCATCCAGATTTTTTGGCATTAATTAATTAATTTTATATATGTATTATTTTTATAAATATAAAACATGAAGGAAAACGAAGTTAAATGAACATGTAATCTGACTGCCGCAAGGAAGACACTTTCCCAGGAGACTTTGCCCAGCTATTCACATAACTGAATATCCCACCGATATATAATTCCCAAAGTATAATCAGATGATCCAATTGGACAGAGATAATCTGATAAAAAAAACCTTAGATGGATGCAAAGCTTCCCAAACCACCTCTTAGGCCTTGGTGACTAATACTTTCCATTCCACGCGGTAATGAAATAAGATTTACCGTTGCTCTTGTGGGCTAGAGGAGATGATGAGAGGCCTTGCTAAGGGGATTGAAGGGTAGGTCGAGCAGGGCCTGCAGAGGAGTGCCACACCAGATTAGCATTAGCATTAACCTGCTGGACCATTGTCAGGCCCATGGTAAAAATATCACATGTCTGCACAATCTAATTCAGTAGAATTTGTACTGAGCTGTCTCATCTAAGAGCCCTTTAAGAGTAAGTTACTATTCTTTTAACTGTCTTTAACAGATATTATAAATCTCCCAGACATGTTGCAGCGTAGCATGTGGTTAGGTGAGAACATTGCTTCTTGAAGGGCATTAGCTCATGTAGCAGGTGCTCTGCGGCTTTGTGCAGCTGTGCAACCAGTTTCACCAAACATTACAGCTGTAAATGTTTGATGGATCGTTCAATGGACACTGCAATCTGATGGAAGATATATTTATTCCATAGGGCAGCACTATTAATATATTGCCTAGTTTTTTTAAAAACAAAAGAATCACTCAAAATCTTACTCAAAGTCCACCCACATGAATAACGTGGACTATTCAGACAAATGTGCAGCTCGCGTAAACCTTTCTACTGAATAATTGCCAAAGACACTTAAATGAGTGGTGCAACTTCTTCAAACAAGTAATTGGTCAAGTTGAAACAACTATATTTCACATAACAACATTGACGTTCATAATGAATGTAGACCATTGTGCGAGTTATATATTATATATATATATATGACACAAAACACCTGCTTACCTTGCTAGTGTGTGTATCACTGCACACAGCACCCATAAAGGGCAAATACTGATAAGGAGGATGCCATTAAATAAAGTTGCATAATATCTCAGCTCTGTATGTCACGGTCCTGTCACTCTGTCAGGTTGGGGTTTTTGTCTGACGGGACTGTGACATCATCACCCCATGATTTGTCTTGTGTTTCGAGTTCTGTCTTTGTGTTGAGCACACGGGTCCAGGTGTGAGCACACGGGTCCAGGCTCTTCGGTACTGTCATGGTCCTGTCACTCGTTGGAGTTTTTTGTCTGACGGTACCGTGATATCATCGTTTCCTGTCTGTCTTGCGTTTCGAGTACGTCGCCGTGTGTCTGTGGACCGTGGACATTGGCGCTTTTCACGTGTCAATCATTTTGTTCTTTCTCATTTGAAGCGATCATTGAGGTATGATTCCTAATGTTTGTCAGTTGAGGGCGCTATTGCACCACTGTTGAATTTGACAGCCAAAGGAACAAATAATGCTGCTCTTTTGTGCAGTTTTGGTCTCAAAATTATCTTTGGAGGGTGGAGTTTTGGAATGAGGGGGTGTGGCTAATTCAACGGCTTAGTCATGTAAAAGCTTCAGAACGCTAAGGCTCTTTACAGCCCCTTTAAAGGAGACCTATTACGCCCCTTTTTACAAGATGTAATAAAGTCTCAGGTGTCCCCAGAATGTGTTTGGGAAGGTTCAGCTCAAAATACCCCACGGCCTCTTTTTGGGTGGAATCAAAAACACGCGGTTTTCACGTGTGTCTCTTTAAATGCAAATGAGCTGCTGCTCCCCGCCCCTGACATAGCTCTGGTTTCCATGAATACAATCAGAGACAATGGTAACTTTAGCTGTATTAGCCGTGGAATCAGCTAACAAGCACATTCGTAAAGGCGATTTGCAAACAAAATATAAAGTGCAAAACTTACATCTTCAGGATATAAAGCTGGAACACAAACAGTTGGTTCTGATCCATGCTTGAGGATCACATGTTTTGAAAATCCTGCTTTATACTGACACTCATTCACAAAGCAGTCCTGTGTAAAATGATCTGCACAAACATACAACATTTTTGTATGTTTTGGGGCACATTTCCTTCAAAAACAAAACTTGTCCACTGCGTCTTCAGTGGCTCTGCCGACATTTATGTACAAACACCATGTAAAAGCGAATTTTGCATAATAGGTCCCCTTTAAGTCCCTTTTTACTCTAAATATCCACTTTCACTTTTACATCTGAAAGTCACATGTAGTGTCATTTTAGTTTCACTTTCAAATCTGGAAGTGAAAGTTAAAGTCGAGATTTAAAGTAAAAAGGACTTAAATATTGTTCTGTTTCTCACCCACACCTGTTATATTGCTATTGAAGATACGGATTTAAACACGAGTCGTATGGATTACTCCTATGTTTCCTGTATGTCATTTTTGGAGCTACAAAGGTCTGACCACCATTCACTTGCATTGTATGGACCTACAGAGCGGAGATATTCTTCTAAATCTTTGTTTGTGTTCTGTAGAAGAAAGCAATTCATACACATCTGGGGTGTCATGGGGGTGAGTAAATGGTGAGAGAATTTTACATTTTTGGGTCAAATAATCCATTAAGCATAATCGGTGTATGATCGTGCATGCAAACACACTCACTGAAAACGTGCCCTTAATTAATTATTATGCCATAACTTGTTTGTGAAAGCAATGATTCATACAAAAAAAAGTGCTTTGGCAGTACTATGATATACTCTCACATGGTAATACCATGGTACTTTGAAATATATATATATATATATACCATGGTATTTACATGTTATTCCAAGGTTTAGCCAAGCAGTACCACCGCTCCCTATACGCATGCTACGCAGTCTGCGTAGGGCACCAACTCCCTAGGGGGCACCATCTTACACCAAGTACACCGGCTGCCCTCACTCACACATTATACGTTATTCAAGGACCTGAAAGCAGTTGCGGAACATAGACGCTCGCTTCACGCGAATCGAAACTCTGATGCGTAGGGCATCAATTTGGCCAGCGGCGGCCCTGCATCCAAGAATATTATGGTACTTTTTGGAAAGTGAAGGCATTGCACGTCTTACCAAACAACCAGGGCCATAGCTAGGCATTCTGGGCCCCTTAAATCAACTACTGGCATTGCTGCGGGCCCTCAGAAACATTCCCACCTTTCACTCATTATCCGACCCTGCTAACAACAACATTTAGCCATGACTATATGCACAACATAGTCCAACCTCTTGTACTTTATTGCTTAATAATGAAATGTCAAGTTTTGTTTTTTTGTCATCCCTTTGCACTTTTGTAACGTTTTTCCTCTAAAGAAAGTCTGGTCTGTCAGGATGGGTAATGGATGTTAACAATCTCATGGGGAATGAAAAGAATGCCAACCGCTTTCAACCATCAGATTGAAAAATGCCTCAGTATCCACTGACTGGAACTTACACGTAATTAACTATTTATACTTATTCCGCATTTACGACTTAGTTGCTCCTCAGGGGGCGAAGAAAGAGGAGAAATCCTTTTGAAAACGTTTCAGTAAACATGGAGAGAGAGAGAGAACGCGGTAAATTCTTCTTTCCATAACTCTCTCTAAACCATTTCCTAGTGATTTATCTTCCTTCTATAATGGCATTCGGGTGAGTTCTGTGGTGTTGGACTTGTCTTGAGTTGGGTCTGTGCTGAATTAAAAGGACTGTGGTGGGAGGGGTGAGTTATACAGCTAACTCACTAAATAAGTCAAAGTACCATTTCTGAACAACCAGATAGTCGCTACTACAGACACTCCTGCAAGTGAACTCAAACAACACATTTCACATTAACTGCGCAGTATTCAGAATACTAAAGGCTCATAAATCTTTCTATAAGTAAATATGTATATGTACTGTATATAGGTGCAAACATAGCACCTTGAAATTAGGACAAGATTGCTGCATCCCAGTTAATACACAATAGATCTTAAATCCCGAAAGTGTCTGGAAAATACTCTATTTCTGGAAGATTTTCAAATTGAGAATCCATTCATCATTTTTGAGATAATACTGCCCACAAGCGCCAAAGTAGGAGTTTGTGATGGTTCTCTTTTGACTTGTAGTTGTTGAAAAATAGTGGAAAAATGCACGCCAAATCTGTTGCATGCAACTAAAATTTAAAACACCATTCGCAACCCACTTCCTATGTCCGTAATTTGGTGTATTTCTGAATAAAGTTTAAAACAAAGAAACTGAAGTGTAAACACACACCTTAGATTTCGAGGTACAAGTTATGGCATAAATATATGCAGTTATAATATATTGATATTTTTTCTATATTTCTATATAAATCAGCATATTCAGTAAGAAATGATGTAGGCCTGGACATGATTTTAGCCATTGTAAAATGGAAAACAAAATGCTAAAAATTGTTTCAGAGGCAAAACAATGTATTACATTTTGATGAAAGATTACAAAGACAATATTTTTTGGTTTTGTAATAAAATGCACTAAAGTATTGTGTACAGCGTAGAATGTGCATTCAGTAAATAGGGTTAACCTGAAGTAATCAATACATTTTAAGTAATAAAGTAATAAGCAATGAATTTACTTTTGGTGTTAATAATTACACGCCGATGCAAAAACTATGACAAACATCTGCAGTATCAAGATACAATTTTATGGCATTTGATCCAATTCTAGGGTACTGTCCCATTTACTACATACTCAACAGTGCGCACTTTTAAAAATAATTTAGCATTCTTAGTATAAAAGCATGTGAACTGAGATGCACCCAAAGCTTGTGCTCTCTGCTTTAATCATTTGAATATGTTCCTTGAGGTGTACTTGTAATGATAAAGATTTTTGCTCAAATAATTGTCATATATTTGTGAAGTTTGACTATTTTGTAACCTCATTCTGACCCTCTGTCAGAATAGCTCGGTTTTAGAGCTGCTTCACCTTTAAGACTTGACAGTTAATGCACACTGTTATGATTGGCTCACTGCTCTTGACCAGGGCTGGACTGGTAATCTGGCATACCGGACATTTTTCCGGTGGGCCGACGCAATTCCGCCCCCGATAGGTCCTAAATGGCCATCGGTAGAACCGAGTGGGCCGGTGGGTTGGCTGTGAAACATGCCGAAAGGGCGATAAGCAAAAATGAGCCACCGGCTGACGGAACGGCTGGAAGAGCAAATGTGGGGGGGGTGACAAGGAGGAGGGCGTGGCCAGGCCATGAGGGTGCACAGCTGGCACTGAATCAGCTGATCAGCGGGAGAGCGAGATAAAGGAGACGCCAGTTCGAGAGAGACAACACGTACGTTTCAAAATTACTACTCGAATCTTCAATAGAAAACCTTTTTTTTTTCTTTACTGAAGAATAAATTACAGAGTACATCGTCAATGCTTAAAGCATTCCCAGATACTTTCAAACACTTGTACTGAACTCTGAAGTTGACAAATGTTGTGAGAAGGCCAATATTGCGGTAACCATCCTCGGCAGTGTCACAAACAATAACATCTGAAGTTTGTAGCGCTTATGTTGCAACCCTGCTACAGAACAGTGACTGTCAGGTGGAGAAATAGAAAAATGATACATGGAGGGTCCGACCTGTGAATACAGGGGTGAGCAGAGCAGTTCTGGCATGTCATTTCCGTGGCTTACCACAACCATTTCCTGCTAAGTATTCTAAGGCCTCAAAATTACAGCTTCTGTGCATGCCACTGACTCGCCTTCCTCTTTCATTTTATAGAAGCTGCATGTCTTAAAGTTCTGCCAGGCAACCCTCTCTTTAAAGATATTTACTGACAATTTATGCAAAAGTGCATACATCTTTGTAATGCATGCCTTGTGAGATGCTAATGGTTAAGTTTCCTTTATTGGCTTTAACCAGCATATACTTTATATTGTAGCGTGTTATAAATTTAAATATATGAAGAAAAGAGCATGCACTCTCTTCAAAAATACAGAAGCGTCTGCTACTGATCAATGCAGCTGCACGCACTTTAAAGGCGGCAAATGTTGCTGATTAGCAACCGTTTCCTATGACAGTTTTCTGTTTTTCCTGGACGTTTCGTGTCTTAATGGAGACATTTGAGCAATTGAGAAGTATATTTAAAATTAATTTATACTTAATATTAACATCTGGAATAAAAATTATATTATGATTAAATGAAACGCCTTAGCTAGTAAATATAAACAAATGTGATTGGTCCATCGTAACTAGCGATGAGAAAAGTAACAGGTAACATGTGATAATTTGTCTTCGCATGTTTTTGGGTCCCAAGACGGTAACATCTTGCCTTATTTTTTTAAATGTTTGGGCCCTAATTAATTAAATACCATAAACCTAACTTTCAGCAAAAGTTTATATTAAAAAAGTTAGATATATAAGGATTAGTAAAGCCAGTCAATTGTATATTCAAATGTAGAAGCAAATGCAACTTCATATATAGGCTATTTTAAGTGTAATGCTGCCACCCTGGGAAAGTTTTTAGTAGTGCAGCAAAATCTCCTTATCTTTTTTTAGGGAAACTTACATGTTTATTTAGCCACTAAACTGACTATGAATCAAAATCAGGTCAAGTTCATGAGTAAACTCATGCGTTAATTATTCATGTGCAAAATAATACCCGAGAAAGGAACTGACTTCCAAATTAAAGGTGCAGTGTATATTTTTTTTAATTATTATTATTATTTTCATAAAATGGCATGCAAAAAACATCCCTGTTACTGGTCAGATATCACCGAAATAGGTGCCATGAAATAATGCACCTGTCTCTGTATTAGCCTTGTCTTGGTAAACAGCAAGAGAAAAGATGTCCGCGGCCCGCAGTCAGATCACCTCATGTTTTGCTTTTATAACACGCTAGAAACAGCAATGATAAGACATATGTTCAATAAACAGTTACATTTATTTGCAGGCCCAATAATAATCAGAATAAACTGTTCTTCTGACAAAGTAATATAGCTTTTTAGCCCAACTGAACGCTGATCAGCGTGGTGCATTAATACAGAATGTGCCGTCACGTTTGCGTTTTTACAGCGGAGTTGGAACCATCAGCTTTATAGGGCCTATTAAAACAGCCTTAAAATATATGACTGTATTTTATGTCACGTGTTAAAGTCAACTTACCTGTTTAACCTGCTAACAGAAGTGAGAATGCAGCAAACACAGTTGTGGCGGGAATGCAACTTAAAGGAATATTCCGGGTGTTTTAGATTTAAGCTAAACAGCATTTGTGGCATAATATTGATTATATAATATTGACCACAAAAAAATATTTTGACTCGTCGCTTTTCATTAAAAAAAGCAAAGTCGAGGTTGCAGTGAGGCACTTACATTGGTTAGCGAATGTGGCCAGTTTTGTTTACATTAAAATACTCACTTTTCAAAAGCAGAGCCACAAGACATAAACTATATGCACGTAAACATGATTTTAGTGTGATAAAATCACTTATGAACCTTTTATTTGGAAAGTTATAGCCACTTCGTTGCCATGACGATTTAATTAATGTAAAAAATTACTGTCAAAATGACATTTTAAACAACTTTACAGCTCAAATAACCAGTGTTGGGCAAGTTACTCTAAAAAAGTAATTATTACTAACTACTAATGACATCTTCTACAATGTAATTAGATTACTGTACTAATTACTCTGTCTGAAAAGTAATTGCATTACTTATTATTGATTACTTTCTAAAACCCTGATTAACCTCGACCAGATGAACAATACAAGGATAAACATGAAGCTGTTCTTTTAATGCTTTCAAATTAATTATTCATGAACTAGCCAAAGAATTTAAAGGGCCAGCGTTAAATTAGAAAAAAAAAAACATAAATTTTAACAGAACATGTTAAATTTCGATTTTAAATTCACTATTGATTTATATAGAATTGTTCTATAGTTTGTAGAGTATTTAATGCTATTACATCTGAAGAAAATGTAATTAAATTACTGAAAAAATAAGAGTAATCCCTTACTTACTTAGTAATGCATTACACCCAACACTGCAAATAACACACGAGTTTTAACAAAATAATTAAAGTGCTTTTATAAAATTATAAGCTTTAAATTTCTGCCTTTAAACCTTCCAAAAAATGCCACATACATCCATTGTAAGTGCCTCAATGTAACCTCAATTGTGCTTTATTATTATGCCACAAAAGCTGTTGATTGAGTTTAACTTGCACTGAACCCGGAATATTCCTTTAAAAGCAAAATTCATCACATAAATATCGTCGATGAAATGTATTTATTATGAAGGGGAAACATCTACCGTCATAAAGGACAAAAGAATACATTTAACGTAACATGTAAATCAGACCGTCTACAGATGTGACGACTGCATTTCTGAAGAACTTGACAAACTAATGTATAACTGCGAGTACACTTTTACAACACAGGCAGGGTCGGGCAGTGGCACCTCTAGCTCTATCGCTTTTATAAAGCGACTTCAACCCAAGCCAGAGGCACAAGGGAGGGAGGCAACTAATGACGGCCATCAAAGCACACAGGATTGTATAACAACATTCTCCTCCTCGTGGGGCGATTTTTAATGTCTTTAGGGTGTGCAGCCTGTTAAAATGTCTGTTTGCTCGGTGACATTTCCACTCCGAAGGAAAATAAAGAAGTTTACATCGCACTTATTGGACAAATGTCAGTGTAAATAGTAGTGATGCTTAACCACGGAAATGCTGGATGTTTGGTTGTCAGCTGTAAATCAGATTTTTGTTAACTTGATTTGCTTAAAGTTAACATTAACACATACAAAAACGATACGCTCTCACGCAAATGTATTTACACATCCACGCTGTTGCACGGGCCAAGGGTAGCAGCGTGTTATTTGGGACGTAAACATGTTGCTGCGCTGGAATTTACATGTTTGTTCAGTTCACAGACCAAAACTTTAACTTGAAGTGACTTTTTAATCGGGTTTCCGAGCTCAGTAAACAGCCGAAAAGAGAGGGGGCGAGGAGAACCAGTGTAACCATGACAACTGAGTGGATGCGGAGCACAGCTATTAATGCAGGTCTGTTACAGACGGGCGGGACACAGGTCACAGGAAACGTCCTCATATCCAGTCTGAATGGGGAAAACGGTTATTGAGAGACATTGACATGAGAAAATCTTGTTGCAGGGCTCTATGTAGTGCTGTCTGGAGGGACGGTCCTTTGGCGAGCGGTCTTGGGTCGGTGGCGGGGCGTCAGAGGCGAGCTGCGTTCGCTCTCAGATTCAGAAGGAACGGTTTCAGCCTGAGGGGAACCGGTGTCACCCACCAACTCCCGTAGGAACTTAAACTTCGACAGGAAGAGCTGCCACACCACGTACCACCCTATAAACAGGACAAAAAGATAAGTTACATTTAAGACACCATGTTTGGCTTTCAGTTTTACAGTTGAACTATGAGAGGGGGTCATCTCAAATATGCATGTTTATCTTTATAACCATTGAATGAATTTGATTCTGGCTAATGGTAAAACATTTGCATGCACGTGATGATATTGTACGGATTCAACCGGCATTTGCTCAAATAAATTGTGGATTAATGGGGGTCTGTGTAGCTCAGCGAGTATTGACGCTGACTACCACCCTTGAGTGGTGAGTTTGAATCCAGGGCGTGCTGAGTAACTCCAGCCAGGTCTCATAAGCAACCAAATTGGCCCGGTTGCTAGGGAGGGTAGAGTCACATGGGGTAACCACCTCGTGGACGCTATAATGTGGTTCTCGCTCTTGGTGGGGTGCGTGGCGAGTTGTGCGTGGATGCTGCGGAGAATAGCGTGAAGCCTCCACACACGCCACGTCTCCACGGTAACGTGATAAACAAGCCACGTGATAAGGTGGATTGACGGTCTCAGACGTGGAGGAAACTGGGATTCATCCTCCGCGACCCTGATTGAGGCGAGTCACTACGCCACCACGAGGACTTAGAGCGCATTGGGAATTGGGCTTTCCAAATTGGGGAGAAAAAGTAAAAATAAATAAATAAAAATAAATGTGTGGGTTAATGCACACCAGTTACCTGATTAATTAGATTTAGATTGGATTTTGTTAAGGAATGTACAAGCAGTAAATAAAACCTGTAAAATTGCAGTAAAATTGCCAGATTGTGTTTTCTGGTAAATGTGCAACAGCTTTCCATCTTTAATCCGTTGTGCTATTATGCACACGTAAGCATCAAATGCCATTAAACTCATTATTTGCCAGAAAGGGTTTCGGTCCTGTGTACATCTTGTTTCCGAAGGAGAATAGTTATTTTAGCGCTTTAGTTTCACTAACTGTCCAATTTGATAAAAACACAGGCGTTTAAGGGTTTGTTCACCCAAAAAGGAAATTCTCTCATCGTTTATTCATCCTCATGATATCCCAGGTGTGTATGACTTTCTATCTTCACCAGAACACATTTGATGAAAAATGGAAAAATATCTCAGCTCAGTAGGACCTTAAAATGCAAGTGGATGGTGATCAGACTTTTGGAGCTCCAAAAAAATCACAGACAGTCGGTATAAACATCCTTCATACAACTCCAGCGGTTAAATCAATGTTTTCTAAAGCGACACATTTGCATTTGGTGCAAAAAAATATCCATATCGAAGTACTTTTTAACTACAAACCATCACTTCCGGTCACATGCGACACAGCCGGAAGAGCAGCGCTGTTTACAAGTGAGTAGGAGGAACACTGTACAGAGGCCTCATTGACTTTGGTTTAGATCTGTAATTGTATCAGTTTGTTTACTCACAATGGTGAGTTTGTGTGCTCATCCTGGACGTCTCAACCGAGAGAAGAATTTGAGATTAAGTCCGTAACATGCCAAGGCGAATTCAGCGCTATCGTGAAGCTTTCGGGAAGTGCTGGATTATAGTTAAAAAGTACTTAAATATTTATATTTTCACACCAAAAGCGATCATGATGATTTAGAAGACACTAATTGAACCGCTGGAGTCGTACAGATGACGTTTATGCCGACTGTCTGTGATTTTGGAGCTTCAAAAGAGAAATCACCATCCACTTGCATTTTAAGGACCTACTGAGCTGAGATATTTGTCTATTTGTCATCAAATGTGTTCTGGTGAAGAAAGAAAGTCATACACACCTGGGATATCATGGGGGTGAGTAAAAGATTAGAGAATTTTATTTTTTGGGTGAACTCTCCCTTTAAAATGGCGGGGAGTAATTACAGTTGTATGTCATCTCTGTCAGACCTCGTAAATTCACAAATCGGTAATCTTACGGCTTTGTTCACACGTAGCATCAAAACTGAACATTCCTGGTAATGTTACCAGTGTTAAACTAAAAAAAATATTTTATTTTTGTTTTTTGTCAAAGACGAGACGAAAAGACGCATCATTATGATAATCAAATGTTTTTTTAATAAAATTATATTTTATAAATTTTTTTAAGAATTCAGTCATAGTGTGCTGGGGATTTCTCCACATGAAAGAGGCGAACATCTGTATAATGAGCTTTACTAATGGGTTATTTACCCGTCAAACACAACCGATAAATGTGATATTAATCACCTCAATCCACAATAGAAAAGAATAGAAAATATTTGAATATTTGGTCCGTTACAGTTTAGTACATGTTTTTGTTATTTTGCACATTATCATCGACTAAAATATGTTCGTTTTAGCCATTTACTCACTTTAATGAATATGGCATGATGAAATATTGACTACATTTAAAGGACATTTTCGTACTGTTTGAAAATAAATAAATAAATAAATAACTGTGTGAAAATTGCACTTGTTACAACTTCACTTCCGGGAAATTGCCAGAGCTGATTTACCAGGTACTGTTCACACATGACCTCGAAATAGGAAAAATTGTGTTAATTTTCTAGAAAAGTCTGTATGTGTGAAAGTGACTAATATTTATGATTAAAATGTAAAAATGTACCGGGACACGCAAATGCTTTGAGTCAAAGTTAACATGAAGCCAACGAAGGACATGTCCAGGTAATATTTCACCCCAAAAATTGAGAGAAAAAAAAAAAAAGATATTTTGCATCAGATTTTTTGCCATTGAAACATTATTTTCATGACAACTGAGCACATTTTCATGATTGCCAATGATGATACTCATTACTCAAAATCATCCTGTCCACAAAATTTTTTTTATTAATTTATTCATATTTTAAGAATAATAATAATAATAATAATATGTACTACAAATAAATACAACAAATGTAATACAATAAATTATTTCATTCAAATTACTTCAATTTATTTTAAATAACATATCTCTTTTTTGCATTACAGTAATGAGAATTCTGGATAAAATCGTCAAATATGTCACAGGGCAAAATATTACTGATTGAGGAGTGTGTCGAGGGCGTGCGTAGATCAGATCTGGGCCTTTGACATGGTGACAGTGCAGCACAACTTCTCAAATGACGTACTGGACATTCCTTACGAATGTAGCAGGTTCCCACAGTACAAAAAGCCGTCTTTACTGCTACTGCGCGCTGAGCACATGATGGTGCAACACTCAGCTCTCAGACAGCTGTGCAAATGAGACGTCCGTGTTGTAATCCAGCCTGCTGACAGTGAACAAACCTGCTCTATTTTTGCAGTGATTGACTGTACTGATAGTGTTCTTACATGGGGCCAACATTCAAGGCTGTGAACTCGCTGTAGACAGAGAAAGTCCTGCAGCTATAGGTGCGACTCTAAGGTGTTTCTCAGAAATGTGATAAAGTTCATGACCACTGGATCGTCTCATATTGCAAGCCAGCACTGCGTTAGACTTCAAGGAATCATGCAATTCCTTACATGTTTACATATTAAGACAGTTTAAGGCTGCTACTATATACAGAGGCCCCAAGATGTACTTATGCATGAATGTCATAGTATTAAACTAAACATTAAACCATGTGACATCTGCAAACACATTATGCTAGACCTTTTCTGTGCCTTCTAACTACCTTCACTTTTCTGAATGATTTTTGCAATGACATTTAAGCAACTCGAGGTGATTTTTAGTGGCTGTTTGAAGTCGGTTTTCCCCAAGGGAGAATAGTATAAAGTGAATAGTATATACACAGTATATTGCAAGTGTTTAAATATTTTGCCTTAACTCCTTGTGTGACCGTTTTTGATTTTTCCGATCATTTTGGCTGTTAATTCCAACGGCATACATTTTGCCAAAGGTGTGTATTTTGGGGGGATTTTTGATATTTCAACCTCAGTTCCTATAATACATCTATAATACACAATATAGTCACACTCGGGACCTTCAGGACAAAAAATGTCCCCATTGAAACCCATTAAAACTGCAATATTTGATCCCAGTGCCATTAAAGCATAAAATCATGAATTCTATGATGGTATGCTTTCATTCTGGAGCCATTTTAATTTTTAACATTTTCCACCAGATGGCGCCATTTTCCTCATGTTTAGCCTATGGAGCAAATACAAGCTTTTTCCCTATTTTCTGCAGGCCAATTGAATAAACGATGGAGCTAAAAATGTGTGTTTTGGTATGGATGTCAGAGTGTGTTTTGTATCATTTGTGTGTGTGTGTGTGTGTGTGTGTGTGTGTATATGTGTGTGTAAAAAACAACAGTGGCATTATGTAAACAAACTGGCATTTAAATGGTTAAAATCCTGAAAGTGAATGAATATTTGTTAATTATGATGTTGGTTAAAAAAATTAACTAATTGAAAATACTATTAATATATATCCTATTATTATGGCAGTTTTTTTGATGTGGACATTTATGTCCTTGCAGGACCCCTGAGTAACTTTTTTTTATATAAATGCACGAGGGTTTAAAAAAAAGTGTGTTTGTGCTCTCTTTCTCCTCAAAATAAATGTCACTTGCTTTGAAATGTATGAATGTCACTGCCATAGATACGAAATCTCAAAGGCATTGTATTTGCATTGGAGCACATGTCGCAGGGTTCGGGGGTCACTTACCGAACAGCATGAAGAGGAGGACACATATCAGCGTGGCCACGATCACCAACACGGTCAATCCAACACTCTGCCACATCCTTCCCCGTTCTTTCCTGAGAATCAAACCAGACAAAGCCCCTTTACACATGTGTGCTCTATAGGCTGGGCATGATCTCAATTACACATCTGGATGCCCTACACTCGAATTGGCATGTCTAATACACAAGGGATAGGTATAATTTTGTATAACATAAAGATGTTATGTGAAATGTCCTAAAAATATCATAATGATGCACATCACATCATATAGGCCATATTTCTTTTAGCATGTGATTTGAGAATGAAGCCACCATATATGGTGATATACCATATAATAATACATATAAATTAATATTAAATAAATGTTATTTTTTAAAATTAATGTTACATGTTATTACATGGTATTAATAAAGAAATGACATGTAAATATTGCATATATCATCAAAATAACAAAAAAATAAAAGTACTACATTATTACCATTTCATAACATGACTGTCCCATGCAGGTAAAGTACTGTATTTTTAGGTAAGGGTACACATATAACTGTATTAGATAAGACTGTGTGAATTATATTAGATAATATCACTTGCATTTTATTGCATGTTTGATTTCAGGATTAAGTCATAATATGGTTTTATTCCATAATCCAGACAAATAACATGAAAAATAAATTTTGGACAATTAAAGTCGTTATTTTATATCTAAATCCAGACAAATTTTATAACTATAAAATAATTAAAACGAAGTAATATAAATAATTAAAAAAAAAAACATGTAAATACGATCATTTATCATAATGCACTAACAAAAGTACCATGATATTACCATGATTTTTTGACTCGTACTATCTCAAATAATTATATATATATATATATATATATATATATATATATATATATATATATATATATATATATATGTAATTACCATGTAATTGGACACGTACTACAGTACATGTCACAGAAGCATGGTAATCATATCATTTAAATCGTTATTAGTTAATATAATACCAAACCATTCATATTATTTTGTATGTCAGATGTCAGTATTAACAGGATAGCACTAACACATACACAGTGGTTTGATGTTGATATCTAACACACATTATGAAACTGTTTATTATTATTATTATTATGTCGTTCTTCTCACACGGACACTCACAGTTGATCACGTCCTCACAGTCTTCACGCCGAAACCCGCAGGGACGGAGGCCGGTCACGCGTGTCATGGAGGGATCACAAATATCCTCCTTATCTACATCATTGCGACACTTCAGGAGAAAGGAAATTATAGAGAAATCAGCGAGCTCCTGTCAACAACACGCTCAATCTGACACTGACCCGGATGTGCTTCTTCGTGTAACGCGGAGCTTGGAATTGTGGGGATTGTAGTTTTCTATATATGTCTTGACTCCGCCAAGACGTCGACTTTTTTTTTCATTTTATTTATTTACTTATGTATTATATTTCGGATGGTGGCACATTTCAAATTTGTATTATTGATAATGAGACTATTTTACTATTTTCAATATATATATATATATATATATATATAGAGAGAGAGAGAGAGAGAGAGAGAGAGAGAGAGAGACTGGTGGCCAAACGTTTGAAATAATGCACAGGTTTTGCTGTTTCTGAAAGAAATTGGTACTTTACTTCACCAACGTGGCATTAAACTTATCACAGTGTATAGTCAGGACATTACTGATGTAAAAATCAGCACAATCACTATTTGACAAAAAGTCATTTTTGATCAAATCTAGACAGCAGCATCACTCCAACACCTTATCCTTGAGTAATCATGATAAATTGATCAACACAGTTGAAAGAAATTTGGTTCGTTAAATGAAGCTTAACATTGTCTTTGTGTTTGTGTTTGAGTTGCCACAGTATGCAATAGACTGGCATGTCTTAAGGTCAATATTAGGACAAAAATGGCAAAAAAATAAACCGCTTTCTCTAGAAACTCGCCAGTCAATCATTGTTTTGAGGAATGAAGACAAAGCACAACTGGCTCCAACAAGGGCAGAAAGAGATGTGGAAGACCAGATGTACAACTAAACAAGAGGAGAAGTACATCAGAGTCTCTAGTTTGAGAAATAGACGCCTCACATGTCCTCCGCTGACAGCTTCATTGAATTCTACCCGCTCAACACCAGTTTCATGTTCAACAGTAAAGAGAAGGCTCAGGAGGACTTATGGGAAGAATTGCAAAGAAAAAGACTCTTTTGAAACAGAAAATCAAAAAAGAAAAGGTTCGAGTGGGCAAAGAAACACAGACACTGGACAGCAGATAATTGGAAAAGAGTGTTACGGATCTTAACCCCATTGAGCTTTTGTGGGATCAGTTACACTGTACGGTGCGTGAGAAGTGCCCGACAAGATGGACACATCTATGGCAAGTGCTACAGGAAGTGTGGGGTGAAAGGTCAAGTGCTACAGGAAGTGTGGGGTGAAAGGTCAAGTGCTACAGGAAGCTTGGGGTGAAAGGTCACCTGAGTACAGTGTTGCTAACTAGTTTCAATGGAAAGTAGCAAAAGCCTGCTCAAAAAGTTGCTAAATGTCAATAGATGATGCTAGAGATGACATTATACGTTAATTAACATATTCGTGAAGTCACACGTCTCATTAGCATTTGTCACAGTGTCTGCCCTTTCCATGTGTTCGCTTCTCTGCGCTTACCGTACATACTGTAATACCCTATTAATTCCCTATATATATATCAATCACTCAGAGAGAAAGTTAGAAGAGACAGTAACTTTCTTATCTTTTCTCTCACACAGCAATGAACAACCATCTAAAAATCTCCTGTGATTAAGTGCATGACAAGAATAAAAATAAACGGTCAAATTAAACTCAAAAGGGGAGCAAACAATACAGATTTGTGATTGGTCCTTGACAACGCTGTTTGCACATGCGCAGCTCATTCAGGTCTATGTCAGCTGCCGTGCGGTCAACTGACTGTGCTGCTCCGCCTCCTCGCCTGCTCACCGAACAGAGTAGGCGCAGAGAGAGGTGCGCCTCCGAGTCCGGGCAGGGACGCTAGCGGGGTAGTATTGGCGACTTTCTTCTACGGAAGTTGCTAGATTTGTCGCTAGTCGCTTTTTTAAATAAAAGTCGCTAAAGAGGTCTGAAAAGTTGCTAAATCTAGCGACAAAGTCGCTAAGTTGGCAACACTGCCTGAGTGTCTGGACAAACTGACAGCTGGAATGACAGGGATCTGCAAAGCTGTCATCGCTGCACATGGAGGATTTTTTTTAGGAGAAATCTTTGAAGTCGTTTAAGAAATTCTGAATTTTTTTTTTAAATTGTAATAGTAAATTTTCACGTTGTTGACTATACCTGACTATACATTGTGATCAGTTGATTAAAACATTTTTACATTTTACAGTTATGCATTTGGCAGACGCTTTTATCCAAAGTGACTTACAGTGCACTTATTACAGGGACAACCCCCCCGGAGCAACCTGGAGTTAAGTGCCTTACTCAAGGAGACCGAATCAGCAACCTTCTGATTACCAGTTATGTGCTTTAGCCCACTACGCCACCACTACTCACCACTTTGGTGACTGAAAGTACCAATTTCTTTCCAAAAGAGCAAAATCGGTACATTATTCCACACTTTTGGCTGCTAGTGTGTATTCAATCTATTAGACCTTCATTTTATTACAACTGTGAAAGTTGTATTAAAAGGTTTCGAAATGTTTTAGCTTTTTCATAACTCTTTTTTTTTTTTTTAGAAAAGACTATCAACATCAATCTAACCACAGAAATGTGAAGCCACCCATAGTCTTACATAATGGCCTTGTCATTGCAAATCCCACAGTTAAACAAAGGTAAAACAAAGGTAAACTTTCATAGGCATTTACAACTTCCATGACTTATGGACAAGTCATTGACAAAGTTTCCTCTTGTTCTAACTGGCGTTTGCCTTTGGATATTTGACAGGTTAAAACAATAGTACTGTGCCCTGCTGAACTCACACCATCCTTCTTAAATAAAATGTCCAAACAAATTCATGCAGTTACAGTCTCCGGTTACCTTCACCCCTTTTTGCAAGGTGGGGCTGCTTGTATTACTTTAGACTTTGATGCTTTCAAGTCATATCGTAATGATCGTACTTACGAGTTCAGTGCACATGAACGCCACCACAAAGTTGTAATTATGAGTGGGAAACAGAAATTTCGTTTACCCCAGACTTTCCGAGTCGTTTTGCTTGTGTATTTTGACGGTGCAGTTCAGTCTGAAAGCATTTTTTCTACTGTTATTCGAGAGTAAAGAGCAGCAGATCAGCAGATCATGTGGAGGTTGTAAGTTCATTTCACCACAGAGGAGCTGAGAAAGTGTACGATCATGAAATAGACTTTGAGCCTCTTTGTGAAGGGACCACCAGGCATCACTCGTTCACAGACCGAAAGAGAGCGAGTTGAAGCATTGACCTGAGGAAGTTCCATTGGCTGTCCTGAAAGCCAGAGTCAAAGCCTTGAATTTGATGTGGGCAGCTACAGGTAGTCAGTGGAGTGAAATTAAGAGTAGGGTTACATGAGCCCTTTTTTGCTGATCGAAGACCAGATGCGCTGTTGCATTCTGGATCATCTGTAGTGGCTTCATTGCATTAGCTATAAAGCTGTACTGTACATACAGTATATGCGACATGTCTGCAGTACTTTGAGTATAGTGTCAGAAAAGCACTATTAAGTGTAAAATTCATTCATTTACATATTTCAAAATATGACACTTTCATGTATGTAAAACATAATTTTCCAAATCACAGTGTAACTTTATATAGCCAAATATGCCCAAAGAAATGAACAATACTTGTAGAAAGGGAAAGTAGGAGGCGAGAACCGGCTTAACAATATAAATAATATCTAATTAAATAAAAAGACACACACACACACAAACAAATGGGGGGTGGGGTGTCTGCCAGGAGGGGAAAAAAATTAAAAATAGGCGAGGGAACGGCCAACACGGAGCGACAGAGTGAGAGAGGAGAGAAGAATCTCACTCACCGGTTATCTGATGCGCCGTCGCTTGGTCCCCGATCACTCCTCCACACTCTCAGACCGACGACAGCCGCTCCTCCCTGGGCGGACCGGAGTCAAACCTCCGACCCAGGGGTCACAAGTAATTAAGTGCAAGCAATGAAATGGTTTCAGATGTATGCATCTTTATTCAAATACTGTAATTATTTCAATATAAAATCAACCTACACCATTTTACATGTAACTGCACATTGACAGGTGAATAGGACAGAACATTTTGTGCAGTTAAATCATTTAGGTCAGAGGTTTTCAATTGCTGGGGGGGGGGGGGGGGGGGGGCAGAGAGCCCCAGGGGAGGCGCAGCGCGGGTTCGTACGGTCATTGAAAAGCCTGGAAATGAATTTAGAAATTGTGTTTTCCAGGCCTGGAAAAGTCATGGAAAAACAAGCCAACACTGAGTGTTTTGAAGTCATGTAATTTTCTAAAAAATATATTTTCAGCAGTACAAGTGTGCTAATAACTCTTAACGTTTGATACGCGAATAAGCGCTAATCAGAGCTCGCGCACGAAACGCATTGCTGCGTAAACTGAGTAGACTGTGAATATGCGTAACGCCGTACGGCGTCGTATTTGGCACCTCCTTAACGGCAGAAAAGTTCGCTCACATTTCATATTTACATTATTGTTTGAATATATTAAGGCTTTAAATGTTTGTATGTAATAACTTGCCATGTTAATTGAGCTCATGGGTATGTTTGCTAGTAAGTCTGAGCAGTGTTATTATTCACGTCTCGAGGAGCAATCATTAAAATCTCAGTATCACATACATCATCTTTCTGTCAAGAGTCGCATCAGCGTACAGGAGCAAAAGTGGGGGGTTTCACACTGGCAGTTTAGTCCGAAACAGAGCACGGTTCACGTGAAAATGTGTTGATGTGAAAACTGTTTTGCAGACCGCAGCACAGAACACGAAAACGACGTGCGCATGCGTATTTGCCTATTTAAGCACGATAACATCATCAGTTGCACAAAAACAAAACAAACCGTGTTACTGCACATTTTTATTTCCTTTTCTCTCTCTCTCTTTTTTTCAAACATTCTTGTCCCTCCGAGTCATTTAAGTTTATGAAGGCTACACAAATGCAGTTCTCAGTGTTTGACACGTTATATTATTTAACAGTCATACTGGTGTCAGTGAGTGTTGTTTAAATCAATGTTTATTTTCTAGTAAACCACACAGCTTGTCATTTGTCATTCATTTTAGTTAAGATATGCTGTGGTAAATTTTGACATGGATTTTTCTTATTTGGCATGTGTACATGGACGTTTTAGGAAATGTATGGCCATGAAAATTCGCCTCAAAAGTCATGGAAAATTATTGGTAAAAATGTGTATGAACCCTGATAACGGTTCACGTCTGAACACATCTGTCCTGCTAGCTTGCGTGTTAAAGTGTGTGTTATGCAAATGCGTGTTGCAAAATGGATCAGTTTGTAGTGACCGAGTTTCCCCACCTCTCTCGAAAGGCTATGAAAGTCCTCATCCCCTTCACCTCCACTTACTTACGTGAGTGCGGGTTTTCTGCTTTGACCTGCTTAAAAGCAAATACCGATCAAGGCTGCAGGTGGAGGACAATTTACGTTTATTCCTTTCTACCGTGCAGCCTCGCATCGATCACCTGTGTGCATCAAAACGTCGGACGCATTGTTCCCACTGATGTAGGGGCGATGAAGAGGCAAAATTGCCAATCAGACTTTTTTCTTTTTAATTTCTTCTCTTTTTTGCGTAACGCAGGCCTATACGGAAGTGATTTTCACGCATTTGATACTGTGGTAAAACAGCGCTGTCCATCTTGCTGATGTCGTTTGATGTCTGATGTGGATGTTTTCAAAGTTGAGTTGGATTAAGTAGCCTAAACTCTCCAAAATAGCTTTTATTCAATTGAGATAACGTTAGTAGTTAATGAACATGTTTCCAGTTTAGTTATTTGTAGGGCTGTCTATCGATTACATTTTTTAATCGAATTAATTGCATGGTGTCCAGATTAATTAATCGTGATGAATCGCATTTACAAATATTTGCTGAGAAAGCCCCTCATATAACAATAATTCAATGTATAATGATTATACATATTTATATCAATATATAAATGTTCAGATAATTAAAATTCCTGTAGCAGAAGAGTTCATCATTGATAAATACTAAAAGCGGCTTTAGAACACAATGTTTTGTTTACTACCATATTATTGATCATAAGTCAATCATTGACATACAGTTCACAGCAATCCATTTCACAAGTGAATTTGTCAATCAGTTGGAGATTTATTATGAGGGCTTGTTTAAGGACCCCTCAATGAACACCTGCGTCAGACGTCTCAGGTGTGCTGCGTCATAAACATAAAATGTTTAGGTCACTGTGTTTAGGTCTTTGAACACATCTTGAGATCCCTTAGTTTGGATTTGCGCTCCATCGAGTGTTTTGAACGCAAGAACGTAACACATGTTTGTGTTGTTCTGCTGAAATGTTTGTTCACTGTATAAACTGTGTGTTGCTCACACAGCTGAAGTTTCACTTACTGCCCTCTAGAGTAAACAGGTGGTACTACAAGCTTGCATTTCTCGGGAATCTTCCTTATTATGATCCGTGGGCATGCGATTAATTGCGTAAATATTTTTATCGCGTTATTTTTTGTAAAATTAATCGCACTGAATTAACGCGTTAAATCAACAGCCCTATTTGACCATCGAGGGATATTTGTTCAGTGATCAGAAAATAGAGCTGTCCATCGTGCTGATCACGTAATATGTTTGATTTTGTTGGCTCTTTGGTTATAGGGCTGTTGAGTATGCTTCGTTTAGCTTTTTGACTGTGGAGGATTCTGTTCAGAAGGCTAATTTGAACAGTTTCCCAATTGCTTGAAAGTGGTAAAAATATGTTGCTGTAAAAACGGGAAGGCAAAACTGCTAAAAACATATATATTTGCCCCTTGAAGGTCTCTGCGTTGTTCTGTCTTTTCTGAGCACTGAAGTAAAGCAATTATTGTTAATAATTTGCACTTTACAAATTCATCCCGTTATTAATTTTATCTGACTCCAATTTTATATTAATCTGACTCCATTTTTAAGTTGACCTCTAATTTAGAATTAAAGCTCTAAATACTTTCTGATCATTCTTTTATTTTAATCATTTAAGTTATTGATTACTCTGAATCCTCTTCTATTCATTTACCTTTTGATCAGTTTCTAATGAGATTCAAACTGATAGTCTTTAAGTGGCTTCCTCCTACATTAAAGCTTCAGTTATGATATAAATGATTCCTAAAATGGTATTCTCCTGCTCGGTTCCTCCAGAGCAGTTTCTCCTATTTTAAAGAACCAGTACTGATATAAATGATTTCAGAGGAATACAGAATAAATCAAAAAGTAACAATTTATTTGCCAGGTAAGATTTAAAACACAAGATAAAGAAACAAGTCAAAAGAACATACCTGACAATTTAGAACTGCATATAATTGCAAAGCATGGGAAATCTGAATGCAGATTTCTGTTATTAAAGTTACACACAAGGTGTGTGGGATCGTCTGACTACAGAGAACCTTGAGCTCTGGGCCAGCCTTCCTTAAATATCCAGACAGAATACACATTGTGTACCAAATGGTATTGTCCTTTGAGAATTTGGGGGTGAATGGGTTCTTGGCTTCCTGGTGTTAAACCTTCAAGGAGGGGTTTAGATCTCCAGAGTTATTCAGTATTTGGCAAAGACCTTATAACTTTGTTGTCATTGAGTTTTATAAACCTGGGGACAAAACACTATACCAGACGCACCGAGACATTTTGAATGATACCAAACATGTTACACTAGTTACATTATTTGTATACATCAGATATGGTCTTTTGTTACATACAGATATTAGGTGAGTTTGAGGTGATTCTGTGCTGAGGGGGAATGGATGAGGAAGAGAGGGAAGAGAATGGGAAGGACAACAATGAGGTGTGAATTTTGCAGTCTTCGCTCAGTGGGGTGCGGTGCCTCAGGAAGAGATGCTAATTGTGAGAAAGTTCATTTGTTGATTTTCTCGAAGATCATACATTTGCTCTTTGCCTTTGAATGTAGACACATTAGCACATTGGCACCCAGCCTTACATTGCATTTACATTTATGCATTTGGCAGACGCTTTTATACAAAGTGACTTACAGTGCCCTTATTACAGGGACAATCCCCCCCGGAGCAACCTGGAGTTAAGTGCCTTGCTCAAGGACACAATGGTGGTGGCTGTGGGGATCAAACCAGCAACCTTCTGATTACCAGTTATGTGCTTTAGCCCACTACTTGAAGGACATGGCTGTCTTCAAGTTTTCTAGGGGGAGGCTCACTTTAACCTATTTTTGACATATATTTTAGTTTTCAGATGTCAAGAATTTCACATTTCAATTTACAGCTCAACTATATTTAGTATTTTTAGATTTTGTTTAATTATTGTTATTTTTAAACGATGAATTCCATTTAGTTTTCCATATTTGGAGGGTAAAATCAGGTAAAAATTAGGGTAAAATATTGTGATTGACAGGTGTGATGATCAGTTTTTAACCTTCATCATTTATAGACGGCTAAAATATGGATAGAGTTTGTCAGTGAAAGTCTGAGCAGTGAACGAGTAGATATGAGAGCTGGACTCCACATCATAAAAGGAGACCAGACCCTCCTCATAATCCACAAACACACCAACCTTCTGCGGCTTCACGCTCAGAGAGAGAAAGACATCAGGACCAGCACAAGCCCAATAATTTATCTGATTCCTCAGAGCCACAGTCCAGTATCCATTCACTGGTGTCACTGTGGTCACTCCCTTCCTGTTAATGGATTCTCTAGCCACTCCTAAAGTCCACTTAGTCTTTCCCTTCACCGGCACCTCAAAATAAAATCTCCCTGAGGAGAACCCCTCCTTTCCCAGGACACACGGACAGGCATCAACCCTCTCTTTTTGATCTGGGACGTCATCTCCTGGTCTCACTTGTTTTCCATCATGAGACAGGACAAGATATGGTGAATCTGTATCAGGATCCAGAGTCACGTCCACTGAGAGAGGGAGAGGGAGAGAGAGAGATCAGAGAAAATAGTGTGTTTTGATATGACAGTAAACTATTGTAGTATATATCTGAAGTATGCAGATGAACTGTACCTGCATACTTCTGCATCCTCTTCAACACTGTACAGACAAACGACAATACAACCGTGAGATCTTTGAGACGTATTTATATATGCTATTGTTCTTCCAGGGTGATCTCATTGATATTCCTGGATATTTGTATGTAACGGTTAAACATACAAGATGAGATTTGTCCTACCAGTGTGGGAGAGTTTCTCCTGTAGAGTGTCCTGCAGTTGAGTCAGAGCTCTCCTCAGAGTCTCTAAACTCACATGAGTGTCAATACTGATCTCAGGCCAGTTCTTGGTGTTTAAAGGGCTGCACAGGGATGAACAGACCTGCACCAGGAGAGAGGAGGAATCCTTCAGCATGAGGAGTGTTATGGAGTGATTTACAGCATTCTCATTGATCAGAGCGATGGACACTGACCTGTAGGAGGTGTATGTGATCTTCAGTGTGTGCGAGCTGCTCCAGCTCAGTGTTTCTCAGCTTTAGCTCAGCGATCTCCTGCTGCAGCTCTCCAATGAGTTCTTCAGCCCGTTTCTCTGCTGCTTTCTGCTTCTCCTCCATCATCTCCAGCAGTTCAGTCTGACATCTCGCAATGGAGCGCATCAGATCAGAGAAGAGCTCGACATTAGATGCTTTCTCCTCCTCTGTGTATCTCTGCTCAACCAGGTCAATCAACAAACGAGAACAAGTTTTACTATTGTTGCCAAGGGAAACAACAATTAACTTATGCAGGGAATGTTGTCACAATAAAAGGGATAAGCTGTTGTCACAATCGGAACCACAATCGGAATCGTTGTGTAGTCCATTATAGGGTAATTCAGACTACTGTAAAGTATATAGTCAAATGTAGACAGTTTCTAATAAATTATAATAAAGCGCAAAACTATTCAGGAAATAGCCGAAATTTTGAAACCAGCTTACAAAACCACTTCTAGAAAAATAACTAAACAAGCATTTGACACAAGACATGAATGTGGCAGGGTGGAGGGCGGGGCCGGGTCGTGATGCTACACACCCGGCCCCTTATCAGGATAATCAAGCCTCCGAAAGGGATAAAGGCCGACTGCGGGCGACAGCGCGACAGAGAGAGAGTTACGGACTTACCTCCTCCTTTCCATTAATCCCGTTACACTGGTGCCGAAACCCGGGAAGGAGGAGGGATGCGCCGTAGTGGAGTTCTCGCTGCTACCATCCACCCTGAAGGAGCAGCCGCAAGGGGAGGAGGGGCTCCCAGCCAATCGCCTGGAGCAGTTACTGCTGCCAGGCGTGGGGGAGACCCCTACCGTCCACGAAAAATGCGGTGGGGCATTTCGTCCACCAGGGGCCAGAGGACTGCCTTCGATCCACCGGCGGAGGCGCAGTTGTCGTCCATTAGAGGGTGGAGGAGTGGACGAGTTCTGGACTATGGCATATCGGAGAACCGGCAAGTCAGTTTTTTTTCTCTCTCTCTCCTCTCTCTCTTCTGCTGCCACTCTATGTTGGTCTTTTCCCTCTCTTTTTAAATGTTTTATTAATTTGGCACAACCGCCATTACGCCGTGTAGGTGCCGCATTTTTTTTCTTTCCTCCCCTTCTCCCCTACCCTGATCCAGGTTTTAAGACGGGGATTACCTGCCGGCAGATGGGGCGCAAGGCACGCCCACCACCCCCATGTACCTCATGCCAGGGGAGGAATGTGGCAGGGCGGAGGGCAGGGCCGGGTTGTGATTATACACGCCCGGCCCCTTATCAGGCTAATCAAGCCTCCGAGAGGGATAAAGGCCGACTGCGGGCGGCAGAGCGACAGAGAGAGAGTTACGGACAGCTGTCCGACACCTTTGTGTGTGTTTGTCTTTTTTGTTTTGTTTATAATGACACTATTATTTATATTGTTACGCCAGTTCTCGCCTCCTCCTTTCCATGAATTCCTTTACAATGAAGTAACTGACATATAACCCTTGTGACTATAACTTTCACCATGTGACGACCAGCCCATCTTCAACTGTTATTAAACTCACTCTGCTGAGTTCTGTTGAGTGTTTGATGCGTTTAATCTTCCCAATTCTGTCCTGGATCCTCTGCTGCACGTCTGTCTGTGCCTTCATCACACGAGTCTATAGAAAGAAAACAACACAGACACGTTTTAACAGTACATTGATTTCTAATCTTCCAAGAAAAATGTCTTGTTTGAGTATTTTCATAATGCTTTCACCATTTATTCACACTCATGTCTTTCCAAACCCCTGTTGACTTTCTTTCTCCGTTTAAACAAAATACAATATTATGAAGGATGTTCACACACTGCTTTTTTTTACATAAAATAAAAGCATACACTGACACCAGGAGGTGCCAAACTCAAAAAGGGAAAAAAGTACCATGAGAAAAAAAACATGTGAAGTAGTCTGTGTGCTATATTCAGGGCTGGACTGGTAATCTGGCATACCGGCATTTTCCTGGTGGGCCGAAGCACTTTGGGGCCAATCAGGGGAGGATTGGCCATTGGGAGAACCGATCGGGCCGGTGGGTCGGCTGCGAAATGTACTGAATGGGCTGTGATAAGCTAAAATGAGCCGTTGCGTAATGCAGAAGGACCACAAAACGGTGCTGCGATATGCAGAAAAGGACAGCGAACACCCGCCCACTCCACCCCTCCGCTCAACAAGTTTTGGGCCAGTTGACATTGCCGATTTCTCTTCCCAGTCCAGCCCTGGCTATATTCCAAATCTTCTGAAGCCATATGATACCATGTATTGTTTCATGGTGTCAATTGTCCTTTTAGGAGTCTGACAGCCCCTTGTAAAAAGACGCATCTCCTTTAGTGTTCCAATGAAGAACGTTATACAGGTTTGGACCAACATGAGAGTGAGAAACTGTTATTAATCAGCTAACTATTCTCCTACCTTCATCTCTGCACTCTCCTCCTCCAAAGGAACAGTGTTGTGAGTCTTGTGGTCGGTCACGGTGCAGATCAAACACACACGTGTCTGATCATCTCTACAGAACAGCTCCAGAGGTCTCTCATGTTTCGGACACACACAGTCTACCAGACTATTCCGAGGATCGGTCAATATGTGCTTTTTTAATCCTGCCACTCTCAAATGAGGCTCCAGGTGAGTTTCACAGTAAGAGCTCTGGCACATCAGGCACGACTTCACAGCTTTCAGCTTTCTTTCTGCGCAGATGTCACACAGGACAGCGGGTTTATCTGGGTGATTTTTCTGTTCATAGTGGTCAACCAGCTCTCGGAGCGTTGTATTAATCTTCAGATTAGGTCTTTGGTTGAATTGTTCTTTACAGTATGGGCAGTTGCAGTCCTGACTGTTGTCCCAGCACTTATTCAGGCAGCTCTTGCAGAAGTTGTGTCCACACGGAGTGCTGACTGGATCAGTGAACACTTCTAGACAGATTGCACACTGAAGCTCCTCAGTCAAGGGACCACCAGAGGATGACATTACTGAAAGAGACATGATGAATATATACCCTAACATTCCTAAACAGCAGTTTTATAATTATATGTATCATATGAGGACACTGAATTAGTCATTTATGCATTTTTTTTCTCTGGGTTACTGACTTACATGTGAGTTTATCGTTACTCCTGGTCTCTCTTCCCTTTGGTGATGTTGCTGAAGATGCTGCAGTTGCACTTTCAGTCTTAAAGCCCAATAAAAAAAAAAGAAGAAATATAATAAATGTTTCCACTGTGCATGTGTTTCCTTATTCTTCATGCCATTATTTAACATCCACTAATCTAAAAGAGCACATTTCACCCTAATCGCATACCTCATGTCTTTATTGACCTGGGACCTCATTACATCCCCTGTAGGGGAAGGTTTTTGGGGCTGTGCCCACACCTCTATAGTATTCCTCAATGTCTCTTTTATAAGTAATACACACACCAAATACACACACCAAAAAATACCGAAATTGCAAATATATATATATATATATATATATATATATATATATATATATATGGAGTGGTGGTGGCGTAGTGGGCTAAAGCACATAACTGGTAATCAGAAGGTTGCTGGTTCAATCCCCACAGCCACCACCATTGTGTCCTTGAGCAAGGCACTTAACTCCAAGTTGCTCCGGGGGGATTGTCCCTGTAATATATATAGTATATAATGGTTTAAGTACCAAACTGAATAGGGTCATTAAGAGACTATAGGTTTGTAAGAGTATCTATTTTTTAAACATTTATTTGTATTATAATTTCTTATCTATTTAAGTTTACTGACACATGATATACATTTCATTGCTTATTACAAGAGAAATTAGTGCTAGTACTCATAAATATTCGATCATGTTGATTTTCTGTGCAACAATGGATAAATGACACATACATCCAATATTATACGTGCTATATCTTACGAAAGGTGGTGCTGATGTTTCAGTGATTGACTCGATTTACATTTTATATTGCTGTTTGATGAAGAAGTAACTGGAAGTAAACTATAGCGAGTGTAACACATGAAAAGTATGATATGACCAGGGACGGATTATGACTTGGCCAATTATCTCCAAGGCCCCCCCTCCACCCGAAAGTTGTTGAGCGGGGTGGGGGGGTCGTTGTTCATGCCCAAAAGGGTTTTCAAGCAGGGGGGAATCACCAAACTAGATCACGCAGCCTTAAAGCACAGGGCACCCCCGGGCAGTCAAGGGCCCCTGGGCACTGGCGCCATTGGCCTGGTTGGTAATCTTTCCCTGGATATGACTATTGTCATTTGGGTGTACTACTGAAATTAAGTTAGCCTCAGTAAGTGCCCGAGGCAGCTCTACATTCAGCCTATCAAACACTTTCTGTTTCCTTCAAGTCATGTGACCTAATGACAAAGTAAAAACTCTGGTTTTGTCCATCTTATTGCAGGAAGACATATTTAACCAGACAACTAATATTAGAAACCTGTTTATCAACTCTACCTATGGTCTTAGACTGGTTGAATAAATCTGCTTTCTGATAGTTTAAGGCTATTTTTGTTCCTCACGTTGGTTTCACTTTATTTATGAATGTATTTATTCACTTTTTCCTTTACCGTGCTCCTCATCTGCTTGTTCTCCTCTCGAAGTCGTTGCACCTCCATCTGCAGACTTTCACACTCCTCTATGATCTTCTTCACCTCTCTATCCTCAAGACTGGAGGACATCTTACTGCTTTCGACTTCAGTGGGCATCTCATAGACACAGATCAGTTTGGAGTCCATCAGATCCCCAGGCTTGGCATCTTTAAATGCTTTCTCGATGTAGGTCATATGTGGCGGTGCCAGCAGAGACATTAACACGAACTTGTCTTTGCATTTCACGTTCGGGTCATAATCAAACGGTTGTAGCATTATGGAGAGGATGTTCGAGGCTCCAGCATCAATCACTCCATAGTTTGGCCGCACACAGTATCTGCGCGGTGCAGTCGTCATTACTTTAAAGCACATCTTTCGGTGTGTAGGATTAGTGATCTTTAGTGTGCAGGTCACTACATCTGTAAATGGACCTCGGAATCTCAGTTCGTACCGAGGCTCTAAAAGCAGGAGCTGTTTTGGGCTAGCCATCTCCAGGGTGCTTCCAATGCGAATGCTGAGCGCTGAAGGCCACTTGTGTCCGCTGGTGGTGACGGGTTGACTCTTGAAGCTTTCGGAAGAATTCGGTTATTTTTAATAAAATAAAAATTGAAATAGAAACTACACAAGACAATGGAGATAAGCTTACAGTGTCAACCAATTCACTATCAACTTTAGGCATGCAAAAGGTTTCAGTTTCACCTCTCACTGAACATGTTGTCTGATTTCATAAGAGGAACAAGCGACCTGGACTACATGGGATGGGACACAATTAGAACAATCTCCGTGAAGTTGGCTTGGCACCCCATATAATTAAATCATTACCGAATCTATGGCATTCATTTGCGCCGCAAACCATTTATTTTGTTGGCTCTGTGACGTCACATTCTACCCATGTGGTCCAAATCGCCCCGAACCGGTGATGTTCGTTTGTGCTCGATATGTGCCGTTAAAAGAAACGCTGGCACAAATGGAGCACAATGACGAACGGCACCGATTTGGAGAGATCTGGACCACATGAGGTCGAAGGTGACGTCACACAGCCAAATAAATAATATAATAGGCCTATCTCAAACACCGAATCAGCATAAACATCACTTTTTTCCGGTACAAATCAGCACAAATGAATGCTCTAGATTTGATAATTATTTAATTATAGGGGGGTGCCAACCTTCACGGAGGTTCACCACCTCAACCAAAATAATAAATAAATAAAAAATATTCGTGTAATTTAACAATTTATCAAAAAGAAATAATAATAATAATAATAATAATAATAATAATAATAATAATAATAATAATAAACATTACCTCACATTCATACCATCCCACGTAAAAAATATGATCCATTCCGTGTTTTGCCAAATACCGGAGAGCGAGCGACCATAACAAAGGGGGGCGGAGCTTAGCTAAGGGTCAATTATAAGCTTAATTTTATTGATCAGTATTATTTAGTATACAGTAAAGTATACTAAATAATTACAATATTTAATATATTGAAAGCTGGCCATCTAAAATCAGTACATCTCTCTCTCTCTTCATCTCTTCATTCCTCAATTTTAACTCTCTCTCTCTCTCTCTCTCTCTCTCTCTCTCTCTCTCTCTCTCTCTCTCTCTCTCTCTCTCTCTCTCTCTCTCTCTCTCGTGCGCACACACTTTAGGGATAATTTAGGAAAACAACCAAGTAACCTTTATTTAACCAGGGTAAAAGCCAGGTGGGTGATGCATCAATCATTGTAATAACTTTTAAGAAGTGTTATTTTGAATAAGCATTATCATAATATGTTACTCAAAAAAGCATTTTGCTGTATGAAAAGTATTTGCCTAAGTCGACACATTTTGCCCTATTGTCCCTATAGTTACACCATATTATTATAATATATATGCAATATATGCCCATACCAACTTATAAACAATATTGTAATCAAAACAGCCTTCTGTTATTATTTTCTTTTCACTTTTTTGTTTCTTCTTAAAATATTTTTTTTTTAAATATTAAATTTTTCCTGATTTAATGATGAATCACACACTTCTCTTGGCTCATTAGCTGTAACAAGCATAAACTTGAAACCAAACGTTAGCACAAAATAAGGCCTAAAGAAACAAACATTACGGATCATTTCGATTAGTCTGCTTCTCAGTCAAATTCTTGCAGCCTACAAACGGCATTTTAATCTAAAAATCACTGAAACACAACTGAGAAATACACTTTTCACCTCTAATATTTTTGTTGTAATTGCTGTGAGTGGGGGCAATTGTAAAGTGTCACCCAAAGATCCAGTTTCAGATCAAAAGAATGTAATAATACAGTGATTTTAGGTAATTAAGCACATTTTAGTTACTGGAATTCAGACTGGTACATACAAACATTTCAATATGCAAATCACTCTTGCATGATCACTATATTTTAGTCCTACATACAGTACAGTATGAAGAGGTGATGCAATTTTCAGAAGTGTCCAGCAGAGGAGGCCATTTACTCAAAATGAGTGAAACTGTCACCTGTGAAACACCTGCAGATGTGGTTCACCAGCAGTGGAGGAGTTTTAGTTGTTGTGGTGTTTTCTTTTAAGTGGTTATTGTTATCCGTACCCTTAGTGCAGCCCATATGGCTTTAGACAGATTTATTAGGCCTACTATTATTATTATTGGCACATATATTCCAAAAATAGACTTTAATTACAGAGTAACAAAGCCGAGGTGTTGCAGAGAGCATCTGAAACTACACTTCAGAATCATGCGTGTTTTAACAGTTTCTGTTCCCCCTTTTCTCTTTGAGTGATGGACTCTTCCTTCTAGTTTGTCACCCTTGACCCCAACTTGCTTCCATGACGGCAAAAGCATGACTGTTTTATTTTCTATGGATAAAACACACTGTAATCATTTCATATGGCTACATATTTTATATTGACTAACTATCATTACTTCCTGCATTCATTTGATTAGTGTATTAAATCATTTCCCTTATTACAGTCGTTGGTTACACACATTCTTAATGGAGAGTTGTATGTCCGCCCACATACAGGTTTCATTTCATTTCTAGCAATAATTAGTGCACGTATATCATCTGCCTTTTTTAGTACACCAGCTCTGCTGTTATTAAAACATTACATCATCATTTTAGTATACATACACACTGAATTATTAAATTAAAATATTCCATATTTTAGGAACATAGGCCATCCATTTAACAAAGATTTGCTTCGTTTGACTTAGTGGAAAATTACTAGGTTATATACAAGGATATTTTTGTAAATGCATGTGGCAGGACGGAGGGCGGGGCCAGGTCGTGATGCTACACACCCAGTCCCTTATCAGGCTAATCAAGCCTTCGAGAGGGATAAAGGCCGACTGCGGACGGTGGTGCGACTGAGAGAGAGCATTTACGGGCAGCTGTCCGTCCTATGTGTGTCTTTGTGTCTTTTTGTTTATTTCTTCATTAAACTATTATTACTAGAATTACAAGCCTGTTCTCGCCTCCTCATTTCCATTGAACTGTTTTACACTGGTGCCGAAACCCAGGAAGGAGGAGGGATACGCCGTGGTGGAGTTCTTGCCACTACCATCCGCCCCAAAGGAGCAGCCGAGGCCATCCGCCGGGGGACGGAAGAACCCGGACTCCTGGATGTGGAGGAACGGGCGAGGACCGCAAGGGGAGAAGGGGCTCCTAACCGACCGCCTGGAGCGGGAGAACCACTGCCAGGGGTGGGGGAGACCCCTTCTGTTCCCCGAGAAAGCGGCGGGGCATTCCGTCCACCAGGGGCTGGAGGACTGCTTCCGATCCACCCGGAGAGGCGCGGCTGTCGTCCAATAGAGGGTGGAGGAGTGGCTGAGGACCAAGCTACGGCGTATCAGAGAACCGGCGAGTAAGTGTTGTTTTTTCTCTCTCCTCTCTCTCTCTCCCCCTATTTTTCATGATTGTTTCTCTCCCCTTGTCCCCTCCCAGATACAGGAAGGATGGGATGACCTGCCGGCAGACGGGGCATAAGGCACACCCTCCCCCAGGGAAAGGGGAGGGGGGATTTACGTCATGCCGGGGGCTCCCCGGCCTGAGAGAACGAGGGAGGAATGTGGCAGGGCGGAGGGCTGAGGGTGGGGCCGGGTCGTGATTCTACACACCCGGTCCCTAATCAGGCTAATTAGCCCTAGAGAGGGATAAAGGCCGACTGCGGACGGTGGTGCGACAGAGAGAGAGCATTTACGGGCAGCTGTCCGACACCTTTGTGTGTTTTGGTTTATTTCTTCATTAAACTATTATTTGTATTGTCAAGCCGGTTCCCGCCTGCTCCTTTCCGTTGCACTGTTTTACAATGCATTTGAAATCAACAAGGCCACACAGGCTAAGGTCAGTCCGGTAAAGAAAACGGTCGCATCCAAACTAGGGTGAAAAACTCTCTGAACATGTTTAACATGTTGTACAAGAATTCTGTCCCAGCATGTGTGCATGGGTGGATAGTTTCAATTTGTTATTAATTTTCACTCCCAGCAGTTGTTTAGTCCAAGGTTTCCATGCTTTTGAATATTTCCTTGACGCATGAATGTGAACATAGGACATATGTTTATTCAGGTTAATTAGCTGCTAATGTTTAGATAAATGCAACAGATAAGGATCAAAAAATCTTAACCTGACAGAATCATTCATGTCTACGTGCGCTCGAGATTACCTGAATGTCTCATTGTTAACTTGTGCATGTGCAATAACCAGTTTCTTCACTCTATATGACAATCAAACAAAAGATCAAATCTAGAAGCCAAAAAAAATACAAATGTTGTTTTTGCACAGATTTGATCCAGCCGACTGTTTATTCTATATCAAGGTAGGCAAAGAAGTATTGGAACATTTTGAAGAGCAGTGACATAGATAGTTGATGTCCCGATGTGACACTAAGACTTCGTTCTACAAACATTTCGGCTCTTGCCAACCGCATTCGTGCTCTGAATAGAAAAGAGAGAAAATGAGAGAGAGAGCGGGAAATGATTTTTCAAAAAATTTCCTCCACCACAATATTGTGATAACAGTAAAAGTAGGTCTACTGAAACACTGAGCTGTGATAAGGATTGAGGATATCTAGAGTGGAAACATTGATTCACCCCCTTTGTGATACTAAAACAGTGGCTGAATGATAAAACAGGAAATGTAGGTGGCATCGATGTCATATGATATTGATTGTTTGACTAGAAGACTGACATTTGGTATCTGCCACAATGTGTGTCAAATACATCATGAGTTTCCACTGGAAGATCCCATAGGAATAGAGTCACAAAACTGGGTTTCAGATGAAGTCATTATGTCACACAGAAAGGTGGAAAAGTACACAAGGGTTATGAAAACGAATGTCTGGCATATTTTCCAACCAGACAGTCACACCCCATCATTAACAGGTCATCATTACAGCATGCAGAAACCTTCAGAACAATTCATTTCATTGAATGATGTGAACTGAATACATATTGCAGCATTAAAGCTGGAGGATGTGGTGGCTATTGGGTGTAGCCAAAGTCCCTCTCAAGGCAAGTCAGTTCACTCTGTCTTCACTCTATCACTCTGCCATCTTTGGAACGATCCCGGGCAGCTATTTTCAATGTAGACTAGTGGCATAAAAGCACAGCTCCTCTCCACTTGAATGGGGAAAGACTGAAATCTCCATAATGGTTGGTCAATGATACATTCAAAGGAAATGCTTAAAATCAGTAGTAAAATCTGACAACAAATGTATAGTAAATTATGCTTCTTTGGCTCAGATTATGCTAAAAATAAATAAATAAATTCAGGCCGGTTCAGCTAATCCGCATGCCGATTGGCTCTTTAACCCGTTAGGCGAGACTTCCTTTACTACATCCGTTGGGAGCTCCACTTAATTATCCCATTTATTTTAATAACAGTGGTCCGTCTCAGGCTAAGTGGTCTCTGGTGTAGCGTTCAATCGGTGAGTGAAATTAGCAATGAATTTCAAGGAGGTCAACTTTATTTGTTGGCAATTTTTCAGGGCGCAAAACTGTTGAGGCTTGCCAAAACAAAATTGCAATTTGGTTCCCCTAGCGCCGGCCAAACGTCAAAGCTCTTAAAGTAAAAAGTATTCGCTGTGTTCATATTACTCATGCTAATACGCCGTTATTGTGTCAGTCTGTGGGTTTTTGCACCCTTTGAATCATTAGTCAAACATCAACTTAACATCCTCAGAGACTAATTCTACCAAACGTGAAAATGCTGTGATCATCTAGCCCAGGGGTGTCAAACTCAGTTCCTGGAGGGCCACAGCCCAGTCTTGTACTAACATGCCTCCTTGTAATCTTCAAGCACTCTTGAAGACTTTAATTAGCTGCTTCAGGTGTGTTTAATTTGGGCTAGAGCTAAACTCAGTTGGACTTTGGCCCTCCAGGAATGTGCACACTAATGCATTTTCGTTTGAATTGACAATGCATTGATTACGCAACGTTTCCACCCCCTAACCACACCGAAACTGCATTTTATGGCACCGAGAATGAAGACTTTCGAAAATACTCTTCGTAACCGCATACTTGGAAAACAATGAAAACAATTTGTAAAGTTTTCAAACTTAATATATGGGATATAACCCGTATCTTTCACCTGTAGAAAACCAAAAAAAGAGGTTAGGTAGAATGTTAGCCTCAGTCGCCATTCACTTCCATTGCATTTTAATTTTACATGCATTTAAAGCGAATGGTGATTGAGGTGGTCAGTCCCAAACATCTCCTTTTGTGTCCCACAGTGGAAAGAAAGTTTGCAGTTTTTCTACATAAGGTAAAGTTGTTTTGAAGATATATATTTTGATATGGAAATCCATAATAAAGTTGTAAACACTGACAGCATCCTACTTGTCGAAGTTCAGCAGCACTCTGTATTAGCAAATAGTTGCAACTATTACAGTGGCATGCAAAAGTTTGAGCACCCCTGATCAAAATGTCTGTAACTGTGAATAGCTAAGAGAGTTAAAGATGGGCCGATTTCCAAAAGGCATAAAGTTAAAGATGACACATGTCTTTAATATTTTAAGCAATATTACTTTTTTATTATTATTTTTTACAGTTTCAAAATAACAAAAAAGGAAAAGGGCCCGATGCAAAAGTTTGGGCACCCTGCATGGTCAGTGTTTAGAAACACCCCCTTTTGCCCCTTTGGGGGATTTTCACCCATTTTTCCTTGCAAAAGGTTTCTAGCTTTGTGAGATTCTTGGGCCATCTTGCATGCACTGCTCTTTTTCAGGTCTATCCACAGATTTCCGATGAGGTTTAGGTCTGAGACTGTGAGGGTCATGGCAAAACCTTCAGCTTGCGCTTCGTGAGGGAGTCCATTGTGGATTTTGAGGTGTGTTTAGGACCATTACCCTGTTGTAGAAGCCATCTTCTTTTCATCTTCAGCTTTTTTACAGATGGTGTGATGTTTGCTTCCAGAATTTGCTGGCATTTAATTGGGACCCATTCTTCCCTCTACCAGAGAAATGTTTCCCGTGCTGCTGGCTGCAACACAAACCCAAAGCATGGTCGATCCACCCCTGTGCTTAACAGTTGGAGAGGTGTTCTTTTCATGAAATGTGAGTGGTGGTGGCATAGTGGGCTAAAGCACATAACTGGTAATCAGAAGGTTGCTGGTTCGATCCCCACAGCCACCACCATTGTGTCCTTGAGCAAGACACTTAACTCCAGGTTGCTCTGGGGGGATTGTCCCTGTAATAAGTGCACTGTAAGTCACTTTGGATAAAAGTGTCTGCCAAATGCATAAAATGTAAATGTGATGAAATTCTGCACCCTTTTTCTCCAAATATACATTTGGTGCTCATTGCACCAAAAAGTTATATTTTAACTTAATCAGTCCACAGGACTTGTTTCCAAAATGCATCAGTCTTGTTTATATGTTCATTTGCAAACTTCTGGTGCTGAATTTTGTGTTGAAAATCCAAAGTTTTTCTTCTCATGACTCTTCCATGAAGGTCATATTTGTGTACAGTAGAACAGTGCACCACTAATCCAGAGTCTGATAAATCTTCTTTAAGGTCTTTTGCAGTCAAAAGGGGTTTTAATTTGCCTTTCGAGCAATCCTACGAGCATTTCTCGGAAAGTTGTCTTGGTCTTCCAGACCTTAGCTTGACCTTCCCCATTCCTGTTAACTGCCATTTCTTAATTACATTACAAACCGAGGAATCGGCAATGTGAAAACACTTTGCCATCTTCTTATAGTCTTATTCTGCTTTGTGGGCGCATATTATTTTAATTTTCAGAGTGCTAGGCAGCTGCTTAGAGGAGCCCATGGCTGCTGATTGTTGGGACAAGGGTTGAGGAGTCAGAGTATTTATAAAGCTTTGACATTTGCATCACACGGCCTTTCCAAACATGATTGTGAACATGTTATAGCCCTAACACGCTAATTAAGGTCTGAGAACTTGGTCAAAGTTATCTGAGAGCTCAAATCTATTGGGGTGCCCAAACCATTGCATGGTGCTCCTTTCATTTTTATCAATCTAAAATTCTACAAAACAAAAATAATACACTTATCTTGCATAAAATTGTGAAAAGAATGTTTCATCTTTAACTTTATGCCTTTTGGAGATCAGTTCATCTTCTACTTACTTAACTATTCACAGTAACAGAAGTTTTAACCAGGGGTGCCCAAACTTTTGCATGCCACTGGAGAATAGAAACTATTTAACCTCCTCTTAACGTGCATGAAAATGGTGTTTAAGTTGATTTAAATTAAAAGTTGTTAAAGCATTGATAATGTTCTGTGATCCCTGTTAATAAATGACATACAAATCGGAAATCTAATACTTTTCCACCAAGGACTTCACATTAAATATATAAAAATTGTGGCTTTTAAGTATAATATTTAAAATAACTCATTTTAGAATGAACTATTTAATAAAGGTATCGTAATGGTACTGGAACTGATTGCAGATATTGGCTTTGATAACACATGACATTGGATTGAGAAGAATATAAGTGGTATCAGACATCAGTACAATTTGGGATGCACCATTAGAACCTCAACATAGTCCTGAAAATGACCAATCGAAATTCCTTTACAAAGTTGACCCACTCTGAATATATATGGTATAATTCGCACACTGTTAATGATGATAAGGATTTGTCAAAGATAGTTTACATGAAGACAATGAATGACAATAATAGTAACTGGGACATTTTGTAAGGCGGTAAACCAGGGGAAGTGAAACCGACTGGAAAGTCTGTTCGATTCCACTGTGGTGTTTTCATTGTGCTTAAGAGTTCTGTCTGTTAGTATGTCCCTAATACAAGACAAAAAGACTGATACAGTCGCTTGCACATGTTTGGGGAAGTCCACCGATCATGCACACGAGACACTCAGTCTGACGTGTCTGTGAAACCACGAAACTTTTAGAAAAATGAGTCGTCCTGTCACTCTAATGCATGACTTCTGTTACTCATCAAAGCAGCACATGCCTTGTCACAAGTGAATTACTCACAAAAAAGCTAAAAAATTAAAGACATAAATCTAGAACAAATAGTTTTCTTGAATTGAAACTTGGGTCTGTTTAGTCGACTTTCAACCACAAAGAAAAACAAAAAAAGCCACTTCCTCTGATATATCTTATCTCAAATGTTCTTCTCAAAGGCTTTTTAAAACGTTTGCGCTGCTGCATGAGGGTTTTTTTTCTACTATGCAAAGCAGTCAAACGTTTAGAAAGAATATCACTATTTTCTCTCTGAAAGGTCCCAAACTTGTTTATTCACACGATACCAAGAGCAATAACAGGCCGCCTAACATGATGGAAATAAAGAACTAAAGTTTGTCATCGTTGCTCAATGAGATCGCGTAACCTTATCTCATGAGGGAAATGTGAGTAATGTGAGGTCAGTTTGACATTATGGTGTCAACTCGAGCGTTAATTTGGCCTTTTTAGACATCTTTTGAAGTTTTGATTATCGTAGCGATTTCGGTCATTTTATCAAACATGGAGTGTTTAAGAGAGATTTAAAGGGACAGTTCACCCCAAAATGTTAATTCTCTCATCATTTACTCACCCGCATTCCGTCCCAGATGTGAATGACACAAATTACGATTTTTAGAAGAATATTTCAGCTCTGTAGGTCCATACAATGCAAGTGAATGGTGCCCAAAACTTTACAGCTCCAAAAAAGTCATAAAGGCAGCATAAAGGTAATCCATACAACTCCAGTGGTTTAATCCATGTCTCCAGAAGTTATCCAATCAGTTTAGTGTGAGAACAGACCAAAGTATAACCCCTTTATCACTATAAATCTATAACTAAAGTCTTGTTCGGCGATCACGATTTCAAGCTTGATTACACTTCCTATAGCGCCATCCAGCTCTGCGCATGCATCAAGCAGGAAGTATAATCAAGCTTGAAATCACGATCGTGCCTAGAGACTGCAATGGCAACATGTACAGTGAAAAAGGGGGATATATTTTGGTCTTTTCTTACCCAAAACCAACTGGATTGCTTCAGTAGACATTGATTAAACTACTGGAGTTGTTTGAATTACTTTTATGGTGCCTTTATGTGATTTGTGCACCTTCAAAGTTCTGGCCACCATTCACTTGCATTGTATGGACTTACGGAGCTGAAATATTCTTCTAAAAATCTTTGTTTGTGTTCTGCATAAGAAACAAAATCATACACATCTGGGATGGCATGAGGGTGAGTAAATGATAAGAAAAAGTCAATTTTTAGGCAAACTATCCCTTTAAGGACCAATGGGGAAATGGGTCTTGTGAAGTGCGTGGTTTCTTTGTTCAGGTGCTGTGAAACCTATCAGTCGTATTAATGATGCATAACGTGGCATAAACCAAAAGAGCATTGATTTTTTTTGGGAATGCACCCTTCATAGTTGACAGTCGCCTCCAGCATGAATGCTTTCTAAAATTCAGGTCTGCTCGAGCATGTTTTAAACACATGTTCACACACTTGAGAAGTGTATAATAATAATAATAATAATAATAATACACTTAAAACAAAACATTAACTTGTCAAATTGAATAATTTTGTAACCAGAAAGAAAGGTCAAGTCTGAGATTGGTACATAAATATCATGGCATTTATTTGTAAAATATGAGACACAGCACAAATAAGTAAAGATGTGTATAAATGAGGCGAGAGCACTTTAAGATTTGACAAAAATCGCCAAAGCTGCTAAACCAAAAAATTGGCAAAATATTGCCTACTCAATTTTGCAGACTACCAACAAAAATCGAAACATCTTCAATCAAAACAAACTAACAGAGGCACCAAAAGTTTCACAACAAAGTCTCTTTGTCTCTTAACTATACTCTAATGACAGCCCAACTTCTGATATGTGCATGTTTTTTTGCTCTTGGTATTTACACATGAGAACTTTCTGAATTGTATGAAGTTACATTGGTGATGATTGCATAATTTAGGACATTTTATAAGTTAGCACTTATGAAATTGGGAACATACACCAAAGGGTGTGTACTCTTCTACCTTTCTGGTAGTTCTGCATAGCAAATGTCAGTTAAGGCACACAGTGCGAACACATTTCATCTACATGGTACTGCAGATCGAGGACAACACATCCTCAATTAATAACACTTAGTCACACACACAAATATATCTATATACTGTATATATGTATACATGTGTCATGTCTTCATCATATATAACGATAACACTCAAACACTCAATATTATGGCAAATGTAAATATATCTTTTGAGAACTATGGCAAGAGGGAAAACACCCTGTTGTTTAATACAACAAGTGGTGAATTATAGTTATAATAGTTATAGGAAAGATACAGTTGAACCACTTGTAAGCGTTTGTGTCAACAGTCCACTGTTTAGAAATTCACTTAGAAAACGTGTCGGCATTAATATGCCACTATCGCCATTTTCGCAGTTACTTTTGAAAACATATTGAACATCATTGTGTCACACTGTAGTTTACTGCATTTAATAACTGGTCATCAGAAGGTTGCTGGTTCGATCCCCACAGCCACCACCATTGTGTCCTTGAGCAAGGCACTTAACTCCAGGTTGCTCCGGGGGGATTGTCCCTGTAATAATGGCTCTGGATAAAAGCGTCCGCCAAATGCATATATATAAATGTAATTAATGTTAATAAATCTAACCTTATTTTAAAGTGTTACCCATTTTTCTCGCCTCGCTTAAGCACTGAATGCACGCAGGGGCGTCTTTGTAAGTGCAGAATACGCAAGCACCAATTAGTGGGTCCACAAGGTGGCAACACTCACAACTGAGCCGTTGTGGTCACCAAGATGCGCTAGAAGATGATCTAATCGCTGCTAAACAACAGTAGACGAAGGTGGAAACAACGACAATGGATGTGCACATCAAGCACGCATATGTGAGGAGGTCAGAAGATACCTGCAATTGTATAACTCGAGTCTGAAGGACTATAAAGACATCTTTACCGGTCTAAACTCCTGAAGAGAAATAGTCCATTGCCTCGTCGCAGTCATAGCACGCATGCACCAACTACATCATATGGAGTATACTTTGCCAGGCTCGGATTTCATTGAGTATTTCCGTCAAAATCGAAGTATACTTTGAGCTTAAGTGAAGCAAAATTTTGGACCAAATAGAAACCAAACAACTGACACAATAATTCATTGTGGTTGCAGCAGGACCAAACCTCAGATTTACAATGAACAAATCGCTTTAATGCGTTATACCTTGTTAGGACACATTCTGTGCCAAAAGTTTACTCTTGTTATTGTCAAGTCCTTTGGATAAGATTAAAAACAGTCTCAAAAATAGATACTTATAAAGCACCATCCTGAGACTGGGTCAAAATCTCTGCGGCAAGTCTTTGAGGGTCTAGGAGATAGGGGAACATGTCCATGGCCCTATCCACCAAACGTGCATTGAAAATTGCCAACAGCTTCTTCCTCACTTGTTCCCTTTCGGACCACTGAGGATTGGGGTTGGAATGGGACCAGTGTCCACGGCTTCGCTCTCCATGCATTGCATTGTGGGACGCTGGTGGATAGCCAGCATAATGGTCGGACCAGTAACCCTGGTGGGGTGGAGGCCCCCTACTGTGTGGAAATGAATACTGCGACATGTTGGCTGGTGGGTAAACTGGACCTCCTCCATAGGAGTGGTAACGGGGTTGACCGTAACCCATATGTTCAGGGTTTGGTGAGTTGGAGCCCATGCTGTGGTGCTGATTGGCTCCACTTGAGCTCAGGGATTGGTAGGAGCAGCAACTGCAGGATTGGCTATTGGTTGGAGCATAGCGATGCCGTCCACTGGTGGATGGTTTAAACTTCCTGTGGTCAGTTCCGCAGTAGCGGTCAAACTGTGGAGCTTCAGGGGAATGACATTCATAGGAACCCAAGCCAGAATCCAAATGCTCCTGCGATCCATTAGGAAAACAATCCAGACTTGTTGGGGAATGGTGACTACTTCGGTCTCTCTTTGAGGAAAACTTCTTCTGAGTTGGCTGGGGGACACCTTTGATGACAAGTACGTTTTCACTGGCGTAACTCTTCTTGGGAGATCCAGATGGGTCCAGAGATAGTTTCTGTTCCATAACTTCCTCCAGAGATGAACTTTGACTGGGAGCAAGAGAAGCCGACTGTAGTTTGTTTGGTGCTGATGATCCTTTTGCCTTGTCTCGTAGCTCATCGGCTAGGGCACGCTGGAATTGCTTGTTTCGCTCTGGGTGGTGGAACTTACATTTGATTCCATATGTGCACTTCTTTCCTGCATTGAAAACAGGTCAAAGTTTAATTTTTGTTTACAAAAGCTATACTTGTTTTGAGGATTACTCTTGTGATCAGAAAAGATCAAATATATACAGTGGGGTAAAAAAGTCTGAAACCTCTAGTGAAAATGGTCTATTAACCTGATGATACGCACCCCCTTGTGTGATGACATGCCTGAACTTAAATGGTTGTATTTACGGGACCCTTTGGAGTATGGACACAGTTGTAGTATCTTTTGAAAGACACTTTGGGCTTTATTTCACAAGTTTCAGAATTAATATATGTTGTTATTATGTAAAGTTAGAGAAGCTGAAGTTTATAGTAATGGAAATATTTTGTGCTGAATATGTTTTTATAATCTAAAAAAAACAATAAAAGTGCCAAAACAACCCAGAAATACAATATTCCCAAAGCCACGAGTCTAAAGAAGTTATGTTTCAGATTTGAAGATGATCGAACACAAAATGAGGTTCCTGCAGCTTTTTTTCTCTGTAAAATCGCTGGAAGTGTACAGAGTAAAATTAAGGCTCCGCCTCTCAAAACGACACTAAATCTGACTGCACTGCTCGGCTATTATGAATAAAACTACGCCACATTTATAAAAATAGACTTTGGAGACAGGCTCGTTTTGTTTATGGGACTCTAATATATAATATCATATACAGTTTTACAACATGAATGCTGCTCATGTAGTTTGTTGAAGAACGATGATGAAGGGTAATTCTTTCAGGCGAGATCTCATGTAAACAATGGAGAATATATCAATATTTCTCAGATATATCACTTTTATGCACAAAAAGTGCTATTGGATGTTTTTCAATGAACGCTTGTCATGGACGATTGACTCAAGTGTGTTAAACTGGTTTCATCTGGCGATCGTGTTTTCATAATAAAAGTCCCGTTTTGATATTGTATGTTTTCATTTGTACTCCAGCACAAATAACTCAATTGCTGTTTCTGGAGCATTGCTATCGTGAAACAGAGATCGGATATCAATGTTGAACCCTTAGACCTTTGAAAAGATGTATATTTGTTAACATTAAATACATTTATAGACGGTAAATTATATATTAAATGTAAGTAGAGTGACGTCACCGCCGCTTGTGGGCGATTGCGTATCAACAGGTTAATTACAAAAATGAAACAGTTTCATTACAAATTGCATTAGTAGCCTGACAATTTAACTGAAAGGTTAACATGCATTTTAGAGGGTTATTTTTACTTGGTTTGACTTTTTCCTTTAATGACAACATGCAATCGAGCTGGCATGGACTCTATAAGTTTGTGCAAAACCTGATGATCCATGTTGCCTTATCCTAATATCCTACCCCAAATTTGCTTATTTGATTACTGACCCAGAAATGAGTGCACAATCTTAAATATATTTGTAGTCATTTTGCATCATCACTTTTTTCAAATATATATATAGAGAGATTTTTTTTTTTTCCCAAATCCCAATTTTTGTACAAATCTTGAATCCTACATTTTCAATGTGTTTCAGACTTTTGGCCTTCCACTGAATTCATTGGATCGGAATATACATGAAGACCATGCCTTAATATACAGGTTTAAGTTTAAGGACAATTATGTGAAAAAACAAACAAAACAAGCCACACCCTTTGACATTTACACATTACAACAACGTGTGATTGCAAGAGCACTACACTTAGCGTACCTTGTCAATCATTCCAAAATTTTTATTAAAAACTGTGTTCTCACCGTAAGGGCATGGCTGTTTCTTGGCTATTCGTGGAGTTTTCCTCAGAAAGTTGACAAGGGTGGGACCATGTCTTCCCAGAGGGTCATCCGGAGGCATAAATCTTCGCAAAAGAAATGCCATTTTGTTCAAATTGTCAATCAAACAGAATTAATTAGGAGTAAGAAAATATACAGCAGTTTTGGCTTGACGTCTGCGTCCAAAACAAGAGTGCAATGCCACTTACTTATCATTGACGAAAGAGTACATTAAAAGTCTCTCCTCGATGAATCGCTTCCACTCAGGACGTTCTCCCTGCAGATCTCGGTATGTGTCATTGGATACAATGATGCCGTCGGAATCGTACGCCAGCTTCACGATAAAGCGGTCGTCATAGCAAACCACCCGTTTTCCTGCCACCCTTCTGGACGGCGTGAACACCAAGAGCTTCCTGCGTTCCAAATCCCGGAGAATGTGTTGATCTGATTGAAGAAATGGAAAAATAGGTTAATAACTGAATTAGTTATGCAAATTATGTCACAATTAGTTGTCGATTTAAAGGTATAGTTGCCTAAAAAATGAACATTCTGCCAAATCTCTTGTTGTTTTCAAACCCGTATGATGTACTTTCTTATGTGGACTACAAAAGGACGTGTTTTAATGAATATCTTATGATGGCAGTGGATAGTGCGTCACTTTAAAGCTTTACAAAGGACCTAAAAGGTATTTTGGTTAGAAACAAAACGCAATTTAATCAATTTTGCGAGTGTATTCGCGAGATTCACAGTGACTCACGTTCACAAGAGATCTTGCGTTGTTTACCAAGTAAAAGTCACAATTAAGTAAGTCATAAGTTAAAGTCATACAGGTTTGGATTGACAATGAATTATGACTGAATTTTCATTTTTGGATGATCTGTTGCTTTAATGCTTTAAAAGGAATATTCCAGGTTCAGTACAAGTTCAAATCAACAGCATTTGTGGCATAATGTTGTTTACCACAAAAAAAAAGCAAAAACTGATGCTACAATGAGGCACTTACAATGGAAGTCAATGGGGGGCCAATCTGTAAATGTTAAAATACACACGGTTTCAAAGGTGTAGCCACAAGACGTAAACAATATGCGTGTTAACGTGACTTTAGCATGATAAAATCACAACAATTTAAAATTTACAACTTTGTTGCCATGACAACATAAATCAGTAAACCCTGTAATCAAGATATACAACGATTTAAACAAAGTAAGTATTTTTATTAAATTATAAGCTTCACATGTTTGCCTTTTAAACCCTCCAAAAATGATCCCCCATTGACTTCCGTTGTAAGTGCCAAAAGTCTTTGCTTTTTTTTTTTTTTAAAGAAAAGGAGGGATGAGTCAAAATACATTTTTGGGGTAATCAACAATCTGCCACAAATGCTGTTTGGCATAATGTGCCTGACTGAGCTAAACTTGCATTGAACCCAGAAAATTCCTTTAATAAAGTACAATGAATTATTAAAAGAAATGTGTACTGTCGGACTAACAAAAGGCGAACTACGGCCAGAAGTCTGTAAAAGATGAAGCAATGGTCAAATATGTATACTGCAGACCATCAATTAAATAAAGCAACATGTTCTGTGTGAACAGCCCCGTGATCGACTGACAAACCAGGCTGGCGACTGTCAATTCAATGCTTTACTCGTCTGCCACAATAATGAAATGCCTTTGAATTATCTTTGAATTATCTCAGCAAATATTGATATACAGTATATCAGTTTATGTCATAATTTCAATGACATTTTTAATCGATTGACAGCCCTAATTGCAATATGTAAAGCAAATAAAGCCTTCCCATTTTGGGACTTTTTGACCAGCTGGGAAATGAACAGGTCAAGGTAAAAATATTCATTGCATTTTCATTTGTTTCTGCTTTCCATAGGACAAGTGCCAGTATTTATGCATCAACAGTGTATCTCAGGGAAGTAATTAATTCACACAGTTATGCAATGTTTGCACTGTGAAATGGCAATGAGACAAATCAACATTAAAACGATCTGTTGTTGCACGGGAACATTTGTCAAACATGCAGATTATACGACCTGGAACGTCTTACCTGCCAAACCAAGCAGTCGCTATAAGCAAAGCATTTTTCATTGTGTGGCAATGCGGCCTTCATTATGTTACAAGGAAGTAATGATGGTTTCAAAAACCCCTGGTACTTGCCAAATTGTCCTAAGTCATGCTTCTTTCTGATGGCTACACAAAAAAATTTGGGGTTTTCCCAAATGACCATTTTACAAGCCATTTTTCTTTAGGCCAGCGATGAGCTTCTGATCAATGATGTGGAAATAAAACAAACATATTTACTTTTTATAATGCCTATTTAATGATGTACGTATCTGCTACTTTAATGGAGACTAATGTCTTTGAATTATCTTCATTTGGGAGGTTTTTCTCAGCTAATATCGATATATGCGTATAGCACGAGTACTTTTATGCAGAAGACCATGGTCAAGTGACTTACGATGCAGCATGTCTGCTAGTCTATGTGCCATTTCTTTGATTTTTTTATTATTTAATTTTTTTAAAGGACTGATGATCTTTTAAGGAAGCTTGAATAGTTCCTGACACCCGGTGTATTCCCTTGTCCTCACCTGTAATTGGTACGTCTGGCCGCGGCTGCTCTTTCCTCCAGGAAGGTACAAAAACTGTTATGTCAACATGGCCTTGCTCCAGGAAAAAGTTCACTGCTAGCTGAATTCCCAGACAGGAGAAAACTTCCTTGTTACCATGGCTAAAAAACAGAACAAGGTAGAGGATCAGTCAATACCACTGCTAAATGTTCATAACACTTGAGTCATGCAGTACCTTTTAAGCTCAGTAACTTTTTCACATTTGATATGCCGGTGTTAATATCGACGTTAGTATTTCTATAAAAGGGTAAACAAGTCTTTCAGAAATGTGCTCTGGTCAAGCTCAAGCACTTTAAATGAATGCATCTACTTTATTTAAACAACGGGAAACGATTAACAGGATGTATTTGAAAAATGTTTTTACAATTATAGAATATTAAAACAAGAAAACATTAAGATTAGAGAAAAGATAATATAAGAAACGTGGGATATTTGTTAAGTGACCGCGTTAGAAGCACCCAGGGGCATGACAAGAAACGATTTAAAATGAACCTCGTGTTCGTTTATTGTGACGGTGTGATAAACGTTAAAACTTGTGAGTTTGAAGGAATTTTCCAGGTTCAATTCAAGTTAAGCTCAATCAAAAGCATTTTTAAAGAAAGTGCATTAAAGCACTAACAATGCATGTAGGGCCAGTCGATAAGCGTTAAAATACTTACCGTTTCAAACGCATAGGCAAAGACTAGAGGTGGGAAAAAATATAGATATTTTAAAGTATTGTGTTATTTTTCCTTATGATACTGTATCGATATTTGCAGCCAAATACTGATATTTCCAAATCGATCTGGGAGTTCAGCAACAGTCCCTTAAAAGGTGCAGTTATCGTTGCTTTAAATAAAACTTATCACGATTTTACAGTAGTAACATTAAATGAGGTATAATGACAATCAGAATCATATAAAACAGACTAAACTTTTAGGTGAAATCAATCAATCAATCAATCAATCCATCCATACACATATATATACATATACATATATATATATATATATATATATATATATATATATATATATACACACACACATACATACATACATACATATATATATATATTCATACCTGCATGTACACATATTTATACATACGCATTAATCATGATTAAATCGCATATATCGTGAATAATGCGATTAATCGTGATTAATTAATCAGGACACCATGTAATTAATTTGATAAAAAAATGTATCGATTGACATACACACATATACATATATATGTTTAATTTTTAATCAAATTAATTACATGGTGTCCTGATCAATTAATCACGATTAATCGCATATACAAATATTTGCTGAGAAAGCCCCTCATATAACAATAACTCAGTATATAATGATGAAATAATGATACATAGATATCTTTAAATATAAAACAATTATATATAAATATATATATATATATAAATTATTAAAATAAAATATATTCAGATAATTAAAGTGCATTACATTCCTGTAGCAGAAGAGTTCATCATTGATAAACACAAAAAGCAGCTTTAGAATACAATGTATTGATTACTACCACATTATTGATCATAAGTCAATCATTGGCTTGAGATTTCAGTTGGAGATTTATTATGAGGGCTTGTTTAAGGACCGTCAATGTACACCTACGTTAGACGTCTCAGGTGTGTTGCGTCATAAACGTAATATTTTTAGGTCACTGTGTCAAGTTAAATATAGTTTAATACTAATTTGAATACAGAATTATAGATACATTTATTTCATCACTGCATTGCAAGAATAACCCGGATATGAGTTTTGAATGTTGCTTAATAAAGGTGTTTTTAGAGTGTTTTGAAAAACATCACCATAAATTGGATTAGAGTTATGGTATATTTTTAGTATGTAACTATATGAAGTGATTATAGTGTGATAAATAGTTATGCTTTAATATATAACAGTTAGTTATATTAGAACATTATTATGAATGTATAAAATACTTTTAAGCTAGAAAGTGCAGTGTCGGAGCAGCCCCGTGTTGTGCTTATGAGTTAAAATGAGGACCAGTCTGGTTTTCAGGGAGAAGACGATACCCTAAAAGATAATCTGCTTTGGAGAAAATCACATGTAACAAACAAAGGAACTATACAGAAGTACATCCTATATAAGCCTGTCATAAATTAAGGAGGACAGAAGCCTCAGGAGCTTCTCCCTCAGCCAGGTGGTTCGAAGAAATGCGTTCGTAAGCAGAACTTTGCTTCTCCAGAAAGACTGGAGAAGCTCGACTGCACTTCGATTGCTGTATTGACACGACAGAGTCAATAATATCAGAAATGAGACTTTTTATAGTGTATAAATAGTGAGCATAAGAAAACTGGCAACCCTTAGCCAATTACTAAAAGAACATGTCTGATTCATCGAAACACAAACAAAGACGGGCAGAGTTCAAGAAGACTCCGACCAGATGCCGTGTTCCAATGCAAACGGGCCTGTTCGGTTACACTGCGTTCCTCTAACAGACATTCTCCTTCAGGATAGTAAGGGACGGAAAACAGTGCCTATTTGCATATTATGAGTATTTGCATACTGGAGTGATGACACCTACAAGAGCCTGCAGGCACAAATCTGAACTCACTTGTAAACACAGGTGAAGATGCAAAGGAAAGGGAACAAAAGGAGACGGAAAAGGTCTTAAAAGGCCAGTAAACCGGATGTAGTGTGAAACGGATATTGACAATATGATAAAGATGTTCTAAAATAATAAAAAACTGATTAACATAATAAGTTTTTGTGAACATAAGTGAAACATTTTTAATGTGAAATGATAAAATTACCCCCGAAATATAAAATGTGGGTGTGAAAAATGCAGCGTTTGTAACATCTGATTTAGTATTATTGTCTTAGTTATACATATGGCATAAAAATGAGTTGATGTTGATTTCATTATTAGGGCGAGAGGTAATAAAGTCTCAGTCTTGAGAATTTGTATAAATCATCTGAATAAATTGAAGTTTTTGAAGGTTAAAAAAAAATGCCCACGACAATAAAATATAGGGGGAATATTTTGCTCCTTATTACACGGCTCTCAGGAACACTCGATTCTGATTGCTCAATGGCGCCATCCAGTGGTCAGATATTGCTCTGAAACAACCGCACATCCAGGGATTAAGACGTATCGGACCGCTCCTCCGGGTTCTGCGAGCCGTCTCTCCTGCTTCTCGGACCACTGTGCGATCTGAACAAGCTTATAAAATAATTTCAACTCAAATCAATGTTTCATGGCCACTTATTTGTTTATTAGCAGTCTTGTAATAGGCTGACTATTGAGGAGTCAGATGGTCATTTTCACAAAATAAACACCAACAGAAATCTGCCGAAAAACGGAGGTTGATTCCAGCTGTGCAGCGACTTATTTGTTCTCAAATTACATAATTTCAATGTGAATCAATATAATTAATTATTTATTTGGTTAGTAGCCGTGTAATAAGCAGGATAATGTACAGTCTGCCGGTTGTTCTTATAATTTACATACCTAGCCAACATTACTTTCTTCAAGACTTTCAGATTTTAATGACTCATATATACAGATATACATACATACAGATATACATACATACAGATATATATATATATATATATATATATATATATATATATATATGTTGATTTAACGTATTAATTTTTATTAAAAATAACGCAATTAATCGCATGGACCATAATATGGAAGATTCCTGAGAAACGCTTGTAGTACCACCCGTTTACACCAGGGGGCAGTAAGTGAAATTTCATCTGTATGAGCAACACACAGTTTATACAGTGAACAAAACAATCAGAGAGCACAACACAAACATGCGTTACGTTCTTAAATATTTAAAGATAACTATGTATAATTATTTCATCATTATATTTTGAGTTATTGTTATATGAGGGGCTTTCTCAGCAAATATTTCTATATGCGTTTAAATGCGATTAATTGTGATGAATTAACCAGTACACCATGTAATTAATTTGATTAAAAAAAGTAATCGATTGACAGCCCTAATATATATTATATATATATATATATATATATATATATATATATATATATATATATATATATATATATATACACACACACACACACCATTTCCAGACAGTTACACTACTTAGACATCTTTAACACTCATAGAAGAGGTGTATTCAAGTAATTGTTTACGGCAAGTTGCATTTTTATATGTATTTTTTTTAATAACGTCCATCACCAATCAACATAATATAACTATGGTACCCACTAACAACCCACTTTGTAATAATATTGCATTTTGCCAAAATGCATAAATGTATTAACCATATCAACCCCCCCAAATAATGAGAAGAGCGAGATTTCAGAAATAATGACAATAGCGTGTGGAAAAACAGGCATATCTCTAAAAAGACTACATGTGTCATTTGTACTGTAAACTCACCTCATTGCTACATTACTCCCATCAATAACAATGGGTCGAAGGGTATCGTCATCTTCTGTCAGCTCTTCCGGAGCCGTAGACACTTCCAGAGCGCTTTGACAGTGTGTCTGGACATTCCGGGTCTTACTGGTACCGTCCCCACGTGGAACCAGCAACGGGGAGGCTGTGGGTTCCAATTTCTCCCCTGATTGCACACCAGCCTGTATGAGCTCCCCCAGCACTTTGTTTGTATCTGCGTTGAGACCGAGTTTCAGGAAAGCAGCTCGAACTTGCATTTGGGAAAACCCCAGCTTGAGGAACAAGTCGAGCTGGGGCTGAAACTCAGACCCCAGTTCACAGGCCTCGTCTGGGGTCGGGCAGGGCTGGGGTGGGTTCATTCTGTCAACGTAGGAAACAGGAGGGTCGTACACAGCCGTGGGTGTCGTTACCCATGCGTTGGTGTGGTTTTGGTCAGAGCTGTGAGATGCGTTGGCTTGTTTAGACCAAATACTATCCAAAAAAAGTGGTAATGTGGGGATGGTGCTAATTTCAGCACTCATCTCTTCACTGGAAAAAAAAAAAATCAAACTTCCTTGCCAGTCAAACCTGTTTAAAAATAATAATGTTAAAAATCGCAAGTCCTATATTTACAACCTCAGATCACAAAGACATTTCTAATCATTTTAAAGTCATAGTTCATCCAAAACAGGACATTTGTCATCATGCATGACTTCTATCCTGTTCTTTCATGGAACAAAAAAGGAGATTCATTCACTTTAACTGCATCTTTTTTTCCTTTAAACAAAAGCCATTTAAATATATATATACTATGATAATAAATCAAGTTAAGAGCCTCAAAAGTTTTAAATTAAATAAGAAAATATATTTATTTAAAAAACAAATAAATTACATATATTTATCAATCAATAAACCGAATTTTTAACAACCATTTTTATTAACGTCTATCAACAAACCTTAAAAATCAAATAAATACACATATTTATTTATTAGATAAATATGTATTTAATCTTTTCTCACTGACACCTGTAGCTAAAAAAAAATATTTTCTATCAATTAAACCTAACCTTTTGAATTGTTGCATTATATGTTAAACAGACATTTAAATTTCTATTTATAAGATTTCCTGCGCGCTCCCGAATTCCAGCGCATGAACGCGCATTGAACTACACTTTTTCCCTTGCACAACATAATAACTTTGCTTCTAAATGTTTTAAACAATGCCTCGACATTAGACCACAATAGAAGTAGCTATTAAACATCTTACTACAATTACAAATGTCAATATAGCCTCCCGAAAGTCCTGTTATCTCCCCTCACTGTACAGATAAATAAATAGTTAAGAAGTTCAGTAAAATAAAAAAGCCATACTAACCTTTAGTTTAACATCCGTTCTCCGCGTGTACCACCGTTTTGACCTGCTGTCTCTTTGTAATGGAGTTATTAAAGTTGACAAAGTTAATAGGTTTTGTCCCTTTTGACCTCAAATCAGCTATATACCGGAGACTCTTTCGACACACCTTTTATGTTCGGAAAGCAAAACCAGGAAGTAAGTCACGCACGCTCAGACGTCACATGAGCACGTGATTGGACTGTCAATCGTAAATATATATATATATATATATATATATATATATATATATATATATATATATATATATATATATATATATTATTTTAATGTATTTTTCTAACATCACTGATCAATATATAAATATATATATATTTAATTTTTTCTATAAAAATCAATATAATTATATATATATATATATATATATATATATATATATATATATATATATATATATATATATATAAATTGATATTTATAGAACATAACAAATGAGATCTGAGAATGAGTTTCCTGAATTAAGCTGAAAGGTGAAGCAAACTGTTCACGATCAAACATTATATTATTAAACTGTCTAAATCTATAAATTTCCATTTCTGTAAAATCTATCTGCATCACTGAAAGAGGTGAGAACCCAGTCTTGGCGTTTTTTTTTTTTTTTTTTTTTCTATTTACAAATATTTCCACTACACCCTTCACCATCCAGCTTGTCTGGGGTCAAGCAAAATACAAAAGTCACATGATTAACAGTTACAGACTCGTGAATATTTTGGAATGGGTTAAAAGTCATTTCCTTTGTGGTTGGCGGCAGAGGGAAAGCACAAGCTGGACCGTGACTCACTAACACACAACAGTTAGTTGCGCAGATTGCAATGGCTCTCCTCACCTGACTTTCAACAAAGATTAACCTGCAAACAGTGAATGTCAATATACTTTGAGATATGTTTGTGTGTTTTATTTTTAGCTAGAATTGGAATGGAAACAGTTTTTGACAGACAGGTTGTCTTTGGGTAGTCTTTGTTATATTCCGCAGTTTAACTCTGTAAGTATTCAAGTTTTTATGAGGTGATTGTGTTTATTCAGAAACAAGAGAAGGAATCCACTTAAAATTAAGACAGTAAACGTGAAGGTTTGGGTCTTGCACGAACTTTGTGGCATTTTTACCTTCTTAATACTATTTTTTCTTGGTTTGGTTTTAGGTTTTTCGTTATCTTCTGCTGGATGTTCTCCTTGTGAGGAGTGAGAGTCATCTTCTTGTGGATGATGTTCCTCATCTTGTGCTGTCTGTCCCTCATCTTGTGCTGGACGTTCCTCATCTTGTGCTGACTGTCCCTCATCTTGTGCTGGACGTTCCTCATCTTGTGCTGACTGTCCCTCATCTTGTGCTGGACGTTCCTCATCTTGTGCTGGACGTTCCTCATCTTGTGCTGACTGTCCCTCATCTTGTGCTGGACGTTCCTCATCTTGTGCTGACTGTCCCTCATCTTGTGCTGGACGTTCCTCATCTTGTGCTGGACGTTCCTCGTCTTGTGCTGACTGTCCCTCATCTTGTGCTGGACGTTCCTCGTCTTGTGCTGGATGTTCCTCGTCTTGTGCTGGACGTTCCTCATCTTGTGCTGACTGTCCATCATCTTGTGCTGACTGTCCCTCATTTTGTGCTGGATGTCCCTCATCTTGTGCTGACTGTCCCTCGTCTTGTGCTGGACGTTCCTCATCTTGTGCTGGACGTTCGTCGTCTTGTGCTGGACGTTCGTCGTCTTGTGCTGGACGTTCCTCGTCTTGTGCTGACTGTCCCTCATCTTGTGCTGACTGTCCCTCGTCTTGTGCTGACTGTCCCTCGTCTTGTGCTGGACGTTCCTCGTCTTGTGCTGACTGTCCCTCGTCTTGTGCTGGACGTTCCTCGTCTTGTGCTGACTGTCCCTCGTCTTGTGCTGGACGTTCCTCGTCTTGTGCTGGACGTTCCTCGTCTTGTGCTGACTGTCCCTCGTCTTGTGCTGGACGTTCCTCGTCTTGTGCTGGACATTCCTCGTCTTGTGCTGGACATCCCTCGTCTTGTGCTGGATGTTCCTCGTCTTGTGCTGGATGTCCCTCGTCTTGTGCTGGACGTCCCTCGTCTTGTGCTGACTGTCCCTCGTCTTGTGCTGGACGTTCCTCGTCTTGTGCTGGATGCTAATTGCCTAGCGACTAAACCCACTGCGCAACGTGACGTCGGCGTGACGTCTTTTTCATGTCATTTTTGGACGTCCAATTTCAGTCCACTGAAGGGGTTGTTTTGTAACGCCAGGTGACGTATTTTTTTTCGACGTCTATCACACGTCTAATTTTGACGTCTGTGAGACCGCCGAATAAGGGCTCATCTTGTGCTGGACGTTCCTCGTCTTGTGCTGACTGTCCCTCATCTTGTGCTGGACGTTCCTCATCTTGTGCTGGACGTTCCTCGTCTTGTGCTGACTGTCCCTCATCTTGTGCTGGACGTTCCTCGTCTTGTGCTGGATGTTCCTCGTCTTGTGCTGGACGTTCCTCATCTTGTGCTGACTGTCCATCATCTTGTGCTGACTGTCCCTCATTTTGTGCTGGATGTCCCTCATCTTGTGCTGACTGTCCCTCGTCTTGTGCTGGACGTTCCTCATCTTGTGCTGGACGTTCCTCATCTTGTGCTGGACGTTCCTCATCTTGTGCTGACTGTCCCTCATCTTGTGCTGGACGTTCCTCATCTTGTGCTGACTGTCCCTCATCTTGTGCTGGACGTTCCTCATCTTGTGCTGGACGTTCCTCGTCTTGTGCTGACTGTCCCTCATCTTGTGCTGGACGTTCCTCGTCTTGTGCTGGATGTTCCTCGTCTTGTGCTGGACGTTCCTCATCTTGTGCTGACTGTCCATCATCTTGTGCTGACTGTCCCTCATTTTGTGCTGGATGTCCCTCATCTTGTGCTGACTGTCCCTCGTCTTGTGCTGGACGTTCCTCATCTTGTGCTGGACGTTCGTCGTCTTGTGCTGGACGTTCGTCGTCTTGTGCTGGACGTTCCTCGTCTTGTGCTGACTGTCCCTCATCTTGTGCTGACTGTCCCTCGTCTTGTGCTGACTGTCCCTCGTCTTGTGCTGGACGTTCCTCGTCTTGTGCTGACTGTCCCTCGTCTTGTGCTGGACGTTCCTCGTCTTGTGCTGACTGTCCCTCGTCTTGTGCTGGACGTTCCTCGTCTTGTGCTGGACGTTCCTCGTCTTGTGCTGACTGTCCCTCGTCTTGTGCTGGACGTTCCTCGTCTTGTGCTGGACATTCCTCGTCTTGTGCTGGACATCCCTCGTCTTGTGCTGGATGTTCCTCGTCTTGTGCTGGATGTCCCTCGTCTTGTGCTGGACGTCCCTCGTCTTGTGCTGACTGTCCCTCGTCTTGTGCTGGACGTTCCTCGTCTTGTGCTGGATGCTAATTGCCTAGCGACTAAACCCACTGCGCAACGTGACGTCGGCGTGACGTCTTTTTCATGTCATTTTTGGACGTCCAATTTCAGTCCACTGAAGGGGTTGTTTTGTAACGCCAGGTGACGTATTTTTTTTCGACGTCTATCACACGTCTAATTTTGACGTCTGTGAGACCGCCGAATAAGGGCTCATCTTGTGCTGGACGTTCCTCGTCTTGTGCTGACTGTCCCTCATCTTGTGCTGGACGTTCCTCGTCTTGTGCTGGACGTTCCTCGTCTTGTGCTGGACGTTCCTCATCTTGTGCTGACTGTCCATCATCTTGTGCTGACTGTCGCTCATCTTGTGCTGGATGTCCCTCATCTTGTGCTGACTGTCCCTCGTCTTGTGCTGGATGTTCCTCGTCTTGTGCTGGACGTTCGTCATCTTGTGCTGGATGTCCCTCGTCTTGTGCTGGATGTTCCTCGTCTTGTGCTGACTGTCCCTCGTCTTGTGCTGGATGTCCCTCGTCTTGTGCTGACTGTCCCTCGTCTTGTGCTGGATGTTCCTCATCTTGTGCTGACTGTCCCTCATCTTGTGCTGACTGTCCCTCGTCTTGTGCTGACTGTCCCTCGTCTTGTGCTGGATGTCCCTCGTCTTGTGCTGGATGTCCCTCATCTTGTGCTGGATGTCCCTCGTCTTGTGCTGACTGTCCCTCATCTTGTGCTGGATGTCCCTCATCTTGTGCTGGATGTTCCTCATCTTGTGCTGACTGTCCCTCGTCTTGTGCTGGATGTCCCTCGTCTTGTGCTGACTGTCCCTCATCTTGTGCTGGATGTCCCTCATCTTGTGCTGGATGTTCCTCATCTTGTGCTGACTGTCCCTCGTCTTGTGCTGGATGTCCCTCGTCTTGTGCTGGATGTCCCTCGTCTTGTGCTGACTGTCCCTCGTCTTGTGCTGGACGTTCCTCGTCTTGTGCTGACTGTCCCTCGTCTTGTGCTGGATGTCCCTCGTCTTGTGCTGGACGTTCCTCGTCTTGTGCTGGATGTCCCTCGTCTTGTGCTGGATGTCCCTTATCTTGTGCTGACTGTCCCTCGTCTTGTGCTGGATGTCCCTCGTCTTGTGCTGACTGTCCCTCATCTTGTGCTGGATGTCCCTCATCTTGTGCTGACTGTTCCTCATCTTGTGCTGACTGTCCCTCGTCTTGTGCTGACTGTCCCTCGTCTTGTGCTGACTGTCCCTCATCTTGTGCTGGATGTCCCTCGTCTTGTGCTGACTGTCCCTCATCTTGTGCTGGATGTCCCTCGTCTTGTGCTGACTGTCCCTCATCTTGTGCTGACTGTCCCTCATCTTGTGCTGGATGTTCTCCATCTAAGGACACTTCTTTTTCTTCTTCTTTCCCATCACTGCCATTACTTTGGTCAGTAGAGTCAGATATACTGTAGCAACACCATCATTGCTATCCATGTCAAATGCTATCTTTGACATCTCTCCTAATTTACCATTGAAATTGATGATTGTTTGAAGGACTTTTGGACCAGGGAAGTCCATGGCAATTATACCAACACAACATGGTCTATTTGTGTCCCCTTAAGATCCAAGAGGTATCTGTCAACAGGTTTGTTGTGTTTTTTCGCAATATCAAACAGGTGATTCCCCTTTGGCCCCAGTGAGCATCATCTGGCACTCACAGATCTCTGAAGTCAGTTTGATATTTTCTCTCATTTGTGTTCTCCTTTTGTCCATGTCTGCATCCAGTTCGGTGGCATGAACAGGAAGTCCTAATTGTAATGCCTCACTGTGAATTAAGACTGTCTTTCCTCTCACCTGGCCCATTGTTGAAATCTCATTGTATCTCAGCACTGGCAAAGGATCTGCACTTAACAGCTCATTGACTTTAGCAATGGCGCCCTCATATGGAGTCACTCTGAGCAACAGTGTCTCTTCTGTTTTACAAGAAAACACAACAATGTGGTCAGAGCATAAACAAATGTCTTTGTTTCATGGATACTTCCAGTCCTATCATACAGTATTGTGCCAGAGGATACATGCAAATCGAAAAACAACAAGCCTGCATCCAGCTGGTTGTGCAGCCCCCATGCTTGAAACATTGGCGTTGATGATTTTGAGTGTCTGTTGCTTTGGTGTGGGCCAGGAATTGAAACAGCCGATATAAGCCTATTATCTTCATCCATTTATGGTTTAAAAACTTGTAATGCAGCGCTTTAGAGAAGTTTAACTGTGTTTTGCCTTCACAGCAACAGATGGTCGCCCTGTGGGTAACATGTATATTAGTACAACTTACAATCATTGTGATTTTTCTTTCCTCTTCAGCTCTCAAGATTTTATGAAATAATACAACTGCTCTCAGTATCTCACAGTCTTCACATGGGTAGTACTCACCACAATGGCACTAAAACTATGAGCACAGAGAGGTATTGGAGGTGTCCAATCACTTTGAACTCCCTTCTGCAACAAAACAAAACTGCTGTAGGTAAAAAAGAGTTACAGCCCAAATAATACACACGTTTTAACCAGGCGTGTCACTAGACTCCTTTTACTGGGGCACGTGCCCCAGTATAAATCTGCTGTGCCCCAGTAAAAGCTCAAGTTTGAGTTTTAACAATTTACTTTATTTGTCAGTCCATTCATTTAGATAGATCCATTTTTTTAGGGGGTATCAATCTAAATGCACCGCAGTAACCCACACAAATCAACGCTTGTAAAAGCAACGCAGTTTAACCGAAAACACACATTTGATGCATGCTCGCAGAAATGCATGTCCGTGCGGCGCGCGCCAGCTATAACCAAAGCCACTGCAGCACGCACGCGCGCACACACACACACGCACACACACACACACACAAGTCCAGAGGCCAGTTGCACCAGATATATCTACGTTACAACTTAGCCTAGTTTGTGGCGTAAATGGCCACTAAGTCACAACTTACGCACTACTAAATATTTGCTCGTTGCACCATTAAACAGGTAGGACGTAACCCAACATATCTAAATATAGCCTCCGACCAGGAGTTATGGCTGGAATAAAAAAGCAGACTCATTTAATGACACCAATGTGCTCATGTTTTGCGTGATAGTCATTCATCATTTCGACATATATTATGATGTTGCCATTTACAAGATAGAGAAATAAAACGCACTTTTAAGCGGCTCTTCAGCATGAAACCGTTCAAACGGTGCCGTTTTCAGGGTGCGTCGCCCGGTGTCAAGTGCGACATATACGAAATATAAAAGACATTAAAATGAATAAATGACTATTTTTCCAGCCTGTTGTAAATCGGCATTTATTTATCACCCCTTATTTATTTTAGATACAGTTCCTATATATTGTTATTTACACAGGGCAAATATACGATTTATTAAATCTACTTTTATTGCGTATCAACGTCATTTTATTACGGTTTGAACATCAACCATAGTGAGATAAAACTTAAATTCACGGCTTTTTAACACTTCTGTGTATAATTTGAATGCTTTATATTGGATCAATACAGGTATACGTCATATTATGCGACAACGTCTCGTTAAGTCTTGCCTTAAGAACAGGTGCTGCAACCAAATTAAGCACTGACTTATGGTGCGTCCCAATTCGCATACTATCCGACCTAAATAGTATTCGAAAATAGAATTAGTACGTCCCAAATCGTAGTATGTTGAAATGAGTGTTCCAAAGATACCCGGATGGTCTACTATTTCCAGTCAGAATCCGAAGTGCAGATCAATGCACACTCTAACGGCTAATATTGCCCACAACCCATTGCGTGCGGGAGGGAGGAGCTTTGAGATGATGCAAACATGGCGGCCGGATGCGGCAGCGGAGATGCGCCCTCAGTTTTTAAGTGTAAGAACTTAAACGTTTAGCGCTAATTAAAGTTATATTTTATTGTCTCATAATATTAATGGATTTGTGTTGTGCAAAAAAGTAGCGTGTTTATCTTGTAGGGTCCGATGAAGACACTGAGCGCCTCATTAACTGGCGCATTGCCAACGACGATGTTTGTTTAACTGTTGCTAGGCAACCACGTTCTCTTCCATTGCATGACGTCTTGTAGTATGTCCCAGAACGTGCATACTCTTTTTCTTCAAAAAAAGATCACATACTTTTAGGTCGTAGTATAAGTAGGCGAATTGGGACGCAGCTTTAGTTACAAACTAACTAGTAGTTACTAAACCCTTAGTGTTAACTTTACCTCCTAACTTACTTGAGCACTTACGTGAGCTGGTGCCACCCTACCCAACTGTTGGCACACAAGTTAGAATTGGGGGAGGCTTTGAAAACATGAAACTAAAGTAAGTTTCTAAATAATACAGATGGGCTTATTTTGACATATACATTATTGGCACCTGTATACAGATGGATGAAGCAGGGAAAGGAAACAGAAAGGAGAGATGAGTTTGTGGGAGGTAAACAAACTACATGATAAACAAACTACATCCTCGGCTGTCTGAGTCAGGTTTCAGACATCAGATGAAAAAGCATCAAGTCTCAGGGAAAATAAACACATTTCTGTAGTAGAGTCTTTGATTACGATAACATTGAATCAATCTTTTGGATATGAAATTAATCATTTAATTCGCTAGCGCTAGTTCAGGACACTACCTAAACAGTTGGCAGTAACTATGGCTGCTGTGTGCTAATTACCTAGCGACTAAAAATGACTATAGTTTGGCTTGTTTTGAGTTGTTGTTGCAAGTAAACTTAATTGGTGTAAGTTTAAACTGACGTTTGAAACTCATCATGTTAGCTAGTTATCAATTTAAAGAAACGTCACTTCTGCATTTATAAAGTTAGAGATCGCTCAGCTAGTTTCACAAGCTAGCAACCAAAATCAGGCAGTTTAGCTACCAACTCTGCCTAGCGACCAGCACTTACCTAGCAACCAACTCTCTGCTCATTCTGAGACCTTTGATCCGTTTGATCTGAGGCTGTTTTGCCTGACGTTGAATAATGCAATTCAATAGACTTACTTCACAGAGGTTTTCCTGATGTATAATGTGTAATATAGAAGAATGCAAATGTGCAAGAAAGTTTTCTACGTTTTTTTTATTTGCATATACAGTGTATGTATTACATGCCGTATGTTGAAGATACTTAAATATTTTCATAAAGATTAATATCTCTACATGTTTACCTTTCCTAGTACTTGTTACAGTGTATGAATAGTGAGTTATGCAAGGGTTTGTATAGTGCATTGTGTTGCACACTTCTTGCACGCAGCAGGCTTTCAAGAAAGAAAAAATAAGCGATGTGAGTAATGGGGGGCCTGTGCCCCAGTAGAGCTTTATGTCAAGCAACGCCCCTGGTTTTAACAGACAAATGAATGTAAGTGCTTTTAAAGCCTCACATTTCCTCCTTTAAGCCCTAAATTGACCACATTCACTTCCATTGGAAGTGTCTAAATGTAACTTAAATTTTTGCTTTTTTTTAAAAAAAAGGAGGGATGAGTTTGAACATTTTTTTATCATTTTTTTTTTGGTAATCAACAGTGTGCCACAAATGCTGTCGATTGAGCTGAAAAAAGTACCGAACCTGGAATGTTCCATTAAAAACTATATGATCATAATAAGCGTTTATGATCATTTGTCCTGCTCTTGACAGACAAAACGCACGTTAAACCTCCATCCATCCATCCATCCATCGTCAACCGCTTATCCTGCGTACAGGGTCGCAGGGGGCTGGAGCCTATCCCAGCTAACATTGGGCGAAAGGCGGGGTACACCCTGGACAGGTCGCCAGTCCATCGCAGGGCCACACATAGACAGACACACACTCACATTCACACCTAGGGCAATTTAGAGACACCAATTAACCTAACCTGCATGTCTTTGGATGGTGGGAGGAAGCCAGAGAACCTGGAGAGAACCCACCCAGACACAGGGAGAACATGCAAACTCCACACAGAATGGCCGGGGCAACCGGGGTTTTGAACCCACGACCTTCTTGCTGTGAGGCGACAGTGCTAACCGCTGCACCACCGTGCCGCCCACGTTAAACCTCTTAAAGTTGAAAATAACAATGAACTACCAGTTCTTAGTAATGACGCATTGTTTTCTCCTGGAAAATTATTTGCATTTAGGCACCACGCCAAATTCAAAACATTTTCATATTAATCTAATATTTATATATTTATGGATTTATGGAAAAACATCATGTTTTTTTTTTTTTTTTCCAGGCGTTTTAATGTATGATCCATTAAATAAATAAATAAAATCTTTAAAAGATATTATACAAACTTACTAGCAAATTATCACATGTGTAAAAATGGTTTATAGAATTTATTCTGACCTTGACATCTGGCTATCCAAAAAGTCAAAGAAAGGGTCTAGTGTCTCCTTTTGCCATGTACTTTACACTTTTAAATGTATAGTGTTGTACAGCATCTGACTTATTTTGCCTAAACAGTCGATATAAAATGAGCCTCGAAAGGTTTGCATCCATTCACTGAATATAGATGTGTTAGAAATTCATCTGTGAACAGAATTTACATGTGATATTTGGCAATGAGAACACTGTATTGTACACAGTACACAAACTACAGTAACACAGCTCCTCTATCTTTGACTAAACACTTTAACTATATTAATTAAGTTCAAATGCAATAAAACAACTGAACGCTCTTAAAAAAAATAAAGGTTCCAGTTAGTTAGAACCAGATGTGTGAAATCCTTTGAAATTCCAAATAATAAATTATTTAATTTCTAAAGGAGATATTTTGGGGAATTTTAAATGACATGTACTGCATGTCATTTTTATGCAAGTATGCAGTGATTTAGTGTAAATTAAAATGTATGTAAACACCCCAATTGCATGATTCTTATTTTTTCCCCTTTTATTTCTGCATGCGTTATTCACACATACAATTGCATTCGATCATTTCAGTTTGCATTCATTTATTTTAATTACATTTCACGTATACATATAATTGAATTTATTAATAAATGTTGCATTAATAAATCAACAAAAGAAAATGCATACATAGAGTGTTCTCCATTGATATCTACTGCGCGCGCCTGCGACACTAATTACCGTGACAGGTGTGCGCGCGTGCCTGAGCAGCGGGTCAGCTTGGCATTACGTGACGTCATAATGCACGACAGGACCGCTCGCCTTTGATATGACCGTGTGCGGCACATTCCAGAAGTTCCCGATAACGGAAAATTCGACAAGAACAAATCACTTTGCAAGCTGCACGAATCAATGAATGAATACATTCACTAAAGAAGCGAACAGTTTCATCCAATAACTTTGCATTTGCTCTAGAGCGTCAGCAGCACTCACTGCCGCCGGTATGTCCCAACGAACGCTTCCTTTGCTGATAATAAACCTCGGAGGAGAAATGCTCTACATTCTGGACCAGCGCCTTCGAGCGCAGGATGAAAGCGATGATAAAACTCGGAGAGGTAAACAACATTGAACCCCCTGGCCCACAGTAGCTTCTTAGAGAGCCCTGCAAACTTCTTACTATTCACCAGGAATGCCCTCTATCGCTTTCACATGTAACACATGTATGTATGTGTGTTAGTTTGTTTAGCACAATGAGAATAAAACCACTGAGAACAAAGACAGTACACGCAAAAAGAGTGATGCGTTTTATGAATTGTCTATGGATCTAGACATTTCCCTCATTAAAACCGATGATTTGGAATTCATCAACATTTGTAAACAAAAATGCATGATTGCATTGACTTATATTAACATTCCATACACTGTATAAAGTGGCCATCTGCAACTATACCTGTTCTGACTCTTTAAATACATTTTGCTGCTTTTACCTAATGTATTAATGTTGATCAGTGATGCTAAATGTTTTTCAGGTGCTATCACACGAGGCTTTATTCAATATTTACACAGTCTGTACAGTATGTATGTATGCTTGTATGTATGCTTGTATGCATGTATGTATGCTTGTATGCATGTATGTATGCATGTATGTTTGTATGCATCTATGTATGCATGCATGCATGTATGTATGTATGCTTATGCATGCATGTATGCTTGTATGTATGTATGTATGTATGTATGCTTATGCATGCATGTATGCATGTATGTATGCATGTATGTATGTATGTATGCATGCATGCATGTATGTATGCTTGTATGTATGTATGTATGTATGCATGAATGTATGTATGCATGCATGTATGTATGCATGCATGTATGTATGCATGCATGCATGTATGTATGCATGCATGTATGTATGCTTGTATTCATGTATGCATGCATGCATGTATGTATGCTTGTATGCATGCATGTATGTATGTATGTATGCACGCTTGTATGCATGTATGCATGCATGTATGTATGTATGCACGCTTGTATGCATGTATGCATGCATGTATGTATGTATGCACGCTTGTATACATGTATGCATGCATGTATGTATGTATGCACGCTTGTATGCATGTATGCATGCATGTATGTATGTATGTATGTATGTATGCTTGTATGCATGAATGTATGTATGTATGTATGTATGCTTGTATGCTTGTATGCATGAATGTATGTATGTATGCTTGTATGCATGCTTGTATGCATGTATGTATGCTTGCATGCTTGTATGCATGAATGTATGCTTGCATGTATGCATGAATGTATGCTTGTATGCATGTATGTATGCATGTATGCATGAATGTATGCATGTATTGAACATTGAACCCCCTGGCCCACAGTAGCTTCTTAGAGAGCCCTGCAAACTTCTTACTATTCACCAGGAATGCCCTCTATCGCTTTCACATGTAACACATGTATGTATGTGTGTTAGTTTGTTTAGCACAATGAGAATAAAACCACTGAGAACAAAGACAGTACACGCAAAAAGAGTGATGCGTTTTATGAATTGTCTATGGATCTAGACATTTCCCTCATTAAAACCGATGATTTGGAATTCATCAACATTTGTAAACAAAAATGCATGATTGCATTGACTTATATTAACATTCCATACACTGTATAAAGTGGCCATCTGCAACTATACCTGTTCTGACTCTTTAAATACATTTTGCTGCTTTTACCTAATGTATTAATGTTGATCAGTGATGCTAAATGTTTTTCAGGTGCTATCACACGAGGCTTTATTCAGTATTTACACAGTCTGTACAGTATGTATGTATGCTTGTATGTATGTATGTATGCTTGTATGCATGTATGTATGCTTGTATGCATGTATGTTTGTATGCATCTATGTATGCATGCATGCATGTATGCTTATGCATGCATGTATGCTTGTATGTATGTATGTATGTATGCTTGTATGTATGCATGTATGCTTGTATGTATGCATGTATGTATGTATGTATGTATGTATGCTTGTATGTATGTATGTATGTATGCTTGTATGTATGCATGTATGTATGTATGTATGTATGCTTGTATGTATGCATGCATGTATGTATGCTTGTATGTATGCATGCATGTATGTATGCTTGTATGTATGCATGCATGTATGTATGCTTGTATGCTTGTATGCATGCATGCATGCTTGTATGCATGTATGCATGCATGTATGCATGCATGCATGTATGCTTGTATGCATGTATGCATGCATGTATGTATGTATGTATGCACGCTTGTATGCATGTATGCATGCATGTATGTATGTATGCACGCTTGTATGCATGTATGCATGTATGCATGCATGTATGTATGTATGCACGCTTGTATGCATGTATGCATGTATGTATGTATGCACGCTTGTATGCATGTATGTTTGTATGCATGAATGTATGCTTGTATGCATGAATGTATGCTTGTATGCATGAATGTATGCTTTTATGCATGTATGCATGAATGTATGCTTGTATGCATACATGTATGTATGCATGTATGTATGCTTGTATGTATGCTTATGTATGTATGTATGCTTGTGTGTGTATGTATGTATGCTTATGCATGTATGTATGTATGCTTATGCATGTATGTATGCTTATGCATGTATGTATGCATGTATGTATGCTTGTATGCATGTATGTATGTATGCTTGTATGCATTCTTAATTACACTCTAGTTAAATGTAGAGAGATACTGATTTGGCACGGCACTTATTTTTTCCATATATATTTTTCCTTAATAAGTTCAACTGACTTTTTTGGCATCAATAAAAAGATTGTAATTTAAACAAATATAGAAATATAGTGGATGAAACCTATATCAATTACCTATATCTATACTCTAACTTACTAATTTAATAAAATGTATATTTGTCTAAGAAATGTATGGAAATGTTAAGCACCATGTCAGGATGTATAAACAACAATCTGACCAATCTGGAAGGTAATTTGCGTAACACAGATACATGCACCATGTCTAATCTGTAATTACTCAAATTTACAGAACTAACTGATGGGTAATTGCATTAACTCACTCTAATGTAACACAAGAATGTGGCTTGGACTTGAGGGAATTTTCCTGTGCATTCTTTCTGTTGCAGGAAATTGGACCGAAGATGACAGAAAAAGAGGTATATTCGTTTTTGATCTCCTCTCACATCCTGTTTCGTTTAATTCAATGTCAGTGACCTCTGGTTGAGAACTTGATCCAAATACCTGTTAATACATGCCTTGACATGTGCTCTGTGTCATGCTAAGCTTTCTTTCTTTCTTTCAGTAATGGATGATATAGTTGGCACTATGTTCAGTAAGGTGTTTCTAGAGGAGCTCTTGCAGCCGCAGGATCTGTACACCCATCGAGCCTTGCGGACAGTTCTGACACGGATAGCACATGCCTCTATCATGCGTCTCAACCCCGTGAGCATGGACAAGGTATAAAGCTCACCTGGCACAAACATGTATCAATCAAATTTCTATTTCAATCGTGCACCTATTTTTAGTGCACTAACGTTTAAACTGGTCTTCTCACGGGGGCATGTTATTAACAGGGAATAAGTAATATGCTTATTATTAAAGTGTAGTGGACTGTTTTGTGGATTAATTATTTGCTCCACCTGCCTTTCCAAAAGAGGGAAAAATATATAGAGATAAATGGTTTACAGCATTTAGGAAAGACAAATGCCTGATTAACTGTCACTCCCTCAGCAGCTGTATTTGAATCCCCATTGCAACATGGGTGACTAGTTTTTAGCTTTTTTTCTCCCCAATTTGAAATTCCCAATGCGCTCTTATATCCTCGTGGTGCCGTAGTGACTCGCCTCAATCCGGATAGCGGAGGACAAATCTCAGTTGCCGCCGTATCTGAAGCCGTCAATCCACGTATCTTCTCACGTGGCTTGTTGAACACATTACCACGGAGACATAGCGTGTGTGGAGTCTTAATACAACTCACAACGCGCCCCACCGAGTGCGAGAACCACATAATAGCGATCACGAGGAGGTTACCCCATGTGACTCTACCCACCCTAGCAACCAGGCCAATTTGGTTGCTTAGGAGACCTGGTTGGAGTCACTCAGCGCACCCTGGATTTGAACACGGGACTCCAGGGGTGCTAGTCAGCATCAGTACTCACTGAGCTACCCAGGCCCCCTGGGTGACTTGTTTTTTTTTATGAGTCCCATCATAAGATATCTCAAAGATGAATGTTATAATTAACATTAAATCATTACAAAGTTTGCTAGATTTATGCTGCTAAATAAAGACGAATCACACGATCACAGTCTGTGAAAAAGGGTCTATTGAGTTTTCTTTTAGGCCCGTTCCTTTTGTTAAAGATTAGATTACTCGGGGCAAATGTCAAATGCTTGATTGACAAATATATAATTAAATGACAGAACAAGACAGATGGCGCCAATGGTGTCGACTATGTAGGAATGCGTTAAATAAGTGTCAAGGCTTGTTGTCCTATTTGACAAAAATGCAAATTCGACTTTGTTTCGTAGGAATTATCACCTGAACTCATTTTACTGAGGCCCACCCAGTGTTTCCTGGCTAAGCCCTTGATTTACATCCAGTAGTTTTATGCGAAATCCCAAAATGTGCATAAAATACGTGCATTGAAACCCAGCTGATGTTGCTGTGCAGGGCTGGTCGGGACACTCTAACAAATGGATGTTTTGATGGCTCCACAGTGTTCCACTTTTCAGGGATATCAACCTACAAATCGCCGACTTATAGGTGACTTTGATCAGCTTTAATATTACTTTTATGTTTACATGTGTCTGTGCTGTCTATTCTGTAGCTGTACGATTTGATGACTATGGCCTTTAAGTACCAGATCATTCGGTGTCCCCGTCCACGAGATTTACTGCTTATCACCTTCAACCACACTGACACTATCAAGGAGCTGGTCAGAGACAATCCCAGCCTAGTTAACCAGATCAGCGAAGCCCAGCGACAGCTTATAGAGGTAAATGTCCACTGCTGCCCGGTGTGAAGGGATTTATGGTAAACAGTAGGGCAAAGGTCGTCATTAAGATGAATGGCAAAAATGGTCCCACTTTACCTTGATTCACCCTACCTGACATATAACCATGACAATGCTCTGTTATAAATAGTACACACTTGCAAAATGATAATAATCTCTTTTTCTAAGGTATACACACCCTTATCAGATGGTGAGTTCCAACTCATTCGACACACACTGCTGTTTCGGTTTCAAGATATGCAAATCAGGGTAAGCTGTTTTCCTATTGTAAAGCCTGGCATGTTTGAAGTGGATAACAGCCAAATCGTACCGTTGTATGTAAATCTTTTATTAATGAGTCATTGCCTATTTCCTTATTTAAAATAGATATATTGTGATGAAATCGAAATGAAGATTTGTTTTGTGATCTGTTCTTCCATCAGGTCTCCATTTTCTTGAAAGAAGAAATCCAGAATCCAAACGGGCATTTTGTGCTGCCGACCTCAGGGCCAGTGCCACACGGATTTGAGGTTCCTGGTTTTATCAGGCAAGTAAAGGTCAGAGGTCACAGACGGACCTCCATTGTGGCAAATCTGTCCTGACCCCAAAGTTATTGTGAATGCTTTAGCGGTAGCTCTTGGAAAACACCGACACTACTTGGGAATCGGTTGACCTCCTCACAATCATACTCCTGTAGACAAACATATGTCTCTTTATTCCCAAATTCAATGATGTATTCTCACCTCACAGGTGGTTTAACACTAGAGGTCGTGAGGTGAGGAGAACAGAGTTTTCCAGTGGAGGAAGCTACTCAAGCGCTCTACGCGAGGGCTCATTTGACCTGTCTGGAGACAGAGTCACACATTTGGGCACAAACATGTAAATATATTAAAAACAAAAAACAATTAGATAATAATTAGGAAGTATAAATGTATTTAACAATTCTACCCATATACAATTTAATATTTAAATATTAATTATACATAAATTAATCGTTTAATTTGTATAAATAATATAAAAAATTAACTGATGCAGATCTAAATGTTAATTATAACATATATATTTTTTTTAAATTTTATAATTAATATGTACTATAAATTGAATTTATTGAATTCTCTCTCTCTCTCTCTCTATATATATATATATATATAGAGAGAGAGAGAGAGAGAGAGAGAGAGAGAGAGAGAGAGAGAGAGAGAGTTAACAGTTTTTTTTATGTACTTGCTCAATAATTGCAAATTTTGTTTTTTAGAATTTTTTAAATAAAAAAACTGATTAATTTATAAATATATTAATTAATAATACTTATTATTTTTTATGTGTAATTATACATTTTTAATTATAATTTAATTAAATTTAAATATTTTTAATTTTCTAATATTATATCATATATAAGTGTTGAAATATGAATATAAAATATACTGAATATAGAATGCAATTTTGATCAGATTTTTTATGTACACAGTAAATAAACTCAGAACTAACTGATTCATTTCTAAATATGTTCATTTTAATAATCATTTCATAATTTTTGGAATTGATTATACATTTTTAATTATCACACACACACCCAGCATTCAGAAAGTATTCAGACCTCTTCATTTATTTAACATTTTGTTATATTGCAGCCTTGTGCTAAAATGTTTTAAATTATTTATTTTTATCACATCAATCTACACTCCATACCCCATAATGACAAAGTAAAACTTTGCAAATTTATTTTAGAAAAAAACGTAAATATCACATTGACACAAGTATTCAGACCCTTAACTCAGTACTTTGTTGAAGCACCTTTGGCAGCGATTACAGCCTCAAGTC